>CM035107.1:51775012-52106935 GCA_020205505.1 Panax japonicus
TCAATCTTCGTCGGGTCAACAGATACTCCATTTTTTGACACCACGTGCCCAAGGAATGCTACTTCCTCAATCCAGAACTCGCATTTCTTCAACTTAGCATATAACTTGTTTTCACCAAGCCTTTGGAGTACCAGCTTCAAATGGTGCTCATGATCTTCACGACTTTTGGAATATATGAGGATGTCATCAATAAAGACAACAACGAATGATCAAAATAATCCTTGAATACTCGGTTCATCATATCCATGAAAGCAGCAGGAGCATTAGTCAATCCAAAAGACATGACTAAGAATTCATAATACCCATACCTAGTTCTGAAGGCAGTCTTTGGAATATCCTCAGTTCTAATTTTCAGCTGATGATATCCAGAACGAAGATCGATTTTTGAAAAGAATTGTGCTCCTTGCAACTGGTCAAACAAGTCATCAATACGAGGTAGAGGATACCTATTCTTGATGGTGACATGGTTCAATTCCCGATAGTCCATACAAAGTCGCATACTCCCGTCTTTCTTCTTTACGAATAAAACAGGAGCACCCCAAGGAGATGTACTAGGACGAATGAAACCGATGTCCAATAACTCCTGTAGTTGGACTTTAACTCTAAAGTTCAATAGGAGCCATTCGGTATAGGGTTTTAGAAATGGGCTTGTACCAGGTTCAAGATCAATAAAGAATTCAACTTCAAGTTCTGGGGGTAGACCGGGAAGTTCTTCAGGAAATACGTCAGGAAAGTCAATAACAACAGGAATATTATTCAATTTTGACGTGTCTTTATTCAAATCCATAACATGGGCTAAGAAAGCTTGACATCCGTTTTTCAATAAACGAATAGCTTTATGATTAGATATGACAGTGATTGATTTTAATGGTTTAGTTGCCTGAATTCGAACAACAGGTTGATTAGGAATATGAAAATTAACAACCTTACGAAAACAATCAATTTTGGCATGATGAGTAGTTAACCAATAATCCCTAAAATCACATCAAAAGCAAGTATCTTTAAAGAGATCAGGTCAACAGGTAAGGTGATGGTTCCAACTTGAATGAAACAAGATTTATAACAGTGGGTGTGATAAAAGTTTCTCCTAACGGAGTTTAGATAGGTCAAAGTCTAATTTCTCCAGAGTCAAGTTTAAATGTTGAGCGCAAGTAGGAGAGATAAATGAATGGGTAGCACCGGTATCAAGTAAGGTATAAACTTCGCAAGAATTATAAATAGCTTACCCGTGATCACCTCGTTTGGGTTCCTCGTATTTTGAACAGTCACAACAAACGCTCTTCCAGGAACTGTTAACTTGACTTTTCTGGGACAGCCTCTGAATCACCGTCCCCGCTGGAATTGGTTTCGCTACCGTACAATCTCGAGCGATATGTCCTTCCTTTCCACAATTATAACATACCTTGAACTGTTGTGGGCAATTTGGACTGATATGTCCCTCTTTCCCGCAATTGTAGCATATGATCGGTGGTCTTTCTCCTCCCTTAGAACCAGTTGCTGCCGGAACTGTCGTCTTCACATGGTCGTTGTTAAATCTCCTCTTTTTAAAATCTCCTCCTGACTCGCTTCTTTTATTTTCATAGCTATAATTACCACCAGAGTGGTTACCATTTTTTATCCGTCTTTTTCTTTCTCCACTGGTTATTATTGTTTTGCTGACTGCTATCTCCAGTATGATCCTGATTGTGGTACCTCGGTTGACCGTACTCGTTATCTCGCTCCAACAATTGAGCCCTGTTAACAACATCTGAATAGAGAGAAAATTTATGAGAGATGAGATATTGTCGTATGCCGGGTTTCAAACCTCTCAGAAACATCCGCGTCATACGTTCCTCATTCTCCACCAAATGAGGTGCAAACCTGGATAACTCTGCAAACTTTGCCTCGTACTGAGACACCGTCATGTTATTTTGTTCTAATCTGATGAACTCCACTTCCTTCATATGACGAACACTTTCAGGAAATTATTTGTCATTAAATAGTTTCTGAAACGTCTCCCAAGACTTACTGAGTGCGGCTGGATGGGTACTT
Organism: Panax japonicus; assembly: GCA_020205505.1. Taxonomy (NCBI): domain Eukaryota; kingdom Viridiplantae; phylum Streptophyta; class Magnoliopsida; order Apiales; family Araliaceae; genus Panax; species Panax japonicus. The sequence continues at coordinate 51,777,044 of CM035107.1, forward strand.
TTCACAGACTCCCATCAGTAGTCTGCCTCGCCACGAAACATAAAGGTGGCGAATGGAACCTTCTGTTCCTCCGTGCATCCCAAGACATCGAATATCTTGGTTATTTGCTTGACCCATGTCTCCGCCATGATCGGATCTGGCTTTCCCTTAAATTCTGGTGGTCCCAACTCTTTGAACTGCTTGGCTGTGACAACCCGTGAATTGTTATCATTTTCTCCTGTATTTTGAACACGAGTCTCCCTTGTCTGATTTTGCATGAACTGCAAAAAGCTTCTAAACATTGCGTCGTTCATCGTCTGATCAGTGGTGTTGTTTACAGGAGGAACATTGCCAGCCTGTTGCACGTTCTCCTCGTTGGTGAGTACAGGTGTCTCCACGGTCTCATTTCCACTGTTAATATTCTCAGTCGACATTCTCAAATACTGTCATAAAACAAGGGTTAATTAAGGAAATCAATATATCACATAATATCCCTATATACTGACCAACTAGCAAATAAGCTTAGGTAAGACACACTACCGAAGGATTTACTCGTCTCTCCCCTCCTAGTTCTATTCCCCGATCTCCGCCAGAGATCATATCCCTAAGCTCTGATACCAACTGTGACGCCCCCAAAATAGGTATACATCACCCATTCTGAGTTGTCAAATACATGGTACAAAATTAACTTCAACTTTATTATTACAACATATAACTGTGAGTTTAAATACAGATATTGCCATCTAGACAATATCCACATAAAAATAAATCCTCATCATAATTAATGATACATTATTTTACAAAAATGGTGAGGACTACTAAACAACTCTCTCAAGGACCATCAATTCATACCCCGACTCGTACTCGCTATATTCTCGTCTCCTGAGAAGAAAAATGGAACAAAAAGGAAAAGGGTGAGCTCAACTAGCTCAGTAAAGAATATTATGACTAAGATAATATACAACAAATTATCGTTAGTCTTCAACAGCGAAAAATCTTATAGAATACAATAGACAACAAGATTTAAATCAATATTCGCAGCGGAAAATATTAATTCATAGAAGAGTTACGTAGAGGATGAAATCTACTAATGTCTATGAATTTAACAGTCCATCAACAGTATTTTTTTTATCCCTGTAACATCAATCAATGCACATCTTGAATCATATATTCATCCTTGCACTACAGGCCAAGGATATTCGTCTGTTGGTCATGTTCATCTAAACACATGTTCATCTTTGCACTACGGGCCAAAGATATTCATCAGAAATCATTCATCTTTGCACTACAGGCCAAAGATATTCAATAATAACATCCTTTAAGACTGAAGATGATAAAAAATATTTTTAGAGAAGTGAATCCAGTGAAACAAAATGACAAGGATTAAGGATTCGTACTTTGTTATATCCATGTCCAAAAATACCTCAAAAATAATCATAGTGGTGTAAAATTCAAGAATGATCAAAACATGGATACAATCAAAGCTAGTATCCACAATAGATATTTTGGACGAAAAGAAAAAAAAATAATTTTTCTGTGAATAGTGCCGTATTCCTGAATAGTGCCGTATACGTGAATAGTACCGTATACGTGAATAGTAACTCCGGCACAAAAGTTCCAAATTTGATAAAAAAGTTCACCAATATTTCGGCATAATGATATTGAAGAAAATAATATCATTTAAGAAGAAAATAACATCCCTTACCTCAAAATAGCCGTACTTCTGACTGAATTTCGATATAGTGCTGACAGAAACTCGCACCGTATAGCAACACTCAAAGTATACTCACAAGAATACGCTCGATAATATAGAGAGAGAAAGAGAGAAAACTTTATTTCTGGTGTGATTTTCAATTCTAACTTAGCCCTCTATTTATAGGAAAATGTTAGAACGCCAAAGGAGACTAAATTAATAAAATATTAATATTTACCATATATTCAAGCCCACCACCAAGGAATCTGATTTAGCATTTCCCACATGCTTACCTTCTAGAAAAAAATAAAAAAAACGTTTTTGAAATAAAAAAATAATTAAACTTTCAAAAATCAATTATTTCGGAACCCCGAAAGTTCAATAATTCACAATAAATAGCTCCTTTGTCAGAAAATTCGAATCTTGCGACTTTTTATAGGAATTTCAATTCTCTACAACTTTGCAGAAGAAAATTTTTCCAAATTCCAAACAGAAATTATCCAAAATCCACAAACGGGCGATTTTACAGTATACAATCAATTTTCAGTCAAGAAATGGGTCTACCGACACACAACATCTGTTTTTAATTACAAAAAAAATACACTTTCTCCTCATAAAATCATATATCCTCCATTCATTATAAAAATATCACCATTATTATATTATTAAATATAATAATATATTTAAATGAATTATTTTATCAGAAAAAGATAAAATATTAATTTTCAACGATTGTCACATTAAAAATTTTCTCCATCTATATCCACATAAAATAAATATTTTCTTTATCATAATAATCAATAATTAATTATTAAAAATAATATTACAGAATCACAGTACTGACAACCAGGCCGTTCCTAGGATAGAGGGGGCTTTCCAATAAGGATTTCTCCTTACTGGCGCGCAATTAGATGACCAAACCTCTCCTTGACAGAACTTTCTAGACATTGCCAATAATGTTATCTGATAATATTATTCAAATAATATGAATTATTGATCTGATAATGGAAAATACTGTGCAATGACAATTATTGAAATAATAATAATATAAATATCAACGCAGTAATTATTGAATCAATAAAGTAATGAACAGTAACTCCTGTAGCAATTATTGAGTAGTGCCTTCTTACGTAAGGATCAATAATTCAAAATACTGTGCAATACCGTGTGCTACTGTGTAACAACGCGTATTACTATATTTTAACCACCGGGTATTCCAACAGTGTAAACGGTAACAACTACGCCGTTATTTTTAAACAACTTATATTTGTCGTTTTCTTCCTCCAATCGCTTTCCTTTATGGGGCCCACACATGGCTGCGCCGTCGTACGAATATTCCCCGACAGTACGAATATTCCACAACCAAACGAATATTCCCCGACAACAATGAATATTTTATAACCACTTGCTTATTTTGAAATATTTGCGTATTTTACCCATAACTATCCACATTAATCAAATCAACCCTTACTATTCAAAATAATAATTAAAGGAAATTAAATTTCATTTATTAATCATTTGGGGTCTTACAACCTCCCCTCCTTATGAAATTTCGTCCTCGAAATTGATATACGTACCTGGTGTTTCGAAAAGGTGAGGATACCTCGCTTTTATTTCCGTTTCCAACTCCCAGGTCATTTCTTCTATAGCATGATTTCTCCACAAAACTTTAACTTGTGGTATTACCTTCGTGCGTAGGACATGCTCCTTCCTATCCAAGATCTTTACAGGTACCTTCTCATACGTTAAATCTTCGGCTATCTCGTCCGGTTCTAACTTAATGATGTGGTTAGGGTATTTCACATATTTACGTAGCACAGATATATGAAAAACATTATGAACACGAGACATACTTGGAGGTAACGCGAGTCTATAGGCTATATTACCTACTCGATCAAGAATTTGAAATGGACCAATAAATCGTGGATTAAGCTTTCCTCTCTTCCCGAATCTTGTAACTCCCTTCCATGGGGCAACTCGCAACAATACATGATCCCCAACACTAAATTCTACATTCTTTCGATGAAGATCCGCATAACTCTTTTGTCGATCTTGTGCCGTTTGTATACGTTGTTGAATCGTTTGGATCTTCTCCGTAGTCATACGTACTAACTCGGGTCCCAACAATGTTGCTTCACCCACCTCGTCCAAACATACTGGAGAGCGACACTTTCGTCCATACAATGCTTCAAATGGGGCCACACCAATGCTTGCCTGATAACTGATGTTGTAGGAGAATTCCACCAATGGTAAATATTTATCCCAACTGCCCTTGAAGTCTAGGACACAGAGTCTTAATAAATCTTCAAGAGTTTAAATAGTCCTCTCTGATTGTCCGTCCGTTTGAGGATGGTATGCCGAACTGAATCGTAACTCCGTACCCATAGCTTTTTGCAAGCTAACCCAAAATCTTGAAGTAAATCTTGGGTCACGATCCAAAACTATGGATACTGGCATGCCATGCAATCTTACAATCTCATTTACGTACATTTGAGCAAGACGTTCAAGGGAATAAGTCTCCCGTATCGGCAAGAAATGAGCAGACTTGGTTAATCTATCAATAATAACCCAAATAACATTGATGCCTTGAGAAACCGTATGAAGACCCGTAACGAAATCCATAGAAATGTGTTCCCACTTCCATTTCGGAATCTCAAGTGGTTGCAATGGACCCTTTGGCACTTGATGCTCCGCCTTTACACGTTGACAAGTTAAACACGTTGAAATAAACTTTGCAATCTCTCTCTTCATATTGTTCCACCAAAATGTATGTCGAAGATCACGATACATCTTGGTACTTCCAGGATGAATTACAAACGGTATATTGTGTGCCTCCATCATGATCTTGTACTTCAAATCAGAATCGTTAGGAATACAAAGTCTGGAGTGGACTCAAAGTATTCCTTTCTCATCAATTCTCGCTTCTGGAATGGCACCTTCTTGTACTTTTGTCTTCATATGCATCAGCTCCGGATCGGTGGCTTGAGCAACTATAACTTTTTCTATTAAAGTTGGCTCTATGCGTATACTTGACATCATTGCACTCATTCCTGCATATGATCTTCTACTCAATGCGTCAGCTACCACGTTCGCTTTTCCAGGATGGTATTGAATAGTGTGGTCGTAATCTTTCAACAACTCGAGCCAACGTCGTTGCCGCATATTGAGTTCTTTTTGAGTGAAGAAATATTTGAGGCTTTTATGATCTGAATATATCTCCACTTTCTCCCCGTATAGATAGTGCCTCCAGATCTTTAGCGCGAACACGACTTCTGCCAACTCTAGATCATGAGTAGGATAATTCCTCTCATACTCTTTAAGTTGTCGTGAGGCATAGGCTATGACTTTCCCACGTTGCATGAGAAAACATCCTAACCCTTTGCCCGAAGCATCGCTGTAGATAACAAATCCATCCGAACCAGATGGTATTGTTAGAACAGGTGCCGAAATAAGTCTCCTCTTAAGCTCTTAGAAACTCTTCTCGCATTCCTCGCTCCATATGAATTTTGTATCCTTCCGAGTTAGCTGAGTTAATGGAGTAGCAATTCGAGAAAACCCTTCCACGAATCTCCGATAATAACCAGCTAAGCCCAAAAAGGTACGTACTTCAGTGACCGACTTCAGTTGCTCCCAACTTTGTATTGCTTCAATCTTCGTCGGGTCAACAGATACTCCATTTTTTGACACCACGTGCCCAAGGAATGCTACTTCCTCAAGCCAGAACTCGCATTTCTTCAACTTAGCATATAACTTGTTTTCACGAAGCCTTTGGAGTACCAGCTTCAAATGGTGCTCATGATCTTCACGGCTTTTGGAATATATGAGGATGTCATCAATAAAGACAACAACGAATTGATCAAAATAATCCTTGAATACTCGGTTCATCATATCCATGAAAGCAGCAGGAGCATTAGTCAATCCAAAAGAAATGACTAAGAATTCATAATGCCCATACCGAGTTTTGAAGGCAGTCTTTGGAATATCCTCAGTTCTAATTTTCAGCTGATGATATCCAGAACGAAGATCGATTTTTTGAAAAGAATTGTGCTCCTTGCAACTGGTCAAACAAGTCATCAATACGAGGTAGAGGATACCTATTCTTGATGGTGACATGGTTCAATTCCCGATAGTCAATACAAAGTCGTATACTCCCGTCTTTCTTCTTTACGAATAAAACAGGAGCACCCCAAGGAGATGTACTAGGACGATTGAAACCGATGTCCAATAACTCCTGTAGTTGGACTTTTAACTCCTGAAGTTCAATAGGAGCCATTCGGTATGGGGTTTTAGAAATGGGCTTTGTACCAGGTTCAAGATCAATAAAGAATTCAACTTCACGTTCTGGGGGTAGACCGGGATGTTCTTCAGGAAATACGTCAGGAAAGTCAATATCAACAGGAATATTATTCAATTTTGACGTGTCTTTATTCAAATCCATAACATGGGCTAAGAAAGCTTGACATCCGTTTTTCAATAAACGAATAGCTTTATGATTAGATATGACAGTGATTGATTTTAATGGTTTAGTTGCCTGAATTCGAACAACAGGTTGATTAGGAATATGAAAACTAACAACCTTACGAAAACAATCAATTTTTGCATGATGAGTAGTTAACCAATCAATCCCTAAAATCACATCAAAAGCAAGTATCTTTAAAGAGATCAGGTCAACAGGAAAGGTGATGGTGCCAACTTGAATGAAACAAGATTTATAAACAGTGGATGTGATAAAAGTTTCTCCTAACGGAGTTTAGATAGGTTAAAGTGTAATTTCTCCGGAGTCAAGTTTAAACGTTGAGCGCAAGTAGGAGAGATAAATGAATGGGTAGCACCGGTATCAAGTAAGGTATAAACTTCGCAAGAATTTATAAATAGCTTACCCGTGATCACCTCGTTTGGGTTCCTCGTATTTTGACCAGTCACAACAAACGCTCTTCCAGGAACTGTTGACATTGACTTTTCTGGGACAGCCTTCTGAATCACCGTCCCCGCTGGAATTGGTTTCGCTACCGTACAATCTCGAGCGATATGTCCTTCCTTTCCACAATTATAACATACCTTGAACTGTTATGGGCAATTTGGACTGATATGTCCCTCTTTCCCGCATTTGTAGCATATGATCGGTGGTCTTTCTCCTCCCTTAGAACCAGTTGCTGCCGGAACTGTCGTCTTCACATGGTCGTTGTTAAATCTCCTCTTTTTAAAATCTCCTCTTGACTCGCTTCTTTTATTTTCATAGCTATAATTACCACCAGAGTGGTTACCATTTTTTGTCCGTCTTTTTCTTTCTCCACTGGTTATTATTGTTTTGCTGACTGCTATCTCCAGTATGATCCTGATTGTGGTACCTCGGTTGACCGTACTCGTTATCTCGCTCCAACAATTGAGCCCTGTTAACAACATCTGAATAGAGAGAAAATTTATGAGAGATGAGATATTGTCGTATGCCGGGTTTCAAACCTCTCAGAAACATCCGCGTCATACGTTCCTCATTCTCCACCAAATGAGGTGCAAACCTGGATAACTCTGCAAACTTTGCCTCGTACTGAGACACCGTCATGTTATTTTGTTCTAATCTGATGAACTCCACTTCCTTCATATGACGAACACTTTCAGGAAATTATTTGTCATTAAATAGTTTCTGAAACGTCTCCCAAGACATGCTGAGTGCGGCTGGATGGGTACGCTTCACAGACTCCCACCAGTAGTCTGCCTCGCCACGGAACATAAAGGTGGCGAATGGAACCTTCTGTTCCTCCGTGCATCCCAAGACATCGAATATCTTGGTTATTTACTTGACCCATGTCTCCGCCATGATCGGATCTGGCTTTCCCTTAAATTCTGGTGGTCCCAACTCTTTGAACTGCTTGGCTGTGACAACCCGTGAATTGTTATCATTTTCTCCTGTATTTTGAACACGAGTCTCCCTTGTCTGATTTTGCATGAACTGCAAAAAGCTTCTAAACATTGCGTCGTTCATCGTCTGATCAGTGGTGTTGTTTACAGGAGGAACATTGCCAGCCTGTTGCACGTTCTCCTCGTTGGTGAGTACAGGTGTCTCCACGGTCTCATTTCCACTGTTAATATTCTCAGTCGACATTCTCAAATACTGTCATAAAACAAGGGTTAATTAAGGAAATCAATATATCACATAATATCCCTATATACTGACCAACTAGCAAATAAGCTTAGGTAAGACACACTACCGAAGGATTTACTCGTCTCTCCCCTCCTAGTTCTATTCCCCGATCTCCGCCAGAGATCATATCCCTAAGCTCTGATACCAACTGTGACGCCCCCAAAATAGGTATACATCACCCATTCTGAGTTGTCAAATACATGGTACAAAATTAACTTCAACTTTATTATTACAACATATAACTGTGAGTTTAAATACAGATATTGCCATCTAGACAATATCCACATAAAAATAAATCCTCATCATAATTAATGATACATTATTTTACAAAAATGGTGAGGACTACTAAACAACTCTCTCAAGGACCATCAATTCATACCCCGACTCGTACTCGCTATATTCTCGTCTCCTGAGAAGAAAAATAGAACAAAAAGGAAAAGGGTGAGCTCAACTAGCTCAGTAAAGAATATTATGACTAAGATAATATACAACAAATTATCGTTAGTCTTCAACAGGGAAAAATCTGATAGAATACAATAGACAACAAGATTTAAATCAATATTCGCAGCGGAAAATATTAATTCATAGAAGAGTTACGTAGAGGATGAAATCTACTAATGTCTATGAATTTAACAGTCCATCAACAGTATTTTTTTTTATCCCTGTAACATCAATCAATGCACATCTTGAATCATATATTCATCCTTGCACTACAGGCCAATGATATTCATCTGTTGGTCATGTTCATCTAAACACATGTTCATCTTTGCACTACGGGCCAAAGATATTCATCAGAAATCATTCATCTTTGCACTACAGGCCAAAGATATTCAATAATAACATCATTTAAGACTGAAGATGATAAAAAATATTTTTAGAGAAGCGAATCCAGTGAAACAAAATGACAAGGATTAAGGATTAATGATTCGTACTTTGTTATATCCATGTCCAAAAATACCTCAAAAATAATCATAGTGGTGTAAAATTCAAGAATGATCAAAACATGGATACAATCAAAGCTAGTATCCACAATAGATATTTTGGACGAAAAGAAAAAAAATAATTTTTCTGTGAATAGTGCCGTATTCGTGATTAGTGCCGTATACGTGAATAGTAGTTCCGGCACAAAAGTTCCAAATTTGATAAAAACGTTCACCAATATTTCGGCATAATGATATTGAAGAAAATAATATCATTTAAGAAGAAAATAACATCCCTTACCTCAAAATAGCCGTACTTCTGACTGAATTTCGGTATAGTGCTGACAGAAACTCGCACCGTATAGCAACACTCAAAGTATACTCACAAGAATACGCTCGATAATATAGAGAGAGAAAGAGAGAAAACTTTATTTCTGGTGTGATTTTCAATTCTAACTTAGCCCTCTATTTATAGGAAAATGTTAGAACGCCAAAGGAGACTAAATTAATAAAATATTAATATTTACCATATATTCAAGCCCACCACCAAGGAATCTGATTTTAGCATTTCCCACATGCTTACCTTCTAGAAAAAAATAAAAAAAAAGTTTTTGAAATAAAAAAATAATTAAACTTTCAAAAATCAATTATTTCGGAACCCCGAAACTTCAATAATTCACAATAAATAGCTCCTTTGTCAGAAAATTCGAATCTCGCGACTTTTTATAGGAATTTCAATTCTCTACAACTTTGCAGAAGAAAATTTTTCCAAATTCCAAACAGAAATTATCCAAAATCCACAAACGGGCGATTTTACAGTCTACAATCAATTTTCAGTCAAGAAATGGGTCTACCGACACACAACATCTGTTTTTAATTACAACAAAAATACTCTTTCTCCTCATAAACTCATATATCCTCCATTCATTATAAAAATATCACCATTATTATATTATTAAAATATAATAATATATTTAAATGAATTATTTTATCAGAAAAAGATAAAATATTAATTTTCAACGATTGTCACATTAAAAATTTTCTCCAACTATATCCACATAAAATAAATATTTTCTTTATCATAATAATCAATAATTAATTATTAAAAATAATATTACAGAATCACAGTACTGACAACCAGGCCGTTCCTAGGATAGAGAGGGCTTTCCAATAAGGATTTCTCCTTACTGGCGCGCAATTAGATGACCAAACCTCTCCTTAACAGAACTTTCTAGACATTACCAATAATGTTATCTGATAATATTATTCAAATAATATGAATTATTGATCTGATAATGGAAAATACTGTGCAATGACAATTATTGAAACAATAATAATATAAATATCAACGCAGCAATTATTGAATCAATAAAGTAATGAACAGTAACTCCTGTAGCAATTATTGAGTAGTGCCTTCTTACGTAAGGATCAATAATTCAAAATACTGTGCAATACCGTGTGCTACTGTGTAACAATGCGTATTACTATATTTTAACCACCTGGTATTCCAACAGTGTAAACGGAAACAACTACGCCGTTATTTTTAAACAACTTATATTTGTCGTTTTCTTCCTCCATTCTCTTTCCGTTATGGGGCCCACACATGGCTGCGCCGTCGTACGAATATTCCCCGACAGTACGAATATTCCACGACCAAACGAATATTCCCCGACAACAATGAATATTTTATAACCACTTGCTTATTTTGAAATATTTGCGTATTTTACCCATAACTATCCACATTAATCAAATCAACCCTTACTATTCAAAATAATAATTAAAGGAAATTAAATTTCATTTATTAATCATATGGGGTCTTACATCTGACATGAGGTCTACCGTGTAAAAGCTTTAGATCACCCAGATCTGCATCAGGATCATAAATAAATCATGGTCAAATGTAGTTGACCGAATTGCCTCAAGAACAATCTGGAAAACCCAGATTTGTTCAAGAACAGTTCTTGGTCGCCACTTTGACCGGCTTGAATCTTGTTCATCCGTTGTTGTTTAGATGATCTGATGATTGTTTATTGTACGTTGACATCAGGACTATAAACTAGAACCTTTATATCAAACTAACAATGCTTAGACTGAAAGTTACAAAGATCTAAAATAGAACCCTCGTCTGTTCTTCATTTTCTGGAAAACCCAGAAAATGAAGAACAGCGATGTCACACATTTTGAGAGCCTAGATCTCGCTCATATGATGTAGTTTGGCCATGAAACAAGTTGGTGATTGTAGTATTACATAAATACTACAACATGAAATCAATCACGAGCCCAGAAATCGATCAGAACACGGTTTTAAATTCGGTCAAACCACCTACCTTCGCGTCTGACATGATTACTCAAGAACACCTGAAGAACACATTTAGCGACACTTCTGTCGCCTAAAGACCCTTTAGCGACGGTTTATATATTAATTTTTGGAAATTGATTTAAAATTAGAAAAAAATGGTTTTTAATTATTAAAAATACAAAATTAATTATTAAAAATTATTTTAAAGTCTGAAAAATAGTTTTTAACTATTTTGAGTATATTTCAAAAATATTTAGTATTTTTAGAATATAAATGGTATTTATTTATTTGATTACAATATTAAATAAATTATTTAAAAATAGTTTTTAATTCATGAAAAATAATATTATGATAAAAGAAAATATTTTAAGTTATTTTCCATAACTTTTGATATTTTGTGATGAAATTCATTAATAATTTATTATTAATGGTAATTAATTTATTTATTAAATATATTAAATAAATTATGGAAAATTAGAATTAATGCTTTATAAATCATATAAAAATGATTTAAGTGTTATAAAAATATTTCAAGTTATAAAATATAACTTTTGATATTTTGGCATGGAAATTTTAATATTTTAATATTAATAGCAATTATCGGATAATGGAACTAAGTGTTTAAACATCATATAATTATGATTTTAAAGTATTAAAAATACTTTGTGACATTATAATTATATTATAATATTACGTAAGGATTTACATTATTATTTTATATTAAATAAATATTAATGATCAAGGTATTAAGTGGTATTTAATTTATTTAAATACGGTTTTAAGGATTGAAAAATGTTAATAAATGGTAATAATCATCTGAAAATTATTACGAGCCTAGGAAAAATGTTTTGTCTGATAAGAAATTATCTGTGATAATGGTTAAATGGTTAGACAGAGTTTAATAGAACTTAAACTCGATAAAAGTCCGACTAGACCGTCGGGATGTTAGAATTATATCGGGTTCAACTCAGACTGCAATAGTTTGACTTGATACCTAGTCTTATGTGTTGTAAAGCCTGATAGGGTTATGTGCTATGTGTTTAGGTTATTCTGTGTATATAGATATAACAGTATATTACTGTGATAATATTATTCTAATATTGAAGATCTATATTATTAATATTAGGTCTTCGGGTAAAGCGTTATTAATTGCGTTGCGGTAATCAACGGTTCAGGCAAGTTTTCTTATACTTAACTCTAATAAGAGTAGTTTATTCCAGCTTATGGTTAATCATTGTTGATTGCCATGAAAATTGTACTCTGTACATCTTGCATGTATAAGTCAGGTATGAAAGGCTGATCACCTTTATTACCAGTTGGTTCAGAAATGTTTGTTCATGTAAAATACTTGTTCAGTCAATTTTGTTCCTGCTAGTTCATAATCATATTGTTGAATTATAGCCAACCAATTATTCATACTCTTCAATCATGATATATTGTTATGTTATTGTATATAAACTTGCTGGGAAACTTAAATGCTCACCCTTGCTATATCATGATAAAATATTGCAGATAAAGCGATTGCGTTCGGATACAGGAAACGATTAAAGCCAAGTTCAGCTTGGGTTATAAAGTGCAGCTAGTTGTAATAGCGTATTGTAATAAATATTGTTGTGTAATAGATATTTTAAGAAATGTGTATTAAGTTAAGGTTACTCGACCTTGGGGAATAGTGTGTAATGTAATGTATAAACAATTTATGTTTATATCTTCCGCAAATAGTAAAAGAAATAGCGTACCGAGTCCGAGGCGATTCGGGGCCCGGATTCGGGGTTGCTACAATCGCGAAGAGTAGAGCCTGAGGGCCTGTTCTGCAACTTGGGGCGCAGCTGCGCTGCACCCAAGGCCAATTGGGGGTGCAGCTACGCTGGGCATCAGTAACAGTTGGACTGCTCTGACCTGCTGCAGTAAATTAAGTATAAAGTTTTCATACAAACTCCGATTGAGGTGATTCAAGATGATCCGGAACGAGGACGAATATACATACAACTTTTGTGTTTTAAGTTTTTCAATTTGAGGTCGTTAGGAAGGGTCTAAATAGTCATTTTTGTGTCTGTTACGTATTTAGAGGCAATCGGAGAGCGTCGAGCAAGCACATACGCAAGTATAGCACTCCTGACGATGGAATATGTTATTCTAAGTGATGTAACATGAAAATGCATGATATTATACATGAAATATAAGATTTCCTTGCTCATAATAGAAAATATTAGCCTGACTTAGTATGTGTTTTGAAAAGAAACTTAGACGTTTTGAAAATATTATTCATGAGCATTGTGTTGTCTAAACTTTTGAACTTGTAGGATGACATACTAGTAACTTTTGGGTCTTTAAACATGGCCTATATGTGCAAACATGATAAGACTTTTATGCCTTTAAACATGATGGGTACGTGCACACTATTACATATACATACTATGAACTATAATGTCTTAAAGTAAGATTTCAAGTCATAAACCATGCTAGTCATATGATTACATGTAAACATGTATATTTAAATTTGATTAACCTCGTTGGTGGTCATATAGTTAGGACGTTGTTGTATGAACTTACTTAGCCGTGAAATAAATAGCAATAAAGCTATAAAGTGTAAAACAACTTAAGGTAAATACAAGAGGCACCAAACTTGGGCTAAGACCTCATAACATGTGGGTAAGATATGTGTTAACAGTTATACATGCTAAGAACCAAGATGAAATAAGAAAATACTCAACTTTGGTCTGGCCAGGGGACGGCGCAGCTGCGCCCATCCCATGCCTAATTCTAGCGCAGCTGCGCCACATGGCAATGATGCCTAATTTTTTATAACTTTGATCTGAACCTTAAAGCATATGTGTAATGATTGTCTAAAGCTATAATACTTAACATAGATGATGTTTAAGCATGAGATCATATAATGGTTATATAAAACACAGTGTTGTTACATTTTATTAAAGTTTATAAAATGTAAGAATTATGTAGATCGCGTGTCTATGAACTTTAAATATGTGTCAAACACATAACGAGTTAAGTGTGGGAATGATATATATGAATGTTGATGTAAGTATGAGTTGTTAAGGTATACCTATACATACTTAGCTATTCTGAGAACATGATGAGAAATTGAAAGGTAGGTTTTCCAAACCTAGTTAGGAAACAATGTAATGTTACTATTATATTAAGAATGTATGAAATATATGACTAATGGATGTGAATCCATGATTATATAACTATGTAGGAATACACGAAGTGCAGATACGCGTTAAGAAGTTAAGTCGTAGTTCATACACTACGAATCAGACAAGTCTTTTGGTTCCTATTTGTTATGTGGACTTAATGATCTGTTTTAAATTGCATGATATGTTATACATGTTGAAATCATGAAATGTTAAAGTCAATTTATTACTGTATTGTTTTGGTTAAATAAGGAGGATTGAGTAAGGAACTCAATCTTTATATTTTCTATTGAACTAAAAGCATGTATGCCATGATGTTTTAGTTATTATGATATGTATGTTTAACATATTATTACGTGTTATGTGATGCATGAAAACTGTTAGATTTTGCTGGGCTGTCGAGCTCACTCTTGCAATATAACCACTTTTGTAGGTCATGAAATTAAGGTAAGGATATGTGCCAAGTGAGTTATAGAGATCTATATTCATGAAGATTACTTATCTTTTATGAGAAATGTATGTAAGATTTTGAATGTAACATGTTGTTGAATTGTAAATTGAGTTATCCGGTGTATAAAGATATCTATTTATGATGTAGGACTTTGTATTGTCATTTTATTATAATGATTCATGATATAAATTTGAATCGAAGAGATGTAATGTAAAGGTTGCGATTTAGGGCAATACAGAAGGAAATGTATAAAAGTTTTAAATATTCCGTAATTTTAGTGATTTTAATATCGAATAATGATGTAAAAATTAAAGGTTGAATGTATGGTTAACGACCAAAGTCGAGAATTAAGTTGTATGAATTTTGGGGTCGTTACATATGGGAAGATCTATCCAAACAAAGATCTTATCATAAAGTTCATGAGAGCCCTACCGAGCAGGTGGGATGCCAAAACCACTGCTATAAGAGAGTCTAAGAATCTTCATGAGATGACAGTTCAACAGCTATATGGCAATCTCCTGACATACGAACTGGAGCTGACTCAACGAGCTGAAACCCTATCAGAAGGAAGAAAGAAGGATAAGGGTGTTGTTCTCAAAGCAACTGAAGGTGCATCTAAGGTCAACACTGAGATTGACTCTGACTATGATGAAGATGATGATGAAGACTTTTATATGCTGGTAAAAAGACTAAGAAGGTTCATGTGTCAAGGAAAAACCAGCAAGCCAAAGAAGGTCAGTAATTACAGCAGCCAGAAGCAAATGAATGATCTATGCTACAACTGCAAGAAGCCTGGCCACTTCATTACCAACTGCAACAAATCTCTCAGAGAAGAACTATAGAAGAAATCACATGCAAAGAAGGAATACAAAGGCAACAAAAGGCCTCAGAAGAGAGACAAAGGCCTGGTAGCTTGAGGATCATGGAGTGATTCAGACAATGACTCCAATCCTGATTCTGGAGATGATGAAGAACCACAAATGGCTAATCTGTGCCTAATGGCCAAACATGCAAAGGACAAACAAAATTCCAACATACATGATGTAAGTCTCAATGAGGTATTTGACTTCAACTCTCCTGATGTAGACATAAATGATTTAAGAACTGCACTGCATGGCATAACCACTGATCTACATCAATACATGAAGTGGTTCAGAGTTCTGTCTAAGCATCATTCACTTCTTCAAGAGGAGAAAAAGAAAATTCAAGAAGAGCATGAAACATCCCTTCAAAATACTAACCTTCTTTCCAAGATTGAGGTTGAGAATGAGATCTTAAAACAGACAAATAAACTCAACACAAAGAGAGTCTAATCTAACCTCTAAAATTGAGGAACTAGAAAAGACTATCTCTACATAGAACAAATCCTCATCATCCATGGACTCCCTGCTCTATAGTTAGAGAAGTACTTTTGACAGAACAGGCATAGGCTTTGGGGAATCCATCTCAGAGCCATGTATGGAAAAGACAAAGGAAACTAGCACTAGTAATGCCTCAAGTTTTAGTAGAAGCATTACCTTTGTGAAATCCTCACAGAAGGAAGAACCAGTTCAACCTTGTTCTACTGTTTCCATTCATACTCAAAGGAGTAAAGGATCTCATGTTGGCCTGGGCTTCACAAAAGAGAAGAGTAACCCAACTTCTACTCACTAACCTCAAAGAATCGTAGAGTCAAGTAAGACCAACTCTACGAATCAATTGGAAAGGTACAGTAGAAGTAAGGCACACTCATCACTATTTATAAAACCCAAGGACACGTGGAAGAAGGAGAATCAGTTTAATAGAAGGATAACTAAAGAACCACACAAGTCCAAATGGAGGATGAATTATCATACACACAGGCATGTATCATACTAGATGTTTTATATGCAATAAATTTGGTCACAAGGCTGCCAAGTGTTATTATAATTCCATGCATGTGAGACCCAAGATCAAACAGATTTGGGTCCCCAAGGGCATTAACAAGATATGAACCATGCAAATATGGGTACCAAAATGAAGGTTAAACTTTATGACAGGAAAAGAGCTCCACGATCACAACCTGGAATCTGGACAGTGGATGCTCAAGACACATGACAGGGAACAAAGCCCTTCTATCTAACTACATACAAAAGGAGGGTCCCTCAGTCATCTTTGGAGACAACAACTCGGGCAAGACAAGAGGATACGGCTCTGCTGGTAATGGTGCAGTATCTTTCAGCAAAGTAGAATATGTGGAAGGTCTCCAACACAACCTTCTAAGCATCAGCCAACTTTGCGACAAGGGTCAGCAAGTAACATTCCTCAACAACCAATGTCAAGTCAGAGATTTGAAGACATCTATTATAAAGCTAACCAGGACAAGAGAAGGAAATGTCTACACAGTGGATCTTGGTCAACTGAGCTCAGACGAGATAATATGCTTTCTAGCAAAAGCATCTGAAGAAATGAGCTGGCTATGGCATAGACGATTGTCTCACTTAAACTTCAAAAGCATGTCCAAACTGGCATCAAAAGATCTCGTTGCTGGCCTACCTAAGTTCAACTTCATAAAAAAAGGCCATGCAATGCTTGTTAGCTTGAAAAGAAAACCAGAAGCTCATTTAAGAGCAAAACTGCCAACTCTATCGATAAGCCCCTGCAGTTGCTCCACATGGATCTATTTGGGCCAATTCCAACAACTAGTCTTGGAGGAAAAAGATACTCTCTAGTTATAGTCGACGACTACACCAGATTTCAATGGGTATTCTTCCTAGCCTCAAAGGATGAAACGAGCTCCCAATTAATCAAGATGTTCAGACTGGTGATGAATGAGAAAAGAGAGAAAATCAAGGCCATAAGGAGTGATCATGGAAGAGAATTTGACTTCTCAGAAATGGACCACTTTTGCACAAACAATGGCATCGGTCATAATTTCTAAGCTCCACGAACTCCTCAAAAAAATAGAGTAGCTGAAAGAAAGAACATAACTTTTATAGAGGCTGGAAGAACTCTACTAGCAGCAGCTCATCTACTTGAATACTTCTGGGCAGAAGCCGTCAACACTTCATGCTACACGCAGAATAGATCACTGATACACTCTTAGATCACTGATACACCCTACGAACTGTGGAAAAGAAGAAAGCTAAGTGTCAGCTACTTTCATGTATTCGGCTGTGCATACTACATTCTCAACAATAGAAAGTAGTACCTGAAAAAATTCAAACCCAAGTCATACGAAGGAATCTTTCTTGGATATGCCACAGACAGTAAGGCCTACAGGGTGTTCAACAAGAAGACACTGAATGTTGAAGTCTCGATTCACATCATCTTTGATGAAACAGACTTAGATAAAACAGTGCTTCAAGACTCTACGACCGATAATGTAGACACTGCGAATGATGTCGTCGAGCTCAACACCACGATCATAGTGCTAGATAGTGAAATCATTGAGCAATAAAATGAGATCGTAGAGAGGCCTATGCAAGACAACGAACCTCCACACCAATAAGAAGAAATAGATCTTCAAGACTTAAGACAAGAAGGCATTAGGATAGATGTCCCAACAGGAAATAGATAGGCTAGAGATCACACTCAAGATCTAATCATTGGAGATCCAAATGCTAGAGTCAAAACAAGAGCTGCCACCTAGAATGAATGCTTTTATCTAAGCTTCCTGTCACAAATGGAACCAAAGAAGATAGAGGATGTTATGGAAGACTCCAGTTGGATAGAAGCCATACAGGAAGAACTCAACCAATTTGAACGAAGTAAAGTATGGAGATTGGTACCAAGACCAAAGAGTCATCCTGTCATTGGAACCAAGTGGGTCTTCAGAAACAAAATGGATGAAGATGGAGTTATAACTAGGAAAAAGGCAAGATTAGTGGCAAAGGGCTAGTCTCAAGAAGAAGGCATTGACTACGATGAGACATTTGCACCTGTTGCCAGACTAGAAGCCATCAGAATTGTGACAACCCGATATTTTCTATATAAATAAATCATAAATTTTGCGTATAATTTTTTTTTTAAAATAAATATGAATGATATGTGTCAAGGTAATGTGTAATTATAATTATATGTGTGATAAATAAAATTTATTTATTACATTAAGTATTGCAAATAAATTTATTTTAGAGTTATTGATTATTATCAATTATATTTTTATATTAATTAATTCCTTATTGGAAATGTTTTATTAATTATTTTTCAAGGAAAATATAATCTAATATTATTTAAATAATATAGGAAATGATTTTTGAATAATTATTTATTTTAAAGGTAAGAATGCGTGAAAGGAATTATGTAAGTAATTATGTGATGAATATAAAATATAATTATTACATGAATGGTTATGAATAATTTTATTTTAGAATTATTGCTCATTATAAATTATATTATAATAATAATTAGTTTTATAGTAAAAATGTTTTTAATGTTTATTGTACATGAAAATATGATAATTATATTAATTAAATAATATATGATATGATTATAGAATTTTTATAATAAATATTTTATTATATGAAATTATTTTAGAATAGTTAAGTAAATTCTTTCTAACTTAATTATTAAGGTTATATATGAAAGATAAATCAGATATGGAATCCAAACCCTAATTTTGGGTTTTGATCAAGGAATGAAAATAATAATATTATATTATTATTTACCAGTGTTATAGATATGTGTGGTTATGTGTGTAATGTTAATGTGCGGAACAGTTTTAATATATTACGATCAAACCCTAATAATATTTTGATAAACCCTAATTATGGGTCTGAATTAAGGAATGATAATAAAATTATAATATTAATTATATTTTGATTTTTCAGTGCTATAAATATGTACTGTATGTTTGTGGACTGACAATGGTTGGTCAATTATGGTGTACAATATCAAAACCTTAGTTTAAGCTGTTAAACCCTAAGTTAAAGTCGAATGCCGGCTTAAGACTGTTATGTAATCATGTGAATGTGATTTATGATCGGTGTTTATGTATTAACCCTAATTAGGGAGAATCGTAATTATTCAAAATCCTTATTATTTTTCTATATTATAAAAAAACCCTAATTTGCTTATTGTAAACCCTAATCGCCAAATTGGGAAATGAAATGCTAATTAGTGTTGCTTAAACCTAATTAGAAAAGCGCTATAATTAAAGACCTAAATTATTTTATAAACCCTAATTATAAAATTTTAGAAACTAAATTGTTATTTATTTTATTTAAACTCTAAAATGGGTTATAATGTACAAAATTGACCCTAAGTGCTAAATTAGCAATTTTAATTAGGATAAAATAGTCCTAATTAGCAAATAATGAATCATGATTTGGAAATTACAAAATAATTAGGAACCCTAATTATAATTTAGAAATCAAAGTTTCCTATTTTAAAATTTTAATTAGAAAATTTTGGAATTTCCAAGTTGTTAAAAAAATTGAGGATTTAAAACCTAAACCCAAAATTGTCCAAACCTAAGCATTAAAATGTCTAAACCCTAAACCCTAAATCAAGTTTCTAGAAATTTAAGGAATTGGCAAAAATGCCCATATTAGGCATTTATGAAGCTAGCCTTAGGTTTTGACAATTTGAGAAGTGGTTCACCAAATCTAACAACTCCACATGCACCAAAACTCCAGCAAGCAAGCCACAACTCAGCCAATTCATGCATCTTGTGGCCTATAAATAGATTGAAGAGAGAGAAATTGCATTTTGTTAGATTATTTTGCACAAAAACTTGCTAAACTCTCTCAAGTCCCAAACCTCCGAAAATCTTTAACAAATCAGTCCCTTTATCAAGCCCCACGTCCATCATAAGCCAATCACAAACAATTTGGAGAGCAAAAATCAAAAATCGATCAAGAAAGGTATAAAATCTCTAAATTTAGAAATCCTTCAATTTGATGTTAATTGTTGAAATTGATTTGTTAAATATGTGTAATAAGGAGTGTATTAATGTTCTGGGTCGTTAGATTCATGACCCATAACATCAAAGTGCTCAAAATCAAAGTTTTTCCAACTTTTGAAAAACCAAAATCTGTTATTTGTAGGAACATGTCAGGGCTTATAACTCTTTGATAGATCATGCATTTTGTGTTATAAAAGTTGTTTTGTGTATCTTGTTATGTTTTCTTTGATCTACAAAAAGAATCAGGTCCATATCTATTGTGGATCAAAAGTTATTTAAGGTCAAAGTGAGTTGACCGGCATTGACCAAACAAATTTTGGACAGCCCAAAATTTTCTAAGTATCGATTTTTCGGACACCGTTTGACCATACTTTATCTGCTTTATTTATTGTTGTTATGATGATGTTAAACATTATAGTTGTATTCCTACATGAGGTATAAACACTGAAATTGATAGATCACAAAAATATTACACGGATTGCAAGTTATAAGGACTCAAAGTAGGTACCTCAGATCTGTTAAACTCTGACAATCTGAAGAACAGCGTTGTCAAGTTTTTAGAGAGCTTAAATCTCTCTGATCTAATGTTTTTTAACCACGAAATTTGTTATGAACTTGTATTATTACATGAGTAATACAATATGTATGTGTTAGATCGGCCAGAAACGTTTTGTACAGAAAGTTATTCATGGTCAAAGTACCCACCCTCGCATCTGACTTTGGATTTCTGGGTAGCTCAAGAACACCTATAGCGACAGAAAGTGTCGCTATAGGCCTTTAGCGACAGATTTAATTAATAATTTCGGAAAATAATTAAAAAAATAGAAAAAAATAGTTTTTAATACAAAATAAATTATAAAAAATTATTTTAAATTCTGAAAATTAGTTTTTAATTATTTTAAATATATTTCATAAATATTTAATATTTTTGGAATATTAAAAGTAATTAATTTATTTAATTATAATATTAAATAAATTATTTAAAAATGATTTTAATTCATGAAAAATCATGAAAAATTATATTATTGTGTTAGAAAATATTTTTGAGTTATTTTGATAACTTTTAATATTATGTAATAATTTTCATTAATAAATTAATATTAATGATAATTATGTTATTTATTAAATGAATTAAATAAATGAATTAAAAATGATTTTATTATATTAAAAATCATTTTAAATAAGAATAAGGTATTTAAAAATATTTTAAGTTATAAAATATAACTTTTAATATTTAAAGGTAAATTTCATTAATTAATTATTATTAATGATATTAAAGTTATTTAATAATTATATTAAATAATTTAGTTTAAAAATGATTTTAATATTATAAAAATCATTTTAAATGAAAATAAAGTGTTTAAAGATATTTTAAGTTATAAAGTATAACTTTTAATATTTAAAGGATATTTTCATTAATAATTTAATATTAATGATATTTATTTAATGATTAATGATATTAAATTTATTTAGTAATTATATTAAATAAATATTTTAAAAATGATTTTATTTATTTAAAAATCATTTAAAAGGGATATAAATGAATTTAAAAATATTTTAAGTTATAATTAATGACTTTTAATATTTAGATAAATAGTTCATTAATATTTAAATATTAATGGTAATTATTTAATAATGATTTTAAGTGTTTTACAAATCATTTAAGGGTAATATTAATATGTTAAGAATATTTTGAGTTATTATACATAACTTTAATATTATGGCAATGGTTTCATTAATAGTTTAATATTGATTAAATGTTAATGATAATAGAATTGTTTGATATTTAAATCATTTGATAATGATTCTGATATTTCAAAAATTATGATAAATGGTAATAATAATTATTTTATAATTATTATAAGGTCATGAAAAATTATATGACTGTTATTTAATTAGTCTAAATGGATAGTGAACAATTGTTTAGAGTCTTAGACTCGATAATTACCCGATAAAAATGTCGGTAGACCGACATAGTTCAGAAATTGATCTGGACTTAGAAATTTAGTTAATTAATTATTTTATTTGTGATTCAATGGTGGATAAAGTTGCGTGACAATGTGATTAGGAATGAGTTGACTGTTTGTTTGTGATGCAATGACTGTGAAACGTGTGTGACAATGTGATTAGGTTATGTGGTTATGTGATTAGGAATGTGCTGACTGCAATAAGCAGTATTATGTGATATGATGTTATTCTAATCGAATAAATGATTTGATTAATGATAGGTCGTGATAGAAAAGATAAATCTAAGTTGTGTAACTGTAAGCAGCGCATCAGGCAAGTATCCTACCTTTGCATTTTCTTTATGCATTGGACAAGTGTAAGAATGTTTCAACGTTATATTATTATTGTACAGATTGTAAAGCCTATATTATATACGCCCATTGATTATCAACATGTTAGTATATGATAATTCAAATATATATTCTGTTCGTTAATTTCTATAAATGATTATACAAGTGTCCCCACTTGGATAATCATTGTATTCAATCACATGTTGATACACCTTTGATATTTATATATATGTTGAATTATATAAGACCTTTGTTATGAAAACCCGACAGGTATGAACATCCCAAAAAAGGGAAAATTTTTATGCGCTACGGCGGACAAAGGATGAACGATAATATCGTTCTAGCAATGTAGTATTGATCAATACAGGGCCCATGGACTGTACACCCTCAGGCCCGTAAGCAATGCCGGTTTACAGATGAATTTCTGTTTAACCTTTTCGAAAATAAAAACAATGTTCATAATATGTCATATAAACCTTATATATAGACAATACACAGTTTCAAAAATTTGAACGAGGGTTGTTATGTTATTATTTTTGGTACAGATTACTTCACAACTACTGACTAGTTGTAGAAGAATATTATAAAGAAAACATTTAAATTCTTTCAGCTTATATATATATATATAATACTTGCTGGGCACTCAAATGCTCATCCTTGCTTAATTTAAATGTTTTCAGCTAAACGTGATCAACTGGAAGGTTCAGGCAAGAACAAGTGAAAAGGAAAGCAAACAGAATGTGTTTATTGGTATTATTTGTAATAGATAGATTTTATTAAGTTATGATATGTATTTTATATCATGTAAAGAATGTAGTAAAGGTTGCGTACTTGGGATTAGACTCTGATAAATGTAAGTTAAGTTTGAAATTTATATTCTTGTTATTATTATTAGTATTATTCCGCTGATAGAAATGGTATCGTGAAGTACCGAATTCGGGTTTCAAGTATCCGGGTTTGGGGACTTTACAGGTTGGTATCAGAGCTATAGGGTTAGAAACCTTATGTGGGTTAGACCTTAGGCTATAACCTTAGGACAGAGGGAAACGTTGAAAATACAAATAACTCATATAGAGTTTAAAGATAGATGAATTGAATAAATTCATCGTCAAACAAAATAAAAGATAACTTATAAAACTATTATGTGCTGTGTGTATTTATTATTTGCTAGTCAAAATAATTTTGTGTGTAGGTGTTAGAAAGGAACAGAATTAGGATACCCTTAAGTCGTAAAGAATAAGTCAACTTCCATGACTGAGCCAATATCAAAGCTAATAGCTGTAATAGAGGTTTACATTGAAAGCTACCTCAAAGAGGGGGTTATTTTGGAAAGTATAGTACTGGATCAAGAAACGCTAAGTATAACTGATAGGTAAAGTATAGTTAAAGGATATATGGTCAATATTGAGTTCTTAAACTCGTATAATTATGGTGAGTTCTTAAACTCGTATGTTTGTGATGAGTTCTTAAACTCATAAGGTGTTGAAAGTTGTGATAAACTAGATATAATTATGTGTGAATGGTTATTGGGGATAATGGAAAATAGATAGGTTATTAAGCAAATGATCGTTAGGGAATGTGTAAGGAATAGGTAGTATTAGTATTAGTTGAATAGGTATAGTTTTAGGTGGTATATATGATAGGTATGTTGGTGTAATGTAATATTTTGTATAAGTTATGGCAGCGATTCCCGACTTTCGAGTCACAAAGGGATAGCGGATGTTTAAAGTAGTGTGTGCTAAGGTATGTCAAGTGTTATGAATACGGATCTATGTTGGTTTAATGAAATAAGTTGGTATAAAATAGTAGATATTTATTTGGTCACTGGTTATTACAGTAGACCGAGTTTTCAAAATATAATATTTTGAATATATGATTATTTGAATAGAAAATTTCGTGTTATATATCGAACGGATACGATATGGCTTAGAATGTAAGGTAAGAAAGAATAATTTATGATAATGCCGTCAAAACAAAAATGAAACCAAAGAAAGAAGGACCTGTGAACAAAGCTGGAGGACAACCTGACCCGACACAGAATTTTGCGAATGCGGACGATCAAGCTGTGCAGAACGGAATACCAGTCGTGAAAGATCAACCAGGCAATCAATCGACAAACTTCAAAGACTTCAAGACAACCGGACCGCCAGGATGTAGAAGATCAACCGACCCTGTTAAAGCGTATGTGATAGCTAGGATAACGGCGGGGAAAAAGATAACTTTTGTCACCTATATGATAAATGAAAATAATTTTGATAATACCAGAGATAAACCAGGAATGTGATTAAAAGAAAAGTTTGTGTGTGGAAAGTAAGGACAGAAGGAATATATATCTTTCCAAAATGTCCCAATCTAAGAATTTATAGTCAATGTGTTATGTGCGAATTAATGGAGCATAAGGTGAAAGAATGTTCAAGAAAAAAAAATGGAAACAAGGAATGCGAATACGGAACAAGGCAGCAGGACATTGGCGACAACGTGATTAACTTCAACAAACAAACCAACGAAATCAACCGCAAGCGTCTTCAGTGTTACTGTTCAAGATATCGTGGCAGCCGGGGATGCAACTCCGGGTATTAATCTAACCAATTTTTATTTTCTTATTATTTTCTTATATATAGTAAATTATTTTTATAAATTATTTTGAAGGAGGAATTTGAGTTCTCTTAGAAATCAAATTTCTGTTTAAAGGGATAGATAAGCATTTCGCGGAATAGTTAAAGATCGGATCGATCAACCATGATCGAGATCTACTTGGAATGATTGTGTATACTATATACCCTGGTATGTATAAGTTTTAAAAGGTGATTCCGGGGACGGAATCTTTATAAGGGAGGGTGAATGTGACAACCCGATATTTTCTATATAAATAAATCATAAATTTTGCGTATAATTTTTTTTTTAAAATAAATATGAATGATATGTGTCAAGGTAATGTGTAATTATAATTATATGTGTGATAAATAAAATTTATTTATTACATTAAGTATTGCAAATAAATTTATTTTAGAGTTATTGATTATTATCAATTATATTTTTATATTAATTAATTCCTTATTGGAAATGTTTTATTAATTATTTTTCAAGGAAAATATAATCTAATATTATTTAAATAATATAGGAAATGATTTTTGAATAATTATTTATTTTAAAGGTAAGAATGCGTGAAAGGAATTATGTAAGTAATTATGTGATGAATATAAAATATAATTATTACATGAATGGTTATGAATAATTTTATTTTAGAATTATTGCTCATTATAAATTATATTATAATAATAATTAGTTTTATAGTAAAAATGTTTTTAATGTTTATTGTACATGAAAATATGATAATTATATTAATTGAATAATATATGATATGATTATAGAATTTTTATAATAAATATTTTATTATATGAAATTATTTTAGAATAGTTAAGTAAATTCTTTCTAACTTAATTATTAAGGTTATATATGAAAGATAAATCAGATATGGAATCCAAACCCTAATTTTGGGTTTTGATCAAGGAATGAAAATAATAATATTATATTATTATTTACCAGTTTTATAGATATGTGTGGTTATGTGTGTAATGTTAATGTGCGGAACAGTTTTAATATATTACGATCAAACCCTAATAATATTTTGATAAACCCTAATTATGGGTCTGAATTAAGGAATGATAATAAAATTATAATATTAATTATATTTTGATTTTTCAGTGCTATAAATATGTACTGTATGTTTGTGGACTGACAATGGTTGGTCAATTATGGTGTACAATATCAAAACCCTAGTTTAAGCTGTTAAACCCTAAGTTAAAGCCGAATGCCGGCTTAAGACTGTTATGTAATCATGTGAATGTGATTTATGATCGGTCTTTATGTATTAACCCTAATTAGGGAGAATCGTAATTATTCAAAATCCTTATTATTTTTCTATATTATAAAAAAACCCTAATTTGCTTATTGTAAACCCTAATCGCCAAATTGGGAAATGAAATGCTAATTAGTGTTGCTTAAACCTAATTAGAAAAGCGCTATAATTAAAGACCTAAATTATTTTATAAACCCTAATTATAAAATTTTAGAAACTAAATTGTTATTTATTTTATTTAAACTCTAAAATGGGTTATAATGTACAAAATTGACCCTAAGTGCTAAATTAGCAATTTTAATTAGGATAAAATAGTCCTAATTAGCAAATAATGAATCATGATTTGGAAATTACAAAATAATTAGGAACCCTAATTATAATTTAGAAATCAAAGTTTCCTATTTTAAAATTTTAATTAGAAAATTTTGGAATTTCCAAGTTGTTAAAAAAATTGAGGATTTAAAACCTAAACCCAAAATTGTCCAAACCTAAGCATTAAAATGTCTAAACCCTAAACCCTAAATCAAGTTTCTAGAAATTTAAGGAATTGGCAAAAATGCCCATATTAGGCATTTATGAAGCTAGCCTTAGGTTTTGACAATTTGAGAAGTGGTTCACCAAATCTAACAACTCCACATGCACCAAAACTCCAGCAAGCAAGCCACAACTCAGCCAATTCATGCATCTTGTGGCCTATAAATAGATTGAAGAGAGAGAAATTGCATTTTGTTAGATTATTTTGCACAAAAACTTGCTAAACTCTCTCAAGTCCCAAACCTCCGAAAATCTTTAACAAATCAGTCCCTTTATCAAGCCCCACGTCCATCATAAGCCAATCACAAACAATTTGGAGAGCAAAAATCAAAAATCGATCAAGAAAGGTATAAAATCTCTAAATTTAGAAATCCTTCAATTTGATGTTAATTGTTGAAATTGATTTGTTAAATATGTGTAATAAGGAGTGTATTAATGTTCTGGGTCGTTAGATTCATGACCCATAACATCAAAGTGCTCAAAATCAAAGTTTTTCCAACTTTTTAAAAACCGAAATCTGTTATTTGTAGGCACATGTCAGGGCTTATAACTCTTTGATAGATCATGAATTTTGTGTTCTAAAAGTTGTTTTGTGTATCTTGTTATGTTTTCTTTAATCTACAAAAATAATCAGGTCCATATCTATTGTGGATCAAAAGTTATTTAAGGTCAAAGTGAGTTGACCGGCAT
Organism: Panax japonicus; assembly: GCA_020205505.1. NCBI lineage: Eukaryota > Viridiplantae > Streptophyta > Magnoliopsida > Apiales > Araliaceae > Panax > Panax japonicus. The sequence continues at coordinate 51,804,926 of CM035107.1, forward strand.
TGACCAGACAAATTTTGGACAGCCCAAAATTTTCTAAGTATCGATTTTTCGGACACCGTTTGACCATACTTTATCTGCTTTATTTATTGTTGTTATGATTATGTTAAACATTATAATTGTATTCCTACATGAGGTCTAAACACTGAAATTGATATATCACAAAACTATTACACGGATTGCAAGTTATAAGGACTCAAAGTAGGTACCTCAGATCTGTTAAACTCTGACAATCTGAAGAACAGCGTTGTCAGGTTTTTAGAGAGCTTAAATCTCTCTGATATAATGTTGTTTTACCACGAAATTTGTTATGAACTTGTATTATTACATGAGTACTACAATATGTATGTGTTAGATCGACCAGAAACGTTTTGTACAGAAAGTTATTCATGGTCAAAGTACCCACCCTCGCATCTGACTTTGGATTTCTGGGTAGCTCAAGAACACCTATAGCGACAGAAAGTGTCGCTATAGGCCTTTAGCGACAGATTTAATTAATAATTTCGGAAATTAATTAAAAAAATAGAAAAAAATAGTTTTTAATACAAAATAAATTATAAAAAATTATTTTAAATTCTGAAAATTAGTTTTTAATTATTTTAAATATATTTCATAAATATTTAATATTTTTGGAATATTAAAAGTAATTAATTTATTTAATTATAATATTAAATAAATTATTTAAAAATGCTTTTAATTCATGAAAAATCATGAAAAATTATATTATTGTGTTAGAAAATATTTTTGAGTTATTTTGATAACTTTTAATATTATGTGATAATTTTCATTAATAAATTAATATTAATGATAATTAAGTTATTTATTAAATGAATTAAATAAATGAATTAAAAATGATTTTATTATATTAAAAATCATTTTAAATAAGAATAAGGTATTTAAAAATATTTTAAGTTATAAAATATAACTTTTAATATTTAAAGGTAAATTTCATTAATTAATTATTATTAATGATATTAAAGTTATTTAATAATTATATTAAATAATTTAGTTTAAAAATGATTTTAATATTATAAAAATCATTTTAAATGAAAATAAAGTGTTTAAAGATATTTTAAGTTATAAAGTATAACTTTTAATATTTAAAGGATATTTTCATTAATAATTTAATATTAATGATATTTATTTAATGATTAATGATATTAAATTTATTTAGTAATTATATTAAATAAATATTTTAAAAATGATTTTATTTATTTAAAAATCATTTAAAAGGGATATAAATGAATTTAAAAATATTTTAAGTTATAATTAATGACTTTTAATATTTGGATAAATAGTTCATTAATATTTAAATATTAATGGTAATTATTTAATAATGATTTTAAGTGTTTTACAAATCATTTAAGGGTAATATTAATATGTTAAGAATATTTTGAGTTATTATACATAACTTTAATATTTTGGCAATGGTTTCATTAATAGTTTAATATTGATTAAATATTAATGATAATAGAATTGTTTGATATTTAAATCATTTGATAATGATTCTGATATTTCAAAAATTATGATAAATGGTAATAATAATTATTTTATAATTATTATAAGGTCATGAAAAATTATATGACTGTTATTTAATTAGTCTAAATGGATAGTGAACAATTGTTTAGAGTCTTAGACTCGATAATTACCCGATAAAAATGTCGGTAGACCGACATGGTTCAGAAATTGATCTGGACTTAGAAATTTAGTTAATTAATTATTTTATTTGTGATTCAATGGTGGATAAAGTTGCGTGACAATGTGATTAGGAATGAGTTGACTGTTTGTTTGTGATGCAATGACTGTGAAACGTGTGTGACAATGTGATTAGGTTATGTGGTTATGTGATTAGGAATGTGCTGACTGCAATAAGCAGTATTATGTGATATGATGTTATTCTAATCGAATAAATGATTTGATTAATGATAGGTCGTGATAGAAAAGATAAATCTAAGTTGTGTAACTGTAAGCAGCGCATCAGGCAAGTATCCTACCTTTGCATTTTCTTTATGCATTGGACAAGTGTAAGAATGTTTCAACGTTATATTATTATTGTACAGATTGTAAAGCCTATATTATATACGCCCATTGATTATCAACATGTTAGTATATGATAATTCAAATATATATTCTGTTCGTTAATTTCTATAAATGATTATACAAGTGTCCCCACTTGGATAATCATTGTATTCAATCACATGTTGATACACCTTTGATATATATATATGTTGAATTATATAAGACCTTTGTTATGAAAACCCGACAAGTATGAACATCCCAAAAATGGGAAAATTTTTATGCGCTACGGCGGACAAAGGATGAACGATAATATCGTTCTAGCAATGTAGTATTGATCAATACAGGGCCCATGGACTGTACACCCTCAGGCCCGTAAGCAATGCCGGTTTACAGATGAATTTCTGTTTAACCTTTTCGAAAATGAAAACAATGTTCATAATATGTCATATAAACCTTATATATAGACAATACACAATTTCAAAAATTTGAACGAGGGTTGTTATGTTATTATTTTTGGTACAGATTACTTCACAAGTACTGACTAGTTGTAGAAGAATATTATAAAGAAAACATTTAAATTCTTTCAGCTTATATATATATATATATATAATACTTGCTGGGCACTCAATTGCTCATCCTTGCTTAATTTAAATGTTTTCAGCTAAACGTGATCAACTGGAAGGTTCAGGCAAGAACAAGTGAAAAGGAAAGCAAACAGAATGTGTTTATTGGTATTATTTGTAATAGATAGATTATATTAAGTTATGATATGTATTTTATATCATGTAAAGAATGTAGTAAAGGTTGCGTACTTGGGATTAGACTCTGATAAATGTAAGTTAAGTTTGAAATTTATATTCTTGTTATTATTATTAGTATTATTCCGCTCATAGAAATGGTATCGTGAAGTACCGAATTCGGGTTTCAAGTATCCGGGTTTGGGGACTTTACAAGAATCTTCCTTGCCTTTGCTGCTCACATGATGTTCAAAGTCTTTCAGATGAATGTCAAAAGTGCATTCCTAAAAGGAGAACTCCAAGAAGAAGTCTATGTAGAGCAACCTCCAGGTTTCATCTATCCATCTCTTTCCAATTATGTTTATAGATTAGACAAAGCCTTATATGGTCTTAAACAAGCACCTAGAGCATGATATTAAACACTAACTAACTTCTTGATTGAAAATGGATTCACTAGAGCTAGAGTAGATACCACATTATTTCTTAGAAATCATAAAGACAAAGTCTTATTAGTTAAAATATATGTTGATGATATTATTTTTGGTTCTACTGACGAAAATTTATGCAAGAGATTCTCCAAGCTAATGCAGAGCAAGTTTGAAATGAGCATGATGAGTGAGCTGAATTTCTTCCTTGGACTGCAAGTAAAGCAAACTGATAAAGGAATCTTTATAAACCAAGCCAAGTACATCAAAGACCTACTCAAGAAGTATGGCATGAAATCAGCCTCTCCCATGAAAACCCCAATTGCTCCTGCAACCAAACTTGACAAAGATGCTGATTTTGCAGGCTGCAAAATAGATAGAAAGAGTACCAGTGGCACCTGTCAATTGCTATGAAACAGACTTATGTTCTGGTTTAGCAAAAAGCAAAACTCAGTGTCTACTTCAACTACAGAAGCTGAATACATTGCTGCTGGCAGCTGCTGTGCTCAGATCCTATGGATGAAAAATCAGCTAACTGATTATGGGGTTAATTTCAAATCCATTCCCATTCACATTCACTGTGATAACACAAGTGCCATAACAATAACTCATAATTTTGTTATGCATTCTAGGACTAAGCATATAGAAATAAGGTATCACTTCATTAGGGATCATGTGCAAAATGGAACTATATCTTTACAATATATCCCTACTGAAAATCAACTTGCTGATTTTTTTACAAAACCTCTAGATGAATCCAGATTTAATATGTTGATAAGTGAACTAGGCATGCTAAATTTACAACCATAAAATATATGCTCTAGTTTGTGCTAACCATAACAGATACAAAAGGCTAAGCTCAAAATTGTAGACATGATCAAGGGAAGTCAACGATCGTAGAGCTGAAGTAACATGAAAGAAAATGATCGTAGCATTGACTCAACGATCGTAGTACAGACTTAACGATAATAAAACCTCAACCATTAAGAGGAGGATCCAGTGATGATAAGTCTCAAAATAAAGCAGTCTCTCTGATAAGTGCCTCAGGAACAAACCTAACCCTTGCCTCACTCCAACAGGTTGGCCCTTCCTAAGTTACCTTAAAAGAATGATATGTCAAAAACTCATCACAAGGATCCGGCTAGACTCGACGATTGCTGGACAGACTCTACGATCGTAGCTCAGACACAACGATCATAAAACTACCTCAAGGATCACAGTCTTCCCTAAGGACACATCAGCTCTAAAGGAGCCAATGGCAAAACAGTATAGTCCTTATCTGTCAAAATTGTAGAGCCAATCAAAAGTCGACACTTGTCCCATTAAGTAAAATAGAGAGAGGGAAGCTACAAGTACAAATTGAAATTCTCCTTTTGAAATCAGAAGTTCAAAAGATTATCTCTCTCATCCTCTCTCAAAGCAGAAACCATAAATCAAAAGAAAGCTCAGTCAAATCACACTTCTAGTAAGAAAATCAATGACGGCTTCCAGTGTTATCTCCGGCTACAGACTCTGCTTTGACGAGTTCAAAATAATTGAATCCAAGTTTCACAAAACTCTATCGTTACTGAAGAAGGCGGGTCTTGAAGAAGCTTTGGGCACAGACACATTGATCTATCCCAAGCTAGTGAAAGAATTCTACAGGAATGGTGTGTTTGAAAATGACACCATCACTACGAGAGTAAAGGAAGTGGAAATCAGACTGAGGGCCGAAGACATCAACCTCGTCCTAGGTCTCAAAAATGAAGGGTATCCATTCATAGATAGCATAGACTTCCAAGAGGGACTTAAAAGAATGCATCACAAGAAACTCCCCTCTATGAAAGGATACAAGAAGAAGGAGTTTCCACAGAGGTATGAATTTCTAGCTGATATTGTTGGGAAATGTATATGTTGCAAGAGCTCAGGTCATGACTCTGTGAATGAAGTATAACTCAAGCTCATAACTGCCATCTTTTATGGAATACAACTCAACTATGGAGCCCTACTGCTTGAACGGATTGGAAAGTGGATCACCAACACAAAGAAGTCAAAAAGCCCTCAAAAGATGCTCTACGAGAGATTCATAAGTATCATTCTACAGTCTGCTCTGGGTGATAAAATTGGGGACGAAGAAGGAGAAGCTATCAACCTAAACAGACGAATGACCCATCAATTATTTGAGAATTGGAAAAGGAACCCAGCTGAGTATGTACGCATGATGACCGAGTACAGTGGAAGAACTGGTGATCTGAAGGATTCAGGCCTTCCAGGAAATATGTCTGTTGTCAAGGAGATCGAAGAAGAAGAAGAAACAAACAAAGGAGAACCCTCTGTCCTTATCAGAAAAAGCAAGGGCAAGAGGAAGCTTAAGGCTAGAATAGAAGAAGAACCCCAGGGATCCACAACTGATAAATCAGTAGAGTCCTCTGACATTGAGACTCTAAGGATCTTTAGAAATAAGCAACATCAAGCTGAGGTAGAAGAAGATAGAGCCGCCATATCTCAGCTGCTGAAGAAGAATAAGGTCAGCCACAAATCCAAAAGGCCATCCATCTCCTCAATCGTAGAGTCTCTACTGATCGTAAAGACTAGACCCGACATATCAGGTAAGGAAGTAGCTGCATCAAGCATTTGGCTTTTTAACATGACAAAACTAAAGTTCAAGAAAGTCCCGAGGCCATGGCTTAGCCTAGAAAATCAAGAAGAAAGTTGGTCAAGAAATATATCCTTGAAAATGAAAAAGTGCTCAAGAAGGAAGACAAGAGTATGGCTGCCAAAAAGGAACTGTCCAAAGTAAGCCAAGAGGACAATGCTCCAGCTAAGGGGGAGATCCTTGAAGTTCTCATGATAGAGAATACACCAGCTGAGGGGGAGATGCTTGAAGCTCTGGAAAATACACCAGCTGAGGGGGAGCTTTTAAGTTTATAAGAAGATGATCAAGTTGAGGGGGAGCCTCATGATATCCCCTTGACAGAAGAAGCTGCCCCCACACAAAATGAGGGAAAACCAGAGCCAGAGCAGAATGAAGTCACTGAGATATTGGAATCCCTAAAAGAAGATAGTGAGGAAAAGGGAGAAAAAGATGATGATGACCTTGAGATCACTGGTGTGAGAAAAGATGGGTATAGAAGCTATCTCTACAATCAGATGTTCTCTTACCTACCCATGATGCCATATCAACAAGCCCAAATCCTAAAATCTTGGAACCACATGTTCTGGAGCTTCAAAGAATAAATATCCATCTCAGTACTAGCCAATGGATTCCCCGGAAGATTCAACTTTGCCAAGAAGTTACTCACAAACAACTCTTCCTCAAAGTATAAACCTGAGGTACTGTCTATCCCAACCCTCTTCAGAGTTAATCACTTGCCATCATCCTCATTTAGCCAATTTTATGAATTCCCACGATGGTCAAAAGTGATTCTTCATCCACTAAATAAATTTTCAGTTACAGAATCCCAAAATTCTATAACTAAGGAACCAAATGCAGTCAACTTCATAACGATCCCAACTCCCACCATCTCTACGATCCATGACTCTAGCCCCATCGTAGAGTCCCAAGGAGAAATCGTAGAGCCACATATTCCAGACACCCAAACACATGCCCCTCCATTAGATATTCCATCCTCCTCCTCCAATGAAAAATTTAGTCTTGATTTTGCCCTCTACTCCTTGCAAGATCAATTCCAGAAAATAACCCCTCTTTTAAACAATCGTCAACAAAGTGATCCACTCACAAATCTGCCCACGAAAGATGACTTGAATGAAGTGTCCAAGAACATTGTCAAGAACATCAATGAGAGCTTGGAAACTCATTCAGAACTAATTCATCTCAGGCTAACTCAAATGATCACTACTGCAAATAATCTCCCAGGCACTCTGAACGCTGAGCTTACAAAGAAGTTGAGTGAAATTATCAAGAAAATGATTCAAAGCATGAAAGACAGAGATGATATTCACTTTCGTATAGCCACCAAACAAAGAGAGGCTGTTCTTGAATTACAGAAATTTCAAGAAGCCCAAAATAACCTTATGTTGGAGAAAATCATCAACCTGAAAGCTTCAGTCAAAGAATTTTAGAAGGCCTATATAAACCAAGAACATATAACTGACACTGTTCTAACTGACCTCCAAAATAAAGAAGCTAGATCTGAAGCCCTGATCAAAGAAAGTCGAGAGGACATTGATCAAACACAAAGCCAACTCAACGAGCTTGTGCAAGGAGTAAATCGACTTTCTGAAGACATTCAAACCCTTGATGTTGACATAAAGGGGAAGAATAAAGGGAAATGAGTTTAAGGAGGCCAGGGAGGTCAGGGCAGAGGCAGAGGAGGTCAAGGAAGCCAAAGAAGGGGTAAGGGACAATTTCACACTCAAGTTTCTAGAATTCCTCCTGCAAGGCAATTCCACCAACAGACTCAACGATCTGATCAGCAGGAAGTCTTAATGGCTCAGCCATTAAGGAGCCAAGGGCCAGCTACCAGCTCACAAAATGTGACCACTACAGGCCTCAGAAGGCCAATTGGAGATCCAACATTCATGAATAGGCATGATCACAACCCGAGGGTAAGCCCAAGTGAGGTGGAAGAAATAGCCAGAAGGGATGAAGCGAGCAGGAAAAGAAGGGCTGAGGAGTATGCAAATCCTCCATACAAAAGACAGAAGAAATAGAGATAAGTGAAAGTTTAAATTCTTATTGATGTAAAGCTAAATTGTAATACTCTTCAACCATCAACAAATTCATGCTTATTCTCTAGAAATTTCAGCTGCTCACTAAAATACTAATTCTTGTTTACTTTCCTGCAAATGCATCTAGAAACTAATAATCATGACAACAAATCTCCTAGTTATGTTAACATCAAATAGGGGGAGATTGTTGGGAGAATGCATATTATGATTTGATGTTTTAAATGTAAATGTTCATGATTATTTGTAAAGTCCTTCAAGGAATATATGTTCAAGGACTTAGTGATAGATCAAATTTATTAGGTTGATCTAAGCTCTCAATGTGTATCATTATGGAAATGAATGTATAGATAAAAAGATCACAACTGTTAGGTTGATCTTGAGATGTAATAGATAGGCTTCGAAGATCTTAGTGTATCAACCTGATCAACATTGCAAAAGTGATAAGTAGGTTTTATACCTACTTATCCGGTATCTTTTACTTGAATTAGTTGTTTTTATTCATGTGTCTTAGTTACTTTTCATGCATTTTGTGTTCGTTTTGTAGGTTATACGTTTGGAAGCGGTGTGAGCGATTATTGGGAAGGAAAAGCAAGGAAAAAGCAATCCGGACATCGTTTATGCTTTTATGTTCATTTCATGTTCTTGGCTTGGAGCTTGGACTATATTATAGAGCGTTTTCTTAGCTTTCCGGAACATCTTGAATCATTCAAATCGGAGTTCGGATGAAAGAGTTATGACATTTCTACCGACGGACGTTGAACTTCACCGTTTTGGGTGGTGATTTTCATAGCAGTCACTTCCAGTCCAATTTCGACCATCATGCGTTCATTATTTCTCAAAGCCCAAAGAATAAAAGTTGTAGATCTCGTCGATATCTTCGATTTGATAGGTCGCGGGACTCGTAACTCCTCTCGGTTTAGAAGTTATGGCAGTTTTAGCAGAGGAGGTTCCAGCAGAAAAAGTAATTCGCAGATTGGTGCCCAGCCGGGGCTGGACGTTTTTGTGCCTTAGGACCCAGCCGGGGCTGGGGTCCTGGGCGTTTTAGCAGTCCACTACCCAGCCGGGGCTGGGTTTATGCAAGGGAAATGGCCAACCGGGGCTGGCCTATGCGAAAATGAGCGGATTTTGTCCGAATTTGAGTCCGAAAAGGATTGTTTCGAGTTGTTTGATTCAAGGACTTCCAAGAGGACTTAAAGACATGTACAAAGGCTTATAAAACGAGGGGAATAACAGATATTAGAGGAGATTATGAGGAGATTAGAGAGCATTCTATTAAATTAGATTAGAGTAAATTAGAGAAAAACACTAGTTCTAATTAGATTTGGAGATTGAAACAACTTGGAGACCATTGAAAATTTGAAGTAGGAGCAAGGAGGGAACATCAAATCTACACACAATAGATTATTTCTTCTCATCTTCTTCTATCTTTATCTTTTAATGTGTATTCAATTGTGGATTTTTAGCTTTAATTCAATAATCATGAACTAATTCTTTGTTTGAGATTACAATGGATCTTATTGTGTAGTTTATTTTAATATGTTTCGTTATTAATTAGTATTTTCTATTGTGAGAATTGTCTATTGTGATTTGGAATTAATTGTTTAATTGACTGGCCATCAATTACCTTGATAATCTATATGAATTCGAGAGATGAAGTATTGATTTAGATCTAATCATGATAGCATGTGTTCAGGATTTTGTTAGTAGCTTAAACTTGATGAGTGTTAAGGTAGAGATATGCTTGACGCCACATGTAATCTTATAGAGAACTTGCTCTTAAACCTTCTTCAATTGTAATTCACATAGAGATATAGTGGGTTAGTTGATTAATGTGTTTAACGAATTTCTATCTTAATTGTGGATTGACGTTAATACGATATTAGTGCATCGAGAGGTGGTTAATACTACTTTCGTGTTCTTGATTAACAATTCTGAATAGAGAATAATTGATGAGAAGTGTGTTAACCTAAATGAAGTAATAGGTGAAGTTGTGATCTTGAATCTCCATAATCTGATTTTTAATTAGTGGTAATTAGTATTAGTTTAGTTAAATATTTTAATTTATAACATTAAATTCATTTGTTTAAATAAGATTGAGTTGGTTACGGGTTAGTACTTGGTGAGTTTTATTAACTAATTCTCTGTGGGAACGATACTCAACTTATCACTTTATTACTTGTTGACCACGTATACTTGCGTGTTGTGCGTAACTAGATTTTACCCAACAAGTTTTTGGCGCCGTTGCTGGGGAATTAGTTTAATACAGTTTTACCAATATTAGCTTTAATCAAATTAGTCTTAATTTAAACATTTTTATTTTTATTTTTAATTCTCTTCCTATATTTCTCTCTTTTCAGGTACCATGGATGACTTTGCGTATCAATGGCCATACACGAACATGACTCAACCAAAGAAAGCAGAGATTGACAGACTCGCGACACTCTCCGCAATGTCAGCACAAATTGAAGAACTTTCGAGGAAGTTGGACGTTATCGCAGCCCAACAGAGTTGAAGGATGGCAGTTACCTGTGGCTATTGTGCTGGCAATTACCCGAGTAATCAATGCACCATCAATCTTGGGCCGGTACAGTATGGTGGTAACTACCTCAATCAGTATGTATATGATAATTATCATCAAGTTTGGGGGTATCACCCGGATTCTTCATGGAGTTACAACTATCAAGACCAATACTCTACTCCAAATCCAACATACACACCGGAATTCTCATATCAACCTCCATTAAAAGAAGAAAATTCAAAGTTGGAGGAATTGTTGTCCAAGTTCATAGCATCAAATGAGGAGAGGAGGATTGATCAAGAGATATCAATGCAAAATCTGCAGAACCATGTGGATCAAATACTCAAAGCCTTGAACAACTGTCCTCAAAACAATCGGTGTTATGATGAGGATTCCGAGATTGATGAAGTGCCCGAGCCAAATCTACAACTGGATGAGACACGAGATGTTGAAAAAGAGGAGACAAGTGGGGATAATTAAAATAATGTCGGTGAAGAACTAACTATGAATACCAACGAGAATGAGCCGATGTTATTAGTGCCCCAAGTTCCTTCTCAGCCAAAGATCAAGGGTCCAGTTAGATTTGCAAAACCGTGCCCGATTGGTAGTTATGTCGTCGGCAAGGCTCTTTATGACATGGGAGCTACTACAAATGTGAAGCCATGGTGGGATGAGGAGGAAAAGATAGAAGAAGAGCCCGTTGTTCTTGCCAAGCCTCAAAGCCCCAATCGAATCATAGGCTCAACGGACAGAAAAGCACCTAGTTATTCAACATTCTCAATTGGGCATATATTTAAACAAAGTATGCTAGGTGACTTTAACTTGATGGCTATCACAAATGGGAACCTACCAAAAGCTATATTATTTCTGATGGATGGAGGGTTTCTCAACTTTCGAAGAGGAATTGGATAGCATTGACCAGACAAAGTCAGGCTGAAAGACAATAAATCAATCGCTGACTGGGAGGCAACCCAGGAATTTTTTATATTTATATGCTTTACTATTTTATTTAGTAGATAGGAATTAAGTTGCTTATTAATTCCTCTTATAATCTAATCCATGTTGTCTCTCTTCATTGCAGGTATTGGAGGTCCAATGGATAGCAAAATGATCGTCGCAGCCATCGCCACCATCAACTCACGCTTAGCTGACTACATGGAAGTTCTCTTCTATTTATCGTTATATTCTTACAATGAGGACATTGTAATTGCTAAGTTTGGGGGAGTTTTGTTTAGGTTCATTATCGCATGTTTAGTTTATGTTATGTTATTTTGCATATGTTGTTAATATAGTTTAGGTTCATTATTAAAAAAAAAATCAAATATTCAAAAATTCAAAAATAATAGTTAGTTACAAAATTCATCTTGCATGAGTCCAGTTGTTAGATAGTTCAGTTTATTTTGGCCAATGATGAGAATGGAATTGAGTAGACAAGTATAATACTAAGTATTAGAGCTTTTGATGTGATTTCTTGTTATGAATTGAGTCTCTTTCTGTTGGAAACTGGTATAATAAGGATAGCACAGTAAAAAAAATTTGTTGGCTGATTAAGTTTAAATTGATACATAATGGACTTCTTAAGGATAATACTAGTTTGGATGAATGAAAGACATGAATAGGCGGAGATGACTAAATTTAGATAAAAACTTAAGTTCGGAAAAAAAATTGGGATATATAAGCTTCAAAAAAAAATGAAAAAAAATACCGTGGCTAGTTTTGTTTCGGGGCCTTTGTTACTTGAGTAAGTACGCCCGAAGGGGTATCTTAAAATCTAGCGCCCTAAGGTCTTATATGGTCTGGGAGTCGTTGGTCGAAAGATCGCTAAGGGGTAGCACTGTTAGCCTAATGGAATGAGACATTGCACAGTCATGGTTAAAAAGTAAAAAAAAGAAAAAAAAAGAATAAAACGGGAAAAGAGCAAAAAGCCCCCGTAATAAAAAGTAAAGCATAAGTATCCCGGATTGGACTCTTGAACTTGGTGGATGTTTGACTTTAGTTGGATCTAGCTTGTTCGTGAATTTTGTGAGTTTTCACTGTATGATGCCTTTAAAGAGACCTATTATGTGTTAAATTTAATTTCATATCAATTAACATGGTTGTTGAGTACACACGCACTATATCAGAAATAACAGTTTAAGATTTGATGAGTGACTAGGAAATTGTTGATTGGTTTTGATATGAAGTATTATCATGTTTACTTGATTGCTCTAAGGCTGAGTGAATAGATTTGATTCTATCAATACTGCTGGATTCGTAGGCATATAGATTAGTTGCATTTCATTGCATTGCATTGCATTTTTTGTTTTGTTTTTGCTTGAGGACAATTAAAGGTTTAAGTTTGGGGGTATTTGATAAGTAGGTTTTATACCTACTTATCCGGTATCTTTTACTTGAATTAGTTGTTTTTATTCAAGTGTCTTAGTTACTTTTCATGCATTTTGTGTTCGTTTTGTAGGTTATACGTTTGGAAGCGGTGTGAAGGATTATTGGGAAGGAAAAGGAAGGAAAATGCAAGGAAAAAGCAATCCGGACATCGTTTATGCTTTTATGTTCATTTCATGTTCTTGGATTGGAGCTTAGACTATATTGTAGAGCGTTTTCTTAGCTTTCCGGAACATCTTGAATCATTCAAATCGGAGTTCGGATGAAAGAGTTATGACATTTCTACCGACGGACGTTGAACTTCACCGTTTTGGGTGGTGATTTTCATAGCAGTCACTTCCAGTCCAATTTCTACCATCATACGTTCGTTATTTCTCAAAGCTCAAAGAATGAAAGTTGTAGATATTGTTGATATCTTCGATTTGATAGGTCGCGGGACTCGTAACTCCTCTCGGTTTAGAAGTTATGACAGTTTTAGCAGAGGAGGTTCCAGCAGAAAAAGTAATTCGCAGATTGGTGCCCAGCCGGGGCTGGGCGTTTTTGTGCCTTAGGACCCAGCCGGGGCTGGGGTCCTGGGCGTTTTAGTAGTCCACTACCCAACCGGGGCTGGGTTTTTGCAAGGGAAATGGCCAGCCGGGGCTGGCCTATGCGAAAATGAGCGGATTTTGTCCGAATTTGAGTCCGAAAAGGATTGTTTCGAGTTGTTTGATTCAAGAACATCCAAGAGGACTTAAAGACATGTACAAAGGCTTATAAAACGAGGGGAATAACAGAGATTAGAGGAGATTATGAGGAGATTAGAGAGTATTCTATTAAATTAGATTAGAGTAAATTAGAGAAAAACACTAGTTCTAATTAGATTTGGAGATTGAAACAATTGGAGACCATTGAAGATTTGAAGTAGGAGCAAGGAGGGAACATCAAATCTACACACAATAGATTATTTCTTCTCATCTTCTTCTATCTTTATCTTTTAATGTGTATTCAATTGTGGATTTTTAGCTTTAATTCAATAATCATGAACTAATTCTTTGTTTGAGATTACAATGGATCTTATTGTGTAGTTTATTTTAATATGTTTCGTTATCAATTAGTATTTTCTATTGTGAGAATTGTCTATTGTGATTTGGAATTAATTGTTTAATTGACTGGCCATCAATTACCATGATAATCTATATGAATTCGAGAGATGAAGTATTGATTTAGATCTAATCATGATAGCATGTGTTCAGGATTTTGTTAGTAGCTTAAACTTGATGAGTGTTAAGGTAGAGATATGCTTGACGCCACATGTAATCTTATAGAGAACTTGCTCTTAAACCTTCTTCAATTGTAATTCACATAGAGATATAGTGGGTTAGTTGATTAAGGTGTGTAACGAATTTCTATCTTAATTGTGGATTGACGTTAATACGGTATTAGTGCATCGAGAGGTGGTTAATACTACTTTCGTGTTCTTGATTAACAATTCTGAATAGAGAATAATTGATGAGAAGTGTGTTAACCAAAATGAAGTAATAGGTGAAGTTGTGATCTTGAATCTCCATAATCTGATTTTTAATTAGTGGTAATTAGAATTAGTTTAGTTAAATATTTTAATTTATAACATTAAATTCATTTGTTTAAATAAGATTGAGTTGGTTACGGGTTAGTACTTGGTGAGTTTTATTAACTAATTCTCTGTGGGAACGATACTCAACTTATCACTTTATTACTTGTTGACCACGTATACTTGCGTGTTGTGCGTAACTAGATTTTACCCAACAAAAAGTCAAGGCAGAAATGTAGAGCCTCAAGTATCATAGTGTGCCTGCCTTGAATGGCCTCTTCAGAAATCGTAAAGTGGTTCCAACGTTTGCCGAGCCAACTCAGAGATCGTAATGTGCTCTTGTAAACGTAGAGTTTACAACTCAAGTAAGCGAAGATCGCAGTGTGAAAATAGTTAAGAGAAATCGTAGTGCTCTCGGCTGATAGCATCAGACCAAGCACCAAGGCGACAAGTCACCACGATCTGAATCGTAGAGTACCACGGTCTGAATCGTAGAGTATCATCTGTCTTGTGTCAGAAGTATCAAGCCTCGCGATTTATATGGAGACAGACTCCAACATATGAGGAATGGATTCTAAACGTTGCAGTACTCACCAGTCCCAATGTCATAAGAAATATCCTTAGTATGCAATAAAGAAGCGTATTGAAGAAACTAAAGAAAGTACCATTGGTAAGGGGAAAACACCTTTTCTGGTGCTAGGTGAGAAAGCAGTCTGCTGTGTCATTGGGCCAGAATGCAATTCAGAAGATGTGCAGAAAAGTCACCATCAAAGAACAGAAAGGTCAAACGCATTTAATGCTTTAACGGATGGATCCAACGGATAGTTTTCAAGATCAAATATATGCAAATCAAGAAGATGAGAGACACAAGCAAGCGTTGAACAAAAACGTACAAAACTCTCAAAGCTCAACTCTACGATCTGAGAAAAAGGAAAGCTTGCTCAGCTACTCAGTTCATTCGAACAAGTACTTAAACAACAACTGAGTAGCAACCATCAAGAACTCAACATCTACCAATCAACTGAAGAAAAAGTACCAAGTCTACTAGACTTGAAAAGTTCTAAGTGAACTATAAGAGAGCCAAGTCTGCTGGACTTGAAGAGTTCAAGAGTGAACTAAGAAGTTTTTAGACTGCTGGTCTAGAAGGAATCTGTGTGATTCAGAAGTTGTAAAAGATATCCTTAGTGGATTTCTTACTCGAGGAGTAGAAGAGTGGACTAGGAGCTTTAAGTGCTCCGAACCACTTAAAAATGATTGCGTCTCTTACATTCTTATCATAACTGCTATATCTGCTATAACTGCCATAACTGCCTCACTTCCATAACTTCACTATATCTTAAGGGAGATTAAAACAAATACTAATTCCGCTAAGTTTTAATCTATATCAACTAACAAGTTTAAAACGCAAAGATTTTTAAATATCTATTCAACCCCCCCTTCTAGATAACTATTGTGCCTCCGGGAACTAACAGAAAGTATGATTAAAAAGGATATGTAATTAGACTTGTACCTTTATTCTTGATTGTTCCAGTTGTTCCATTAGTATTTGCTCCTGAAATGGTTGAACCTTCTATTAAGTTTTACTTCCTTCAAAAAACAATTTACTGCATAGACACTTCACTTGTAGAAATTGAAATAAAGGAGAAACAACATCAAACCTTTCTGTCCTTCATAGATAGTCCTTAATAGGGTGTGTAAACTAAAGGTAAGTACATTAACCAATATAAAAATTAGAATCAGCTAAATTAGGCACAATGATGCAGGAAGAAGAATAAGGCAGAGAACACACCTGATCAAAGGCAAGATCAAAGATATAGCGAATTTGTAATCTGTAATGACACATATTATAAATTTACAATGGTGGATTGCCTTTAATAATCATTCCATGTATCATTCCTGTTCTTCTCAAACTCAGAAACAAAATTATAGCAGTATAATGTAGTCATTTACTAACAAAAGTCTCAAGGAAAGGCAAATAAAAAATTAAGAATTTTTTTATTGACTTGTAATCACATTTATGCTAAAATATGCCAATTTCATTATCAAAAATTTATGCTAATCCAGAGAATATATAAGCAAATCTTAATACCCAGAATTAAATTATTTAAACTTCAACTTACAAGAACAAAATAAGTAGCAACCAAAAGAAAATCAGAAGGGCCAAAAGCACACCAAGTGAGAGTACCAAGCAAGAAAGCTGTTGTAATCACGGAGGGTGACAACCTAGATACAAGAATTGGAGAACCCACATTCTCTGCAAATTATTTGAAAATTTGGAATCTGAGGGCCCCTATTTCTCAGGTCACGCATCAGAGAAGAGGGAGGAAAAACAAGGAAAGAGCAGTAACCCAGGAGGGAGGAGAGATGTGAGCCAAAGAAGAGGGAGGAAAAACCCCAAAATCGAAGAAGATCCATCTGTCAAAACCCCTAAAACCAGCAGAATCATCAAAATCCGAGACCTCCAAATTCGAAGCCCCAAGCCGCCACAATATCATATCATAACCCTTAACCCATCACCCACTATGATCCATACCCCTTACTAATCACACAAGAGTGCCGAAATGAAGGGGAAGGGAGGAAAGTGAGAACGGGTGGGCCGGATGAGTAAGTGGAGGAGGAGGAGGTGATGGCCGATGGTGAGGGAGGAAAATTCTAGAGAGAATGAGGAGCCTCTCTCTCTAACTTCCCCTACTTGCACTCCCAGTCACGTTTTTTTAATTTTAAGTTTCACTTGAGCGCGTTTTTCCTTCCGTGTTTTCTTACATAGATAACGTTTTAAAAAAAATGTTATCCAGTTAAAACCAAAAAATGCCCTTTTAAATAGATAACGTTTTTTATATATATCTACAACGTTTTATTAGAAAACGTTGTGAAAAAAAATACCACAACGTTTTTTATAAAAATGTTGTGTTGTAAGTGTTGTCTATTTACTACTTTGTACTAGCGCGACTTTCGATTAAGGTTCCTAACTGAGCATTAGGGTTTCTAAATTTGAGATTAGGGTTTCTAATCTCATATTAGGGTTTCTAGTAAATCTTTAGGGTTTTCCCTAATTAGGTTATAATTATTAACGTTCAACCTTATACTAGCATTTGAATTCCCAAATTATGGTTTACACTTCTGAATTAGGGTTTCGGATTCCTGAAACTAAAATTAGGGTTTCCAGAACCGATTTTAGGGTTTCTTATAAATCGTAAGAATTTTCTAGTTGAACGTTGACGTTCTTAATATAATATTAGGGTTTGCCACTGATATAGCTTATCTGGTCTACCCTTGACCCTTAATCCTTAACCACATAATGTACATATATATTGTGATGACCCGAGAATTTGGACAATTTATTAAAATCTTAAATGATTGATTTTAGGTCAAATAATAGACCTAAACAGAAAATAAGTGTATGCGTTTGATATTATTAGGGTGAAATTTTGATGATTTCAAAATTTTATGAAGGATATAGGTTAATTATTCAGGATTAAGGATTTATGTGATTAAGTTATGTGAATATGGTTATGTATGTGTGCTGAATGTGGTTAAGGGTCAAGGGTTGACCAGATTAATTATATGTGTCAAACCCTAATCGTATATTAAGAATGCCAACGTTCAGTTAGAAAACCCTAACGTTTGATAAGAAACATTAGAAATCAGTTCTGGAAACCCTAGTTTCAGTCTTGGGAATCCGAAACCCTAATTCGGATATTAAAAACCCTAGATTGGTAATGCAATGATATGTATAAGGTTAAACGTCATTAATTATAAATTAATTAGGGAAAACCGTAATGAATTTCTGGAAATCCTAATTGATTATTAGAAAACCATAATACCAGATCTCAAAACCCTAGTTTCAGATTCTGATAAATTGAAGCCCTAATCTGGAATAGAAAGGATAATTATAATGTATATGTGGTATTAATTATAGTACCAATTAGGGCAAAGCTTAATTATTAGCAAACCCTAATTTCAAATTTAGAAAACCCTAATTTCGGGATTTGAAACCCTAATTTTATAGTTAGGGAAAACGAAAGTGTTAATTTAATAATTTTAATGTTAATTAGGAAACCTTAATCCTAACTTTCAAGTTATAGTAATTAGAAAGCCTAATCTAATTACGAAAATTTAATATCTAAATTAGAAAATTTATTTGTCTATTAGAAACCCTAATTAGTGGTTTATAAACCCTAATGACCATTTTGACCCTAATTGCTTAGTTAGTGATTGTAATTATGAAATGATAATCCTAATTAGCAAGATTGAATTTATAATTAGGAAATCTTAATTATAATTATAGAATTCAAATTATAATTGAGAAATATTAATTTTTCTATTTTTGAAAATCTAAATTGGAAATTTTAGAAATTTAATTTGGAAGTTAAGGGTTAAAACTTAAACCCTAAATGCTCCAAACCCTAAACCCTAGCCAAACCCTAAACCCTAAGAGTTTGGGACAATGTCCAAATTACCATTAAAAATAAATGGAAAAAGACTTAAATGCCCTTAAATGCATTATTCTGACTTAACTTGCAAGAATGGACCTAGTGAAGTTGGTGACCAAAACCTAACCTAGCCATGTGACTATATCTCAGCCATTTCAGCCGAAAATTGCAAGATCATAGCAACATGTCATCAAATAAATAGATTAAAGAGAGAGAAAATGGTACTTAAAATTCTCATTTTCTCCAAACCCATTCTCTCTCTAGAAATTCAGGATTTAGTGTGAGAGAGAGTGAGAATCAAAGCAAGGATCAGTTCTTGGACTTCCAATAACAGATCCAAGAGTCAAAAATCAAAGATCATGACATGAAAGGTATAAAATCCCAAAATTTAGAAATTTTATGATCTGAGGTTATTTATTGTAATTGGTTGTTTAAAGTTGTGTAATAAGGTGTCACTTGTTGATCTGGGTTGATAGAACATGGATCTATAACATCAATGTTCTCGAAATTTCATTTTTTTAAAATCTGAAAATTTGGAAAAATTTAAGTCTGACAGTCAAATGTCAGACCCCATAAATCTTTGTGTGTATGATGATATATGTGTTTAGAGCTATAGATCTGTTCTATGCCATGTAGGCTTTAATCTGGAACTGGAATCGGGGTAATAGCATGTCTAGATTTCTTGTTATTATAGTCAAAGCACGTTGACCGATCATGACTTCTGGAAATCTGGGCAACCCAGAAACCCAGAAAGGCTGACATGCAATTTGGTGGCCTTAGATCTTGCTGCTTGTAATGCTTTAGACCATGTTGTTGTTATATATAAGTAGGTGGACATGTAAGATACCCATTCATGCCTCTATAACTCTCAGAACCATAACATAATCAAAGTTATGAAGGGTCAAACCTGCGTTGACCATCACGATAGATGAAGATTCTGGGTAACCCATATCTTCATACGCCGAGTCTCTGACATGTAGTTTAACTAGATACAATCTTCATTTCGTGTTGTTGTTAGTCCGATCTAATGACTTGTTGTTGTACCCTGCCATGTGGTTTTCAATATAAAACCTTTATATCACACAAACAAGTCTTAGAAAGCTATATGGATCCAAAGGAGGTACCTTGTCTGTTCTTTATTTTCTGGGTAACCCAGAAAATGAAGAACACGTCTGAAATTTTTTTTGTAAGCCTTGATCTTTCTGTTGTGATATGTTTTAGCTATGATTTTTGTTTGTAGTTGTAGTGCTACATGCGTACTACAACTATAATACTTTTACAAGCTCTGAAAGCAACCGAAACCTAGATCTAATTGCGGTCAAAGTAGGTACCCTGTAAATCGGTTATGAGTTTCTGGGAATTGGCCAAGAACACCAAGAACACCTATAGCGACGGTTCTGTCGCTATAGGGCCCTTTAGTGACAGTTTTATTTTCTATTTTCCGGAAATTATTTAATAAATAGAAATAAATGTTTTTTAATTATTAAAAATACATAAAAAATTCTGAAAAATTATTTTAAAATCTGAAAAATAGGTTTTAATTATTTTGGGTATATTTCAAAAATATTTAATATTTTTGGAATATAAAAGGTATTTATTTATTTAATTATAATATTAAATAAATTATTTAAAAATGATTTTAATTCATGAAAAATCATGAAAAAATTATTTTATGGTGTTAGAAAATATTTTAAGTTATTTTTGATGACTTTTAATATTTTGTGATGAAATTCATTAATTAATCAATATTAATGATAACTAGTTTATTTAATAGATATATTAAATAAATTATGGAAAATAGAATTAATATTTTAAAAATCATATAAAAATGATTTAAGTGTTATAAAAATATTTTAAGTTAAAAAATATAACTTTTGATATTTTTTCATGAAAATATTAATATTCTAATATTAATAGCAATTATCGGATAATGGATTTAATGGTTTAAAAATCATATAATTATGATTTTAAGTTATTAAAAATACTTTGATATATTATAATTATATTATAATATTATGTTATGATTTTCATTAATATTTTATATTAATTGAATATTAATGATTAAGGAATTATGTGGTATTTAATTCATTTAAATACAGTTTTAATGACTGAAAAATGTTGATAAATGGTAATAATTATTTAAAAATTATTACGAGTTTATGAAAATTATTTTGACTGATTAGAAAATTATCTGTGATAATTGTTAAGTGTTTAAGCAAGAGTTTAATTGAACTTAAACTCGAGTGTTGACCGACTAGACCGTCGGGATGTTAGAATTGTGTCGGTTTCAAGTCAAACTGAAATAGTTTGACCTAATACCAAGTCTTATGTGTTGTATAAACTGATAGGCTTATGTGCTATGTGTTTAGGTTATTCTGTGGATATGTATATATAACAATATTATACTGTGATGATATTATTCTAATATTGGAGATCTATATTACTAATATTAGGTCTTCGGGTAAAGCGTTATAAATTGCGTTGCGGTAATCAACGGTTCAGGCAAGTTTCTTTTTACTAAACTCTACTAAGAGTATTTTATTCAAGCTTATGGTTAATCATTACTGATTGCCACGAAAATTGTACTCTGTACATCTTGCATGTATAAGTCAGGTATGAAAGGCTGATCACCTTCATTACCAGTTGGTTCAGAAATGTTTGTTCATGTTTAATATTTGTTCAGTCAAAAGTTTGTTCGTGCTAGTTCTCAATTATATTGATGAATTATAGCCAGCTTATTATTCATACTCTTCAATCATGATATATCGTTATATTGTTGAACTTAAACTTGCTGAGCAACTTTCATGCTCACCCTTGCTATATCATGATAAAACATTGCATATAAGGCGAATGCGTTCGGATACAGGAAAAGGTTAAGGCCAAGTTCAGTTTGTGATATAATGTGCGGCTATCTTGTAATAGTATAGTTTGATAAATTTGTTATATGTTAGAAAGTTTATGAATTGTGTATAAGTTAAGGTTACTCGACCTTGGGGAATAGTGTGTAATGTATTGTATAAATAATTTATGTTTATATCTTCCGCAAATAGTTATAGAAAAAGTATACCGGATCCGCGGTGATTTGGGGCCCGGATTCGAGGCTATCACATATATAATCATATGCACAGAACATATACACTTATACCCTTAATCTTGAATAATTCACCACAAAAATTTTAGATTCATAAAATTCCTTCCTGAAAATATCGAATCCATTCACTTATTTTCTGTCTAGGTTTATTATTTAACCTTAATTCAATATTTTAAGATTTTATAAATATCCAAATTCTCATGTTGTTATATTCACCCTTTCTTCTAAAAATTTCGTCCCCGAAAATTATCTTACACCTTACACCATGGACCATACACCATTCATACACAGCATCACATGCTACCCAATACATTCCTCACAAGAGTAAAAATTTTCAAATATTGCTGAGGAGTTATATAGACTATTGTCTGTCATTTTCGCAAAAATTTTATGGAAATTCATCCATAAACCGCACTGGTCTTATGAACATAGTTGTTAATTAGCCCATTCTGCCCTGTACTGGCCCAGTAATATTGGTTTGATATGTTTCTCATCTCTGCCATAGACACAAAAATTTTCCTCAGTCTTATCATAGAATTCCGTACCAAAATAATTTGGTTCGGAAAAATTTTCAAAGAACTCTTAGAGTTTTCATAAAAGTTGGTCTAGCCAAATCAAATAGCTTAGACTCATATTAATAATCAACTTCAATCAAAATACGAATGTGTGTAGCCAAACGTCGTTGGCAAATTAAAATTTAAAATTAGTTTGAAAATGACGCCATGATGCCATACTGTATTATAAGCCTGTTTGAGGATGCCGTCATCGAGTGACTTTGTCATAACACATTATACAATAGTGGAACAACGATTTTAGATCAAATTCAACACTATGTATTCCTGCATTTACAACTCCATCAACTTTTTATCATCTCTGCACCAGGTTACATGGTACATAAGTGATAAATAAAAATATATTTTGATATTTCAAATCATTATCGTATAGCTGAAACAAGTAGCATAGAATATTCTTTAAAACGTTCAAAATCATTGCAAATCAGTTTTATTATCTCAAAAGGTAACGATGTGTCGGTGGCCCGAAGTCCACTCATACACAATGGTCACCTGGAGTTGAGAATAAAAATTCATTTTTCAAAAGCACATAGTGCGTTTTTAGCTTGATGTCAAAAATTTCGAGTCTAGCATAGCTAGAAGATTTAGAAAACTTATGTCTCCACTATTGATTAATTGTTATTTATCTATCTATTCCTATTATCCTCAATACACATAACTATTCCTAGTTCGTCAAACCACACTCATGAGTTCAGGAACTTTTCACAATCATATGAGTTTAAGAACTTGTCCTACTCAGACCTTTGGCATCCATTCGTTGAGGGGTTCATAAATATTTCATATAATCATGAGTCATAAACGTACCACAAGTATGAGTTTTAAGAACTCATACTTAACCTGATATTCTATACCTATAACCTATCTATCTGTTATACACATAAGAAAAGAATCACCTTTTCAACACACATATAGAAAATAGTGTGACACAAACCTAATCTTAACCCCCTTGTCAATACAAATTTCATTCAACTCGTATTCATAATCCTTTCCTGAATCTGTAGCAATTCATAGTACATGTGAGACCCCAGATTTTATGAATAATATTTAATTTTCTCAAAATAATTTTTTAAATATTATGGTGTGGATTTGATATAATGTTATAGTTGTGGGTTATATTTATAAACCTGATTCCGTCCTTATTAGTATTCTGTTGGAATAACCTGTCTATGCGAAGTACCGCATTCATGGTGATTTCTGTTGTTATTTCATTCTTTATTATTCTGTTGGAACATCCCGTCGGTGCGAATTTCGCCTGACCCGGTTCCGTTATTTAGTATTCTGTTGGAATAACTTGTCTATGCGAAGTACTGCATACATGATGATTTCTTTTGTTATTCCATTCTTTATTATACTCAGTTGGTTAAATTAGTGGAATAACCTGTCTAAAGTTTTGACTTCTATACTCCATGAAATTAGTGGAATATCCTTGATATTTGCGCTTCATCCAGTATCTTTTCATGGAAATATTCTTCTGAGCATTCTTGAATTTTACTCTACAAAGCAGTATCATGTTGACAATTTGGACATTATTAGTTCCTGAATAAATTAATTCTTGAACTTGTTTTATTGAATTCTTATACCATTGTCATCATCCTCATGTTTATATTTTGTAGAAAGTCATCTGTGGCCTGTAGTGCATAGATGGACTTGGTATGATTATGACCAGGGATTATTCGGTGTAATCATGACCGTAATGTTACAAATGATGTGGTAAAAGTCCTCTTTGGCCCGTAGTGCATTGATGGACAGTTTTTGGTATGATTATGGCTATGGATTCTCTTCGGCCAAGGGTGCAAAGATGAATTATTTTATGGCATGATCAGAACAGTTGATGAAAACACGATTATCTTTGGCCTTTAGTGCATGGATGCGTTAATGATGTGGATTATTTATTAAGCTGAGTCTCAGCGATAAAGTTGGTGAAAAACTTTTTAAATCATAGAAGATAGTAGATTTTATATTTTACTTTACTCTTTTAATGGATTATTTATTCCACTGCAGTTTTTGATCTAAAACTTGTTGTCTATTATATTCTATCAGTTGTTATACTGTTGAAGGCTAATGATAATTTATTCTGCATTATCTTAGTCATAATATTTCTTACTGGGCTAGTTAAGCTCACCCTTTCTTTTACTGTTCTCTTCAGGAAATGAGAACGCAGCTGGGACTAGTCAGGGAACAGAGTGATGGTCCTAGATGTTTGCATTAGTAGTCCTCACTATTCTGTAAAATAGTGTGATAATAATAGTAATGCGGACTCCTTATGAATTTGTATACTCTCTAGAAAACAATATTTGTATTCAAACTCACAGCTCATGTTGTATATTTAAGATTGTATTTGTATTCTGTACCATGTATTTGGCGACTCAGAATAGGTGATGTATTCCTGTTTTGGGGGCGTCACAGTTGGTATCAGATCTTAGGGATATGATCCCTGGCTGAGATGTGAGATAAAAACTAGGATGGGAGAGATGGGGAATTCCTTCGCTAGTATGACCTACCTAAGTTTATTTGATATTTAATTGGTCGGTCAGAGTATAAGGATAATATGTGATATTTTAATTAACCCTTATTTTGTGGCAGTATTTGAAAATGACATCCGAGAATGTTGAGAATAACAATGGAGCACAGGAGACCGTTGAGTCTCCACAGATCAATAATCAGGGCAATGTGCAACAGGATGGCGATAATCCTCATGTAAATAACATCACTGACCAAATGATGAATGACGGTACGTTTAGGAGCTTTTTAGAATTCCTGCAACACCAGACGAGAGAGACTCATGTTCATAATGCAGGAGGAAACAATGGCAACCCACGGTTGGTCACCGCTAAATAGTTTAAGAAGCTGGGACCACCGGAATTTTTGGGAAAGCAAGAACCACTTAAGGCGGAGACATGGTTAATGAAGATCACTAAGATATTTGATGTCTTGGGATGCTCAGAGGAGCAAAAGGTTCCCTTTGCCACCTTTATGTTGCGTAAAGAGGCAGATTACTGGTGGGAATCTATAAAACGCACCCAGACTGACGCACTCAAGATGTCTTGGGGGAAGTTCCAAGAGCTGTTC
Source organism: Panax japonicus (assembly GCA_020205505.1). NCBI lineage: Eukaryota > Viridiplantae > Streptophyta > Magnoliopsida > Apiales > Araliaceae > Panax > Panax japonicus. The sequence continues at coordinate 51,830,389 of CM035107.1, forward strand.
AATGACAAGTAATTTCTCAAAAGTATTCTTCACATGAAGGAGGTGGAGTCATCAAGCTGGATCAAAATAATACGACTGTGTCGCAGTACTAGGCTAAGTTTATCGAGTTGTCTCGGTTTGCATCCCATTTGGTCGATAATGAGGAACGAATGACGCAAATGTTTTTAAGAGGTTTGAAATCCAATATACGTCAATAGGTGATGTATTCCTGTTTTGGGGGCATCACAGTACAACTGACACACAACATTCTTGTCATATACTTTTCAATCATTCACTTGATCCTTCTCTATACTATAACCTTATCAGATCACGGGGTGATCTCATCGTATATATTATGATTCATTTATATGATTTGATCGTTTTGTTTTACGATCTCCTATCACTGTACTTTTAGTCTTTTAAACTCTATCTATTCATTACTACTATTCACCTTTATTATCAGAGTTAGGGAACTCTGTATCTTATAACTCGCCGAGATTCGTCTTTGAATCTTACCGATACACTAACTCTATTTGAGTTAGTCCTTATCCTAATCACTGCGTTTATTAGTCTAAGGTAATCTTACCCTAGGTTTATAACCTACATCTTTGATACCAATTGTGAAGGCCCAAATCTGGATCCTAAATCACCACGGATTTGGTACAATCATTCTACAACTATTGCGGAAGATATAAACATAAATTGTTTATATAATAAACTTTACACACTATTACCCAAGGTCGAGTAACGTTAACTTATACACAATTCATAACCTATCTAACATATAACATTATTATCATACATAACTGTTACAAATCTAGTTGCACACATAGTACCAAGCTGAACTTGGCTTTATCCTTTCCTGAATCCGAACGTATTCGCCTTATCTGCAATGTTTATCATGATATAGCAAGGGTGAACAATAAGTTTGCTCAACAAGTTTAAGTTTAATAAATTAAGGATATATCATGATTGAAAGAATTGATCGAAAGCTGGTTACAGTTCTACAATATAATTTTGAACTACCATGGACAAATTTTACATAGCTAAACGAACATAGAACATGAACATATATATATCTGGACCTAATGGTAATAAAGGTGATCAACCTGTCATACCTGATGAATACATGCAGTATGCACAGAGTGTGATTTAATAATTCTTAGACATGACAATCAACAATGATTAAGCACAAGTTATATTTGAATAAACAACTCAAAGTTGAGTTAGGGAAAACTTGTATATTCCAATGTTTACCGTTACGCAAATTATTGAGCTTTACCTGAATACCTAATATAAATAATATCTATCTACAAATTAGAATAATATCATCACAATATTTAAAATAACCTAAACACATTAACACATAACCCTATCAGTCTATACAGCATATAAGACTTAACCTCAAGTCAAACTTTTACAGTCTGAGTCGAGTTCAGTACAATTCTGACATCCCGATTGCCTAATAGGACAATTATCGAGCTTAAGTTCAATTAAACTCTGCTTAAACACTTAACAATTATCTTATATAACTTTATTATCAGTTAAAATATTTTTCATAGGCTCATAATAATTTTCAGATAATTATTACCATTTATCATAATTGTTCAATCATTAAAATCATATTTATCTAATTTAATTACCACAATATTCTATTATCATTAATATTTATTTAATACTAAATATTAATGAAAATCATAACATAATATTATAATATATTTATAATATATCAAAGTAATTTTAATACCTTAAAATCATATTTAGATGATTTTTAAACCTTTAAATTCATTATCCGATAATTGCTATTAATATTAAAATATTAATATTTTCATGACAAAATATCAAAAGTTATATTTTATAACTTACAATATTTTTATAACACTTAAACTATTTTTATATAATTTTTAAATCATTAATTCTAATTTTTCATAATTTATTTAATATACTAATTAAATAAATCTAATATCATTAATATTAATTTATTAAGGAGAATTCTCCAAAAATATTGAAAATTACATTTTATAATTCAAAAATTTTTTAAACAATTTATTCTTATTTAAAATGATTTTTATAATATTAAAATCATTTTTCTCTAATTTATTTAATACAATAATTAAATAAATTAAATATTATTAATATTCAAATAATTATAAATCTTATTGAAAAATATCCCAAATTATTAAAAGTTATTTTTTTATAATTTAAAATAATTTTTAAAACCATTTTTGTAATGTTTTAGAATTTATTTCTATTTTTAATTAATTTCCAGAAAATCAGAAAATAGAAATTAAATAAACCGTCGCTATAGGCTCTAATAACACTTTCTGTCGCTGTTGGTGTTCTTGAGCTCAAGAACACTGACAGTGCAGTTTGCATGGGTCAACGTTTGACCGCTTATAATTCTCAGTGTAATTCATTTCTGGGCTTGCTTGAGCATCGATCTTGTAGTAATTATGTATTCCTACAAGTTTAAATCACCAACTTGGTCAAATCATATTACGGCATGAAGATCTGGGCTGTCAAACTTCCTATCAGAACAAATCTGGGTTTTCTCGGTAACCTAGAAACCCAGACAGTGTCGACTGGACACTTTCTAGCTCGATTTAATCTAGGTCCTGTCCATTAGTTAACTATTTTCTTTGTCCGTACATGTAGTACTCATGTCATTGAACATAACTATAACAACAGACCAGTCCGAATACATCACATGTTCAATATTTAGCTCGGTCAAAGGCTGTTAGAAAACAAGTTCATCCAGTTTTTGGGTTTTCCAGAAACTGCAAGTCAGTGTCGAGTGGTCTAGTTTGACCACCCACTACTTCGATTCGGTTGACTGTTTATGGGATCTAAAGCCATGGATATAAAGTCCATAAAACACACTACAACATGTACATAACAACAAAAATCAAATCTCTTAAAACGTGACAGATTCGGGCCTTAGAAGATCTAGTCAGACGTTGATTCGGGCCTTAGAATATCGTTATTCATATATCTATGCTAATTATTTCGGCTAAGACAAAAATGATTTGAAAATTTTCAAAATGTATTTCTGTCTATGTGCATTATATGATATGGTGTAGAAAATGGTAAAACGATGGAGTCATCAATGCACTCGAACCTAGTGTTGGTTGTGATCGAAAGATCGTCAGCCCATTAAGGTATGATGTAATATGACGAAATCATAAAATGGAGGAATTCTCAATGTATTATTAATCTGGTACGGTATCATGACGTCATAAAAGAATTTTTGGTCTTCTTTTAAATTATGAAGAAGGTTAATTAAGTTGGCTAAATTATTTTGTTTGATGTTCGAATTGTTGATAAAAGTTTAATCTATTTGATTCGGCTAGACGGCTGTTGCAAAATATATATGGAATTCAAGCATTCTTGAGTATTTCTACCAAACCAGATTGCTTTGGTGCGGATTTAGATGTTGAAAAGCTAAGGTGAACAACCCTATAAGGGGACATGTTTTCGGGGACAATGGTTCTGAATGTAACGTATATAGTCATTACAACACACTACGTTGCGGCCCAACGTAGTGGTACGATAGGCTGGCCACCTAGTGTACGCGTCGAGGGTTTTTTCACTCTTTGTGATTGATAAACACTCTGGTTTCAGTGTGAAGGATTTTTTTGAAGCATTTGTAAACCTAGAGAATCAAAAATTCATAGACATGGTATGTAATATCCCGAGTGTTTATGATAAAGATTCTTAGAAAAGGAAATGAATGGTTTAAAGAATATATAATACTCAAAATATAATTGATTTCAAGTGAAAGTTATGAAATAAAACTTAGAATTTGTTGAAGTAATTAATGTAATAGGAAATATAAAACCTATATTAAGGTAATGTGTTGAAGATATTCAACGATAAATTTTGAAAAGAGATTTGGTGAAAATCGAGTATGAGAGGTTTTTTTGATTTCGAGGACAGAATCCTTATAAGGAGGGAATGATGTGACAACCCGAATTTTTATAAGTTATTAAAATAATAATTTAATAATTAAAATTCTTATTATGAGGTGTATATATTTTGAATTATGTGATTTGGTGTGAAGATAATTAGATATTCATATTGTAAGACTGTGACGCCCCAAAATTTAGGTACTTTAAACCCGAACTCAGTGCTTCACGATACAATTTCTATGAGCGGAATAATGCTAATAATAATAACAATAATATAAATAACAAACTTAGTTTACATATATCAGAGTCTAATCCCAAGTACGCAACCTTTACTATAATTCTTTACATGATAGATAATATATTTATCATTGCCTTAATACAGACTAACTATTACAAAAGATACCATTACACATAATCTGTTTGCTTCCCTTTTCACTAGTTCTTTTCTGAACCTTCAGGTTGATCACGCTTAGCTAAAAACATTTAAATTAAGCAAGGATGAACATTTGAGTGCCCATCAAGTAATAACAATTAAAAATATAATTAGCTGAAAGAAATAAATGTTTTCTTTGTACATCACTTCTACAACGATTCAAGAGTTGTGAAGTAAACTAAACCGATTTCAATAACATAACAATTCTATCCCAAATTTTTGAAACTACGTATTGGCTATATATATAGGTATTAGTCGACAGATTATGAACATTGTTTTTAGTTTTTGCTAAGGTTTAGCAGAACTTCATTTGCAAACCGTCATAACTTATAAGCACGAGGGTGATCTGCCCAATGTGCCCTGTATTGATCAATACTACATTGCTAGAACGATATTATGGTTCATCCTTTGTCCACTTTGGTGCATAAAAATTTTCCCGTGATCGGGATGTTCATACCTAGTTTGGAATCCAAACCAAAAAAATTTGATTGGATACAAAAAGGTTTTATCATATTCAATGACATTTCGAAATTTGTGTCTAGCTGATCAAGTAGCTTAGATGGCTTATATATATATATATATATATATATATATATATATCAACATGTGATTAAATACAATGATTATCCAAGTGGGGACACTTGTATGACCATATATAGAAATTAACGAACAAAATATATGTGACAACCCGATATTTTCTATATAAATAAATCATAAATTTTGCGTATATTTTTTTTTATTTATTAAAATAAATATGAATGATATGTGTCAAGGTAATGTGTAATTATAATTATATGTGTGATAAATAAAATTTATTTATTACATAAGTATTGCAAGTAAATTTATTTTAGAATCATTGATTATTATCAATTATATTTTTATAATAATTAATTCCATATTGGAAATGTTTTTATCAATTATTTTCTATGAAAATAAAATTATATATTATTTAAATAATCTATGAAATGATTTTAGAATAATTATAATAATTATTTTATTATATGAATTTTGTGCAAATTATTAAGTTAATTATTTTAACTTAATTTATAAGGTTAATTATGGCAGATAAAATCAGATATGGAATCCAAACCCTAATTCTGGGTTTTGATCAAGGAATGAAAATAATAATATTATATTATTATTTACCAGTGTTATAGAAATGTGTGGTTATGTGTGTAATGTTAGTATGTGGAACAGTTTTAGTGTTAATGATAACCCTATTTCTGGTTCTGGAGTAAGGAATAATGATAATAATAATATAATATTAATTATATTTTGATTTTTCAGTGCTATGAATATATACTGTATTTCTATATTGATAATGGTTGGTCAATTACGGTGTATTATGACCAAACCTTAGTAATAATGTTAAACCCTAATTTGAGATCCAAATTAGAGTGCAAGATTATTTTATAAGTGTGATATATAATGTGACGCCCCCAAAATTAGGTATACATCACCCATCTTGGGTCGTCAGATACATGGTACATAATTCAAATACAACTTACTAATACGACTGTCGTGTACAATACGACAAAACATAACTATGAGTTTGAATACAAATATTGTCTACTAGAGATTATACAAACTCAAAAAGAGTCCTCATTACAATTATTAATACACTATTTTGCAGAATAGTGAGGAGTACTAAGGCTATCCTCTGGACCGTTGTTGATCGATTTCGCAATCAATGAATACGTGCAAGTATACACGGTCAACAAGTAATAAAGTGATAAGAAAAGTATCGTTCCCACGAGGAATTATTTAATAAAAATCACCAATTACTAACTTTTAACCAAATCAATTTTATTTAAACAATAGCAAATTGTGAATTTTCTAATTAAGAAAACAAAATTAACTAATTAAAACTAGGTTACTTTATAAATGAATTCAAATAAATAAAGGCTAAGACTTCAATATCCCCAATTATGAATTATAAATCAATTATCCAATTATCTCAATTATTATGCCTACTGAATTGTTAACAAGAATTCTCAAATGCCAAAAGTCCTTTTCCAAGTGATCAATTGCCTTCTATTTAATCCAGATTAATCTTGCTATATTCCTATGCAAAACAATTGAATTAAACTCCTTCAATTCTAATTCCTTATGTGTTACATGCGGTGAACAGATATTTCCATTCAATTCACAAACCTAATTATTCACTGTGCAAATAACTAAGTCACATAATATCATGCCCAGTTCTAACCCTAGAATTCCTCTTCCAATTCCTTCTAGAGTAACAAAGTAATTACTGATCAAATAATTAAACAATAAGCACAAGACAAGATAAACAACTCACTTTAACATAAATAATTGGAATATAATGAATAACTAATTCATGGCCATAAAAAGTTCAATTGAAATCTTAATAAAAAGAATTAGTTCATAATTAATGAATGGAAACCAAGAATCCACAATTGAATAGACATTAAAAGATAAAAGTAAGATGAGAGAAGAGAATAGAATCTGTTGTCAGCAAATCTGATGCCCCCCTCTTGCTCTTGCTCTTGATCTTCAATGGCCTCCAAGTTGTTTCAATCTCCAAAACTAATAAGAACTAGGGTTATGTTCTAATATAATGGAGTGTTTATGTAAGCTAAGCTATGTAATCTCCAAGCTATGCTATGTAATCCCCAAGCTATGCTATGTAATCCCCCCTTATTTTATGCCTTACATCATGTATTTATAGGTTACAAGTCTAATTTGGGTTTAGGAACAATCCCAATCCAATTTGGAGTCAAAAAGGTGTCAAAATTCGCCCAAAACGCGTCCAGGCCCGCACCAGGCCCTTCCCCAGCGCCCCGGCGCCGGGCACGGCGCTGGCATTCTGCCCCCCAGCGCCCCGGCGCTGGTATCAAGCCAAAAACGAGCGCTCCGGCGCTGGTCAAAAAGTCAACATTTTCTGCTCCGACGTCCTTTGGGAAAACGGCCATAACTTCTTCGTACGAACTCCGATTTAGATGATTCAAGATGATCCGGAAAGAGGAAAAGTAGATCTACAACTTTCATTCTTAAAGTTTTGCGAAATAATGTACGGAGCTATAGTCAAATTGGTTCTGAAGTGACTGCTGTGTAAATGGCAAGCCAAAAACGCGAATCTAGCCACCCCAAACGTCGATCCATGCAACTTTTTTCCCAATTCCTACAAAACAATATAAAACATGCATGAATAGACACAAACACATAAAAACATCCTAAAAGACTTGAGAACAATAATAAATTAAGCCCGAATGTACCCAATTCATGTGTATAAAACTCACTCATCAAATACCCCCAAACTTAAACCTTTGCTTGTCCTCAAGCAAAAACACAAAAATGTTATGTAATGCAATGTATTGAAACTAATCTATATGCCTACGAATCCAACAGTAATGATAGAAACAAGTCTATTCAACCGGCCTTAGAGAAATCAAGTAAACATGATAATACATCATATTAAAACGAATCAGTAATTTCCCAATCAATCATCAAATCTTAGACTGTTATCACTGATATAGTGCGTGTGTGCTCCACAACAATGTTAACTGATATAAAATCAAATTTAAGACATAATAGATATCTTCGAAGGCATCATACAGTAAAAACTCACAAAATTCACGAACAAGCTAGATCCAACTAAAGTCAAACATCCACCAAGTTCAAGAGTCCAATCTGGGATACTTATGCTTTACTTTTCATTACGGGGGATTTTTGCTCTTTTCCCGTTTTATTATTTTTTTTAACCATGACTGTGCAATGTCTCATTCCATTAGGCTAACAGTGTCACCCCTTAGCGAGCTTTCGACCAACGACTCCCAGACCATATAAGACCTTAGGGCGCTAGGTTTTAAGATACCCCTTCGGGCGTACTTACTCAAGTAACAAAGGCCCCGAAACAAAACTAGCCACGGTAATTTTTTATTTTTTTTTCTTTTTTTTTAAAGATGGTTGGTGAGTGCGTTTTACGCTCTATCTCACGCTTGTGTTTATGGGATATGTTTTTTTTAAAGCTTATATACCCCAAAATTTCTCCCAAACTTAAGCTTTTATCAAAATTTAGTCATCTCCGCCTATTCATATCTTTCATTCCTTCACACTAGTATTATCCTTAAGAAATCCATTATTTATCAATTTAAACTTAATCAGTCAACATAGATGTTATTAACGTGCTAACCTTGGTTATACCAGTTTCAAATAGGAAAAGATTCAATTCATAACAAGAAATCACATCAAAGCCTGAATATTCAATACTATACTTATCTACTTAATTCCAGTCTCATCATTGGCCAAAATAGACTTTTACTATCTAACAGTTGGAATCATGCAAATATAAACTAAACGCAACAAACACAGTAAACTAACTACTATTTTTGCGATTTGTAAAATTTTTTTGTAAACAAAAAAAAAAAAAAAAAAAAAAAACTTAATGCAAAAACTAAATGTAAATAACTCGAAAACATAACGAACTACAATGTAAATAACTAACTAAATGCAATACGACACTAAAATGCCCCCAAACTTAAACTAGACATTGTCCTCAATGACTGAAATAGAAAGAATTAAAGCAGAAGACTTCCCTGAAAATATAGCAATATTCCTCCTTGTCTGCTAAGTTTGGAGAATAGGCTAAGCACATGGAACAAATTGGGCACCACACTTGAATTTGACTTGAATAACCTGTAAAACCATGATAGAAGCAATTTTATTAAATCCTAAATAAATGCAAATTCAAAACTACCAATATAAAACTTAATAAAAACTAAAAATAAAAAATAAAAATTAAACTTGGGTTGCCTCCCAATAAGAGCTTGTTTTATAGTCTCAGCCTGACTTTGTCTGGTCAATGCTATCCAATTCCTCTTCGAAAGTTGAGGAACCCTCCATCCATCGGAAATAATATAGCTTTTGGTAGGTTCCCATTTACGATAGCCATTGTATTAATGTCACCTAGCATGCTTTCTTTAGATAAGATCACATTCAAGAACGTCCAACATCTAAGTGGTTTCTGCATTGTGTCTGTGAATATATTCTGGCATTGAGGCTTGTCAGACACAACAATTTTTTCTTCTATCTTCTCCAGCTCATTGCACCATGGTTTCGAAGGTGTACTTGCTTTTACATCACAGAGAGTATTGCCGACGACATGACTACCAATCGGACAAGGTTTTGCAAATCTAACCGGACTCTTGAACTGTGGAGGAGAAGGCACTTGAGGCATAAACAACATTGGCTCATCATCATTGGGTCTCACAATTAGTTCTTCACCGACCTTGTTGTCATTATCCCCACTTGTCTCCTCTTTTTCATCTCGTGGCTCATCCAGTTGTAGATTTGGCTCGGGCTCACCATCAGTCTCGGAATCCATGTCATAGGGCCAGGTGTATTGAGGACGGTTGTTCAACGCATGTGCTATCTGTTCCACTTGATTTTCCAGATTTTTGATCAACGCCCCTTGGCTTTGCAAATTCAGCTCTACTTGATTCAATTTCTTATCTTGTTCCTCGTTCTTTTTGTCAGAAGCTCTAATGAATTTTTCTAAGGCTTCTTCCAAACTTGATATCCTCTCTGGTTGTTGAGTCAGATTTTGAAATCCGGAGGTGTGTTGTTGTCTAAGTGGTTGAGATGCAGCTTGATTGTTACTCCATGAAAAATTCGTGTGATACCCCCAATCCTGATGATAGTTGTTGGGATAGCCATAATTATTGGGGTAATCACCACTATATTGTACCGGCTCGAAACTGATGGCGCATTGACGACTCATATGATTTCCAGCACAATAATCACAAACCATTGCTACTTGCTGTGTGGATGGTGGACTCCATGTTTCCATTGGTCGAGTCATGTTCATGTATAACCATTGATACACAAAGTCATCCATGGTACCTGAAAAGAGAGAATTATAGAAAGAGAATTAAAAATTAAAATAAAAATATTTAAATTAAGACTAATTTGATTGAAATTAATATTGGAAAATAATTATTAAATTAATTCCCCGGCAGCGGCGCCAAAAACTTGTTGATCAATTTCGTAATCAATGAATACGTGCAAGTATACACGGTCAACAAGTAATAAAGTGATAAGAAAAGTATCGTTCCCACGAGGAATTATTTAATAAAAATCACCAATTACTAACTTTTAACCAAATCAATTTTATTTAAACAATAGCAAATTGTGAATTTTCTAATTAAGAAAACAAAATTAACTAATTAAAACTAGGTTACTTTATAAATGAATTCAAATAAATAAAGGCTAAGACTTCAATATCCCCAATTATGAATTATAAATCAATTATCCAATTATCTCAATTATTATGCCTACTGAATTGTTAACAAGAATTCTCAAATGCCAAAAGTCCTTTTCCAAGTGATCAATTGCCTTCTATTTAATCCAGATTAATCTTGCTATATTCCTATGCAAAACAATTGAATTAAACTCCTTCAATTCTAATTCCTTATGTGTTACATGCGGTGAACAGATATTTCCATTCAATTCACAAACCTAATTATTCACTGTGCAAATAACTAAGTCACATAATATCATGCCCAGTTCTAACCCTAGAATTCCTCTTCCAATTCCTTCTAGAGTAACAAAGTAATTACTGATCAAATAATTAAACAATAAGCACAAGACAAGATAAACAACTCACTTTAACATAAATAATTGGAATATAATGAATAACTAATTCATGGCCATAAAAAGTTCAATTGAAATCTTAATAAAAAGAATTAGTTCATAATTAATGAATGGAAACCAAGAATCCACAATTGAATAGACATTAAAAGATAAAAGTAAGATGAGAGAAGAGAATAGAATCTGTTGTCAGCAAATCTGATGCCCCCCTCTTGCTCTTGCTCTTGATCTTCAATGGCCTCCAAGTTGTTTCAATCTCCAAAACTAATAAGAACTAGGGTTATGTTCTAATCTAATGGAGTGTTTATGTAAGCTAAGCTATGTAATCTCCAAGCTATGCTATGTAATCCCCAAGCTATGCTATGTAATCCCCCCTTATTTTATGCCTTACATCATGTATTTATAGGTTACAAGTCTAATTTGGGTTTAGGAACAATCCCAATCCAATTTGGAGTCAAAAAGGTGTCAAAATTCGCCCAAAACGCGTCCAGGCCCGCACCAGGCCCTTCCCCAGCGCCCCGGCGCTGGGCACGGCGCTGGCATTCTGCCCCCCAGCGCCCCGGCGCTGGTATCAAGCCAAAAACGAGCGCCCCGGCGCTGGTCAAAAAGTCAACATTTTCTGCTCCGACGTCCTTTGGGAAAACGGCCATAACTTCTTTGTACGAACTCCGATTTAGATGATTCAAGATGATCCGGAAAGAGAAAAAGTAGATCTACAACTTTCATTCTTGAAGTTTTGCGAAATAATGTACGAAGCTATAGTCAAATTGGTTCTAAAGTGACTGCTGTGTAAATGGCAAGCCGAAAACGCGAATCTAGCCACCCCAAACGTCGATCCATGCAACTTTTTTCCCAATTCCTACAAAACAATATAAAACATGCATGAATAGACACAAACACATAAAAACATCCTAAAAGACTTGAGAACAACAATAAATTAAGCCCGAATGTACCCAATTCATGTGTATAAAACTCACTCATCAACCGTCACTCCGTTCCCCGACTAGTCCCTGCTATGTTCTCATTTCCTGAAGAGAACAGTGAAAGAAAGGGTGAGCTCAACTAGCCCAGTAAGAAATATTATGACTAAGATAATGCAGAATAAATTATCATTAGCCTCCAACAATGTTAAACTGATAAAATACAATAGACATCAAGTTTAACTGCAGCGGAACAAGCAATCCATTAAAAGAGTCAAGTAGAGAATTGAATCTACTATCTTTTATGATTTAAAAAGTTTTTCATCACTTTTATCGCTGAGACTCAGCTCAATAAATAATCCACATCATTAAATCATCCCTACACTACAGGCCAAGGATATTCTTTAGTATCACGACCACGAATTATCCATGCACTACGGGCCAAAGATAATCGTGTTTTCATCAACGGTCCTGATCATGCCATAAAATAATTCATCTTTGCTCCGTTGGCCGAAGAGAATCCATAGTCATAATCATACCAAAAATTGTCCATCAATGCACTATGGGCCAATGAAGACTTTTAATTTTCACAGCTCGAGTTAACGTCTTTGGTGCATGTTACTTTCGTTTTAGTTGAAAAAATTATTTGGAGGGTTTAAGAAATGGGTTTTGTACTGGTGTCAATACAAAATTCGATTTCACGCTCTGGGGTAGGCTAAGAAGTCTTCAGGAATACGTCAAGAGATTTATTAATGATAAAAATATCATTCAAAACTGTTACTCACATCCAAGACTTGGATAGTATGTCACATTGATACTAACTGTGACTTCTATCCCTTAACCTAGATTGCACCTCACAATGATACCTATCAACTTTTTATCGTCATTCACAACGTCGCCTACAGAAAGTCTGGCTTCGGTGCATTCCACACAAGGAAGTCATCAACAAAAGGATCGGAGCTCTTTACTTATGGCTTGATATGACAATGATTGAATTTAGTGGTTTGGTTACTTGAATTCGCATAATAGGTTGGTTAGGAATATGAAAGCTAACAACCTTACGAAAAACATGATGAGTAGTTAACCAATCGTTTCCTAAAATAGCATCAAAGACAAGTATTTTCAAAGACACAAGATCAACACGTAACGTGAAAGTGTCGATTTGAATCAAATAAGTTTTATAAACAGTGGAGGTAACGAAGGTTTCTCCCAATGGAGTTTCAATAGATAAATCAACGTTTAACTTCTCCGGAGTTAAGTACAAACATTGAACACAACTAGGTAAAATAAAAAAGTGAGTAGAACCGGTATCTAACACGGTATAGACTTCGTAAGAGCTTATGATTATCTTACCCGTGATAATTTTATTCAGGTTCCTCGTCACGAGAGAAAAAAAAACGCTCTCTCTTAAACTACCGGCTTTGGCTTGTCTGGGACATCCTTTGGCATCATTATCCCAGTTGGAATTGACTTCATTATACGACAAAATTGAGCTAGATGACCTTCTCTTCCGCAATCAAAACATGCTTTGGACTGCTGCGTATAGTTTGGACGAATGTGTCCCTCCTGTCCGCATTTGAAACATACGACCGATGGGCATTCTTCTTCCTTTGAAACGGGTGCTGGCGTTGCTGTCTTTCCATCATTATTGAACCTTCTCTTCTTAAAATGTCCATTTCTATTATCTTGGCCACGATTACCACCGAAGTGGTTACCATTCTTGGTATGATAATTTCCCCCGCGATGGTTATCATTGTTCCGATGGCCGTTGCCACCGGTATGATTATTATCGTGCTGCTGGTCATTACCTTTTGGTTGTGATAACTCATTATCGTGCTCCACTAACTGAGCCCTATTCACAATATCTGAATATAAACAAAGTTTATGAGAAATGAGGTATTGACGTATATCGGGTTTCAAACCTCGCAGAAACATTCGCGCCATTCGCTCCTCATTATCAACCAAATGGGATGCAAATCGGGACAACTCCGCAAACTTAGCCTCGTACTGCAACACAGTCATATTGTTTTGCTCCAGCTTGATAAACTCTACCTCCTTCATGTGACGAATACTTTCGGGAAAGTACTTGTCGTTGAACAGCTCTTGGAACTTCTCCCAAGACATCTTGAGTGCGTCAGTCTGGGTACGTTTTACAGATTCCCACCAATGATCTGCTTCTTCACGCAACATAAAGGTGGCAAAAGGAACCTTTTGCTCCTCGGAGCATCCCAAGACATCAAATATCATGGTGATCTACTTTAACCAAGTCTCCGCCTTAAGTGGTTCTAGCTTTCCCAAAAACTCCGGTGGTCCCAGCTCCTTAAACTGCTTAGCAGTGACCAACCGTGGGTTGCCATTGTCTTTACCTGCATTATGAACAGGAGTCGCCTTCGCCTGATGTTGCATGAATTCAAAAAAGCTCCTAAACGTACCGTCGTTCGTCAATTGATCAGTGTTGTTGTTTACAGGAGGATTATAGCCATCCTGTTGCACATTGTCCTGATTATTGATCTGTGGAGACTCAACGGTCTCCTGTGCTCCATTGATAATCTCAACATTCTCGGATGCCATTATCAAACACTGCCACAAAACAAGAGTTAATTAACATATCACATATTATCCCTATACTTTGACCGACCAATTAAATACCAAATAAACTTAGGTAGGTCATACTAGCGAAGGAATTCCCCGTCTCTCCCCTCCTAGTTCTTATCTTACATCTTAGCCAGGGATCATATCCCTAAGCTCTGATACCAACTGTGACGCCCCCAAAATTAGGTATACATCACCCATCTTGGGTCGTCAGATACATGGTACATAATTCAAATACAACTTACTAATACGACTGTCGTGTACAATACGACAAAACATAACTATGAGTTTGAATACAAATATTATCTACTAGAGATTATACAAACTCAAAAAGAGTCCTCATCATAATTATTAATACACTATTTCACAGAATAGTGAGGACTACTAAGGCTATCCTCTGGACCGTCACTCCGTTCCCCGACTAGTCCCTGCTATGTTCTCATTTCCTGAAGAGAACAGTGAAAGAAAGGGTGAGCTCAACTAGCCCAGTAAGAAATATTTTGACTAAGATAATGCAGAATAAATTATCATTAGCCTCCAACAATGTTAAACTGATAAAATACAATAGACATCAAGTTTAACTGCAGCGGAACAAGCAATCCATTAAAAGAGACAATTAGAGAATTGAATCTACTATCTTTTATGATTTAAAAAGTTTTTCATCACTTTTATC
This sequence comes from Panax japonicus, assembly GCA_020205505.1. Lineage (NCBI taxonomy): Eukaryota > Viridiplantae > Streptophyta > Magnoliopsida > Apiales > Araliaceae > Panax > Panax japonicus. The sequence continues at coordinate 51,845,506 of CM035107.1, forward strand.
GCTGAGACTCAGCTCAATAAATAATCCACATCATTAAATCATCCCTGCACTACAGGCCAAGGATATTCTTTAGTATCACGACCACGAATTATCCATGCACTACGGGCCAAAGATAATCGTGTTTTCATCAACGGTCCTGATCATGCCATAAAATAATTCATCTTTGCTCCGTTGGCCGAAGAGAATCCATAGTCATAATCATACCAAAAATTGTCCATCAATGCACTATGGGCCAATGAAGACTTTTAATTTTCACATCATTTGTAACATTACGGTCATGATTATACTGAATAATCTCTGGTCATAATCATACCAAGTCCATCTATGCATTACAGGCCACAGATGACTTTCAATAAATATAAATATGAGGATGATGACAATGATATAAGAATTCAATAAAACAAGTTCAAGAATTAATTTGTCCAAGAACTACTAACGTCCAAATTATCAACGTTAACATGTTACTGCTTTGTAGAGTAAAATTCAAGAATGATCAGAAGAATATTTCCATGAATAGATACTGGATGAAGCGCAAATATAAAGGATATTCTACTAATTTCATGGAGTATAGAAGTCAAAACTTTAACCAACTGAGTATAATAAAGAATGGAATAACAATAGAAATCACTATGCATACGGTACTTCGCATAGACAGGTTATTCCAACAGAATAATAACAACGGAACCAGGTCAGGCAAAATTTGCACCGATAGGATGTTCCAACAGAATAATAAAGACGGAACCAGGTCCGGTGTAAACACACAGACAGGATGTTCCAACGGAATAGTAATAAAGACGGAACCAGGTCCGGTGTAAACACACAGACAGGATGTTCCAACAGAATAATAATAAAGACGGAACCAGGTCCGGTATAAAACACACAGACAGGATGTTCCAACGGAATAATAATAAAGACGGAATAATAAAAATGGAACCAGGTCCGGCGTATAGCACAGACAGGATATTCCGACAAAATAATAAAGACGGGATAATAGAAGAATGTCACCAAGTATAGGGTAGCCCGCGTATACAGGTTATTCCAACAGAACAATAAAGAAATGGAATAACAAAAATTCTCTTCTTGAATACAAAAGAATAATATCTCTTACCGTAAAAGAAATTGGATATAGAAGTAGTAAAGTAGCATAATACTCTTCTTCTTTCTCTCTCTAGAGTTTCAGTGAATTCGTAAGAAAATAATAAATGAATGAGCTTCTATTTATAGGAAAATAGAATGCATAGTAACTAATCCATAAACGGTCCAGATTGATTTACTTTAATCTGACGGTCCATATTTAAAGAAAAATCTTTTAAATAAAATATAATATATTCTATTTATATAAAAAGATTTTTACTATGCAAACACTATGCAACACTATGCAAAACACTATGCAACACTATGCATAATAAAATATAATATATTCTATTTATAAAATAACTTTAATAAAATATTCTGTTTTATATAAAAAGATGTTTCTGTTTTATTACGTTAATAATACGAATAAAACAAAACGTCATCATCGCTATAATAATTAATATTATTAATCGACAATAATTGAATTAAACTGAGCGACTTCTCACATAAATATCAATAATCAATACCGTGTGCTACTATGCAACAATGCGTATTACTGTACTTTTACTACCCAGTAGTTCAACAGTATCAACGGTAAAACTTCCGCCGTTATTTTCAATAAAATATTTTTGTCGTTTTCTCAATACGACAATAATTCCGTTGTGGGGTCCACCAATAATTGTACCGTCGTACGAATATTTTCCGACACAAAGAATATTCCATGACCAATCGAATATAATATAACAACTTGCATACTTTACAAAATTTATAAATACTACCCACAACTATAATATTATCTCAAATTCACACTATAATATATATAAAAAAATTATTTCGAGAAAATTAATTCTTTATTCATAAAATCTGGGGTTTCACATATAATTTATGGCATGTATTAAAAGTATTAATTAGGTAAACCATAATTAAAATTCTAGAAACCCTAAATTATTAAAAACCCTAATTGATTTGAAACCCTAATGCGAAAGTCATTCACGCCTTTGAGAATTTGTAAAGTCGTTATGTAATCATGATAATGTGATTTATGATCGGTGTTTATGTATTAACCTCAATTAGGGAGAATCGTAATTATTCAAAATCCTTATTATTTTTCTATATTATAAACCCTAAATTCTAAATTAGTAACCCTAATTTGTAATTATAAACCCTAATCGTCAGTTTGGAAAATGTAATGCTAATTAGTGTTGCTTAAACCTAAATAGAAAAGTGTTATAATTAAAGACCTAAAATAAATTAATAAACCTTAATTGCTATTTTTAGAAACTAAAATTTTAGTTTATTATTTTATTTTATTTTATTTTGTTTTATTTTATTGTGCAAACCCTAGTTAAAAATCCTTTAATTTGTGCTAAACCTTAGGATTAAACCCTAAGGGTTTGACTAGTTCCAATTTTGCCATTAAATAATTTATCAAATGACTATTTTGCCCCTAAGTGTATTATTTTGGCTAAATAATAGGCTTTGACATTTAGGGGAAGTTGGTGACCAAATCCAACCACCCCATGTGCCTTAAATCTCAGCAAATTATCAGCATTCCAGCCAAATACATTGAACCCAAATGATATAAATAGAATTTGAGAGAGAAAAGTGAGCATTTGCACATTTTTTTTACAAACACTCAACTAAACTCCCTCCACCCAAAACCCACGAAATGTGGTAGTAGATCAGTCCCTTAATATAGCCCCACAAACACCACAAACAAATCAGTAGCCAGAATCAAGAATTGGATCACAAAGGTATAAACCCTAGCTCAAAAATCTGTCCAATTTTCTATTGTTAGATTTTATGTTTTATGTGTTAAACATGTTATATAAGGTGTCAAAGGATGATCTGGGTTGCTAGATGTTAGATCCATAACATCTAGAAGCTCAGAATTGAAGATCTACAAAATCCGGGAAAAGCTTGGTTCTGTGGTCTGACAATGAATGTCAGTGGCCACAGATCCTTGCTCGATGATGTTTTGTGTTATTTTTAAGTTGTTATTAGTAGCCTACAATGTTGTCTTTAATCTACAAAAAGAAGCAAAGTCATATCTGTTATAAATCAAAAGTTATTTAAGGTCAAAGTTCGTTGACCGAGCTTGACCAGCTGAGATCTGGGTAACTCAGAAATGGTTTTCAGCGTCTGACAATAAGTTTGTGGCTTCTGATCTTGCTGGTAGTTGTTGTTTTGTTTGTTTTGTTGAAGCTAGATTGTAGTCTAGTATATCAACTATAGAATCATGCTTTTATATCGTTAAAACATTTCATATACTGGAATTGGTGTCTGGTCAAAGTAGTAGAGAAGCACATGTTCTCGGTTTTCTGGAAAACCTAGAAAACCCATGAACACGGATTCTGTCAGTGGTTGACCGACTTGTAACGGATTGATTTGTTGATGTTTTGTTTATTTTATGTAATGAATATGTAGTCCTACATGTTGTCTATACGTTAAAGCTCTTAGGTCTCAAAAACAGTTAATATGTTGCAATTTGCTGGCGATCAAAAGTGGTCAGTCGGTCTGTTCTTCAATTCTGGGAAACCCAGAAATGAAGAACAGCCCTTGACCGTAAGTTTGGACGATCCTATCTGTTTTGTGTTATGTGATATGTTCATGTTTATTGTTGGATCTTGTAGTTTTGTATTTGTACTACATGATCTGACAAAAACTCAGTCCAGAAACACATCACACACGAAATTACTCTCGGTCAAACTAGCAAGCCCGGTCACTGTCATGTTTTCTAGGTTTGAATGAAGAACACCAAGAACACCTATAGCGACGGTTCTGTCGCTATAGGTGGTCTTTAGCGACAGATATTAATTTCTTTTCCAAAAATTATTTAATAAATAGAAAAAAAATAGTTTTTAATTATTAAAAATACAAAATAAATTATTATAAATTAATTTAAATTGCAAAAATTAGTTTTTAAATATTTTAAATATATTTCATAAATATTTAATATTTTTGGAATATTAAAAGTATTTAATTTATTTAATTATAATATTAAATAAATTATTTAAAAATGATTTTAATATTTAAAAAATCATTTTAAATTATATTATGGTATAAGAAAATAATTTAAGTTATTTTTGATAACTTTTTATATTATGTGATAATTTTTATTAATAAATTAATATTAATGATAATTAAGTTATTTATTAAATGAATTAAATAAATGAATTAAAAATGATTTTATTAAATTAAAAATCATTTTAAATAAGAATAAGGCATTTAAAAATATTTTAAGTTATAAAATATAACTTTTAATATTTAAAGGTAAATTTCATTAATTAATTATTATTAATGATATTAAAGTTATTTAATAATTATATTAAATAATTTAGTTTAAAAATGATTTTAATATTATAATAATCATTTTAAATGAAAATAAAGTGTTTAAAGATATTTTAAGTTATAAAATATAAATTTTAATATTTAAAGAATAATTTCCTTAATAATTTAATATTAATGATATTTATTTAATGATTAATGATATTAAATTTATTTAATAATTATATTAAATAAATAGTTTAAAAATAGTTTTATTTAATTAAAAATCATTTAAAAAGGATATAAATGAATTAAAAATATTTTAAGTTATAATTAATGACTTTTAATATTTTGATAGATAATGCATTAATAATTTATTATTAATGGTAAGTATTTAAAGATGATTTTAAATGTTTTAAAAATCATTTAAGGGTAATATTAATACGTTAAAAATATTTTGAGTTATTATATATAACTTTAATATTTTGGCAATGGTTTCATTACTAGTTTAATATTGATTAAATGTTAATGATAATATAAGTGATTGATATTTAAATTATTTAATAATGATTCTGATATTTCAAAATTATGGTAAATGGTAATAATTATTTTATAATAGTGCGATTGTTGTTTAAGTTATCTATTTGGATATTAAACTTCGGGATAGAGTCTTAGACTCGATTTTTACCCGATAAAGTTGTCGGTAGACCGACATGTTTCAGAAATTGTTCTGAACTTAGATAGATTGTTTGGATAACTGTTTATTTGTGATTCAATGGTTGTTAAAGTTGTGTGACAATGTGATTAGGAATGTGTTGATGTTTGCTTGTGAGTCAACGATTGTTGAACATGTGTGATAATGTGAATAGGGAATGTGCTGACTGCAATAGGCAGTGTTATGTGTACGTTATGTTGTACTAATCAGTAAAATGATCTGATTAATGATAGGTCGTGATAGAAAAGATAAATCTAAGTTTGCGTAATTGTAAGCAGCGCATCAGGCAAGTATCCTACCTTTGCATTTTCTTTATGCAATGAACAAGTGTAAGAATGTTTCAGAATTATATTATTACTGTACAGATTGTTAAACCTATATTATATACGCCCATTGATTATCAACATGTTAGTATATGATAATTCAGATATATATTCTGTTCGTTAATTTCTAGAAATGATATACAAGTGTCCCCACTTGGATAATCATTGTATTTAATCACATGTTGATACACCTTTGATATACATATATGTTGAATTATATATCATTGTTGAATAAGATAAGACCTTTGTAATGAAAACCCGACAGGTATGAACATCCCGAACATGGGAAAATTTTTATGCGCTACAGCGGACAAAGGATGAACGATAATATCGTTCTAGCAAAGTAGTATTGATCAATATAGGGTACAACGGGGCTGATCACCCTCCGTGCCCGTAAGAAATGGCCGGTTTACAGATGAATTTCTGTTTAAACCCTTTCGAAAATGAAAACAATGTTCATAATGTGTCACAGAAACCCATGTATATACAATACACAATTTCAAAAATTTGAAAGAGGGTTGTTATGTTATTGTTATTGTTATTGGTACAGATTACTTCACAACTATTGATCGGTTGTAGAAGAATATTATAAAGAAAACATTTAAATTCTTTCAACTTATATATATATATAAATACTTGCTGGGCACTCAAATGCTCATCCTTGCTTAATTTAAATGTTTTCAGCTAAGTGTGAAGAACTGGAAAGTTCGGCCAAGATCAAGTGAAAATGAAAGCAAACAGAACATGTTATTGGTATCATTTGTAATAGATAGACTGTATTAAGTTAATGATATGTATTATATATCATGTAAAGAATGTAGTAAAGGTTGCGTACTTGGGATTAGACTCTAATAAATGTAAGTTAAGTTTAAGTTTTATATTATGGTTATTATTATCAGTAATTATTCAGCTCATAGAAATGGTATCGTGAAGTACCGAGTTCGGGTTTCAAGTATCCGGGTTCGGGGACTTTACATTTGGTATCAGAGCTATAGGGTTAGAAACTTTAGGTGGGTTAGACCTTAGGCTATAACCTTAGAACAGAGGGAAACGTTGAAAATATAAATAACTCATATAGAGTTTAAAAAGGAGATGAATTGAATAAATTCATCGTCAAACAAAATAAAAGATAATTTATAAAACTATTATGTGTTGTGTGTATTTAATATTTGCTAGTCAGGATAATTTTGTGTGTAGGTGTTAGAAAGGAACAGAAATAGGATACCCTTAAGTCGTAAAGAATAAGTCAACGTCCATAACTGAGCCAATATCAAAGCTAATAGCTACAATAGAGGCTCACATTGAAAGCTACCTCAAAGAGGTGGTTATTTTGGAAAGTATAGTACTGGATCAAGAAACGCTAAGTATAACAGATAGGTAAAGTATAGTTAAAGGATATGTGGTCAATGTTGAGTTCTTAAACTCGTATATTTATGGTGAGTTCTTAAACTCGTATGTTTGTGATGAGTTCTTAAACTCATAATGTGTTATAAGTTGTGAAAAACTGGATATAGTTATGTGTAAATGGATATTGAGGATAATGGAAATAGATAGGTTACTAAGCAATTGATCGTTAGTGAATGTGTAAGGAATAGGTAGTATTAGTATTAGTTGAATATTATGATTTTAGGTGGTATATATGATAGGTATATTGGTATAATATAATATTTTGTATAAGTTATGGCAGCAATTCCCGACTTTTAAGTCACAAAGGGATAGCAAATGTTTAAAGCACAATGTGCTAAGGCATGTTAAGTGTTATGAATATGGATCTATGTTGGATTAATGGGATAAGTTGGTACAAAGATAGTAAATATTTATCTGGTCACTGGTTATTACAGTCGACCTAGTTTTCAAAATCTAATATTTTGAGTACATGATTATGGGAATAGAAAATTTTGCGTTATATGATAAGCGTTTACGATAAGGCCTATAATGTAAGGAATAATTTACGGTAATACCGTCAAGATGAAAGAAAAACAAAAGGGCAGAAGAATCTGTCAACAAAGCGGGAGGACAACCAGACTCAATACAGAAACTTGTGAATATGAACGATCAAGCTATACAGAACGGAATACCAGCCGTGAAAGATCAACCAGATAATCGAACGTCGAACGTTAAAGACTTCAAGGCGATCCTATCGCCAGAATTCAAAGGTACAACTGACCCTGTAGAAGCCCAAACTTGGGTTAAGGAAATTGAGAAGGCTTTTGTAATAGCTAGGGTAGCTGAGGGGCAAAAGACCTCTTTTGCCACCTATATGATGAAGGGTGAAGCAAATTTTTTGGCGGGAAGTGAATCAGGTGAGGACAGAAGCAGGTGTGGTAACATGGGATATGTTTAAGATTTTATTTTTCGAAAATTATTTTTCTGCTAGTATGTAAGCTAGAATGGAGGTAAAATTTCTGGAATTGAAGCAAGTGGATATGTCAGTTGCAGAATATGCCGTAAAATTCAATGAATTGGCTAGGTTTGCTCCGCATCAAGTTGATACGGAGACTAGAAAAGCACAAAGGTTTGAGCTGGGATTAAAACCCTGGCTCTACAACAAGGTGGAAGTGTTGCAGATCCCTATATTTGCAGCACTCCTAGAGAAAGCGATTATTGCTAAGGAGGGGAGTGAGGCCATGAGCCTCTACAACAAGGTATGAAGGAACAAGGGTAAGGTTAAGGGAGCTGGGAAGGTAGGAATTAATAGTGAAAGTAAAGGTGGAAACAAACAAAGGGAATAGGAGTGAAAAGAGGAAGGCGAACAACTTTGGAAGTGGGCAGGTGAAGCAAGAAGGTGTGAAAAAGAAACAGGTGGTGTAATGACTTGTGGAAAGAACCATTCGGGTAAATGTTTGAAAGGAAAGTTTGTGTGTGGAAAGTAAGGATAGAAGGGATATATATCTTTCTAAAATGTCCCAATCCAAGAATGTATACTGAATGTGTTGTGTGTGAATCAATAAAGCATAAGGTGAAAGACTGTCCAAGAAAGGAAATGGAAACAAGGAATGCGAATACGGAACAATGTAGCAAGACATTGGCGACAACGGGACCAACATCAACGAACGAACCAACAGAACCAACTGCAAGCGTCTTCAACATGACCGTTCAAGATATCGTGGCAGCCGGGGATGCAACTCCAGGTATTACTCGAACCAATTTTTATTTTCTTATTATATTTTTATAAATAGTAAATTATTTTGATAAATTATTTTGAAGGAGGAATTTGAGTTCTCTTAGAAATCAAATTTCTGTTTAAGGAGATAGATAAGCGTTATGCTGAATAGTTAAAGATCGATTCGATCAATTATGATCGAGATCTAATGATTGTGTATGCTATGTACCCTGGTATGTATAGGTTTTAAAGTGGTGATTCCGGGGACAGAATCTTTATAAGGGACGGTGAATGTGACAACACGATATTTTCTATATAAATAAATCATAAATTTTGCGTATAATTTTTTTTATTTATTAAAATAAATATGAATGATATGTGTCAAGGTAATGTGTAATTATAATTATGTATGATAAATAAAATTTATTTATTATGTAAGTATTGCAAGTAAATTTATTTTAGAATCATTGATTATTATCAATTATATTTTTATAATAATTAATTCCATATTGGAAATGTTTTTATCAATTATTTTCTATGAAAATAAAATTATATATTATTTAAATAATCTATGAAATGATTTTAGAATAATTATAATAATTATTTTATTATATAAATTTTGTGCAAATTATTAAGTTAATTATTTTAACTTAATTTATAAGGTTAATTATGGCAGATAAAATCAGATATGGAATCCAAACCCTAATTCTGGGTTTTGATCAAGGAATGAAAATAATAATATTATATTATTATTTACCATTGTTATAGAAATGTGTGGTTATGTGTGTAATGTTAGTATGTGGAACAGTTTTAGTGTTAATGATAACCCTATTTCTGGTTCTGGAGTAAGGAATAATGATAATAATAATATAATATTAATTATATTTTGATTTTTCAGTGCTATGAATATGTACTGTATTTCTATATTGATAATGGTTGGTCAATTACTGTGTATTATGACCAAACCTTAGTAATAATGTTAAACCCTAATTTGAGATCCAAATTAGAGTGCAAGATTGTTTTATAAGTGTGATATATAATTTATGGCATGTATTAAAAGTATTAATTAGGTAAACCCTAATTAAAATTCTAGAGACCCTAAATTATTAAAAACCCTAATTGATTTGAAACCCTAATGCGAAAGTCATTCACGACTTTGAGAATTTGTAAAGTCGTTATGTAATCACGATAATGCGATTTATGATCGGTGTTTATGTATTAACCTTAATTAGGGAGAATCGTAATTATTCAAAATCCTTATTATTTTTCTATATTATAAACCCTAAATTCTAAATTAGTAACCCTAATTTGTAATTATAAACTCTAATTATCAGTTTGGAAAATGTAATGCTAATTAGTGTTGTTTAAACCTAATTAGAAAAGTGTTATAATTAAAGACCTAAATTAAATTAGTAAACCTTAATTGCTATTTTTAGAAACTAAAATTTTAGTTTATTATTTTATTTTATTTTATTTTATTGTGCAAACCCTAGTTAAAAATCCTTCAATTTGTGCTAAACCTTAGGATTAAACCCTAAGGGTTAAACCCTAAGGGTTTGACTAGTTCCAATTTTGCCATTAAATAATTTATCAAATGACTATTTTGCCCCTAAGTGTATTATTTTGGCTAAATAATAGGCTTTGACATTTAGGGGAAGTTGGTGACCAAATCCAACCACCCCATGTGCCTTAAATCTCAGCAAATCATCAGTATTCCAGCCAAATACATTGAACCCAAATGATATAAATAGAATTGGAGAGAGAAAAGTGAGCATTTGCACATTTTTTATTACAAACACTCAACTAAACTCTCTCCACCCTAAATCCACGAAATGTGGTAGTAGATTAGTCCCTTAATACAGCCCCACGAACACCACAAACAAATCAGTAGCCAGAATCAAGAATTGGTTCACAAAGGTATAAACCCTAGCTCAAAAATCTGTCCAATTTCTGTTGTTAGATTTTATGTTTGATGTGTTAAACATGTTATATAAGGTGTCTAAGGATGATTTGGGTTGCTAGATGTTAGATCCATAACATTTAGAAGCTTAGAATTGAAGATCTACAAAATCCGAGAAAAGCTAGGTTCTGTGGTCTGACAATGAATGTCAGTGGCCACATATCCTTACTCGATGATGTTTTGTGTTGTTTTTAAGTTGTTATTAGTAGCCTATAATGTTGTCTTTAATCTACAAAAAGAAGCAAAGTCATATCTGTTATAAATCAAAAGTTATTTAAGGTCAAAGTTCGTTGACCGAGCTTGACCGGTTGAGATCTGGGTAACCCAGAAATGGTTTTCAGCGTCTGACAATAAGTTTGTGGCTTCTGATCTTGCTGGTAGTTGTTGTTTTGTTTGTTTTGTTGAAGCTAGATTGTAGTCTAGTATATCAACTATAAAATCATGCTTTTATATCGTTAAAACATTTCATATACTGAAATTGGTGGCTGGTCAAAGTAGTAGAGAAGCACATGTTCTCGGTTTTCTGGAAAACCCAGAAAACCCATGAACACGGATTTTGTTAGTGGTTGACCGACTTGTAACAGATTGATTTGTTGATGTTTTATTTATTTTATGTAATGAATATGTAGTCCTACATGTTGTCTACACATTAAAGCTCTTAGGTCTCAAAAATAGTTAATATGTTGCAAGTTGCTGGCAATCAAAAGTGGTCAGTCAGTCTGTTCTTCAATTCTGGGAAACCCAGAAATGAAGAACATCCCTTGACAGTAAGTTTGGACGATCCTATCTGTTTTCTGTTATGAGATATGTTCATGTTTATTGTTGGATCTTGTAGTCTTGTATTTGTACTACATGATCTGACAAAAACCCAGTCCAGAAACACATCACACACGAAATTACACTCGGTCAAACTAGCAAGCCCGGTCACTCTCATGTTTTCTGGGTTTGCATGAAGAACACCAAGAACACCTATAGCGACGGTTCTGTCGCTATAGGTGGTCTTTAGCGACAGATACTAATTTATTTTCTGAAAATTATTTAATAAATAGAAAAAAATAGTTTTTAATTATTAAAAATATAAAATAATATATTAAAAATTATTTTAAATTCCGAAAATTAGTTTTTAATTATTTTAAAAATATTTCATAAATATTTAATATTTTTGGAATATTACAAGCATTTAATTTATTTAATTATAATATTAAATAAATTATTTAAAAAAGATTTTAATATTTGAAAAATCATTTAAAATTATATTATGGTATAAGAAAATAATTTAAGTTATTTTTTATAACTTTTAATATTATGTGATAATTTTCAAATGATAATTAAGTCATTTATTAAATGTATTAAATAAATGAATTAAAAATGATTTTATTAAATTAAAAATCATTTTAAATAAGAATAAGGTATTTAAAAATATTTTAAGTTATAAAATATAACTTTTAATATTTAAAGGTAAATTTCATTAATTAATTATTATTAATGATATTAAAGTTATTTAATAATTATATTAAATGATTTAGTTTAAAAATGATTTTAATATTATAATAATCATTTTAAATGAAAATAAAGTGTTTAAATATATTTTAAGTTATAAAATATAACTTTTAATATTTAAAGAATAATTTCATTAATAATTTAATATTAATGATATTTATTTAATGATTAATGATATTTAATTTATTTAATAATTATATTAAACAAATAGTTTTAAAATGGTTTTATTTATTTAAAAATCATTTAAAAAGAATATAAATGAATTAAAAATATTTTAAGTTATAATTAATGACTTTTAATATTTTGATAGATAATGCATTAATAATTTATTATTAATGGTAAGTATTTAAAGATGATTTTAAATGTTTTAAAAATCATTTTAGGGTAATATTAATACGTTAAGAATATTTTGAGTTATTATATATAACTTTAATATTTTGGCAATGGTTTCATTAATAGTTTAATATTGATTAAATGTTAATGATAATATAAGTGATTGATATTTAAATCATTTAATAATTATTCTGATATTTCAAAATTATGGTAAATGGTAATAATTATTTTATAATTAATATAAGGTCATTAAAAAATAGTGCGACTGTTGTTTAAGTTATCTATTTGGATATTAAACTTCGGGATAGAGTCTTAGACTCGATTTTTACCCGATAAAGTTATCGGTAGACCGACATGTTTCAGAAAATGATCTGAACTTAGATAGATTGTTTGGATAACTGTTTATTTGTGATTAATTGGTTGTTAAAGTTGTGTAACAATGTGATTAGAAATGTGTTGATGTTTGCTTGTGAGTCAACGATTGCTGAACATGTGTGATAATGTGAATAGGGAATGTGCTGACTGCAATAGGCAGTGTTATGTGTACGTTATGTTGTACTAATCAGTAAAATGATCTGATTAATGATAGGTCGTGATAGAAAAGATAAATCTAAGTTTGCGTAATTGTAAGCAGCGCATCAGGCAAGTATTCTACATTTGTATTTTCTTTATACAATGGACAAGTGTAAGAATGTTTCAAAATTATATTATTATTGTACAGATTGTTAAACCTAAATTATATACGCCCATTGATTATCAACATGTTAGTATATGATAATTCAGATATATATTCTGTTCGTTAATTTCTAGAAATTATTATACAAGTGTCCCCACTTGGATAATCATTGTATTTAATCACATGTTGATACACTTTTGATATACATATATATTGAATTATATATCATTATTGAACAAGATAAGACCTTTGTAATGAAAACCCGACAGGTATGAACATCCCGAACATGGGAAAATTTTTATGCGCTACGGCGGACAAAGGATGAACGATAATATCGTTCTAGCAATGTAGTATTGATCAATACAGGGTACAATGGGGCTGATCACCCTCCGTGCCCGTAAGCAATGGCCGGTTTACAGATGAATTTCTGTTTAAACCCTTTCGAAAATGAAAACAATGTTCATAATGTGTCACAGAAACCCATGTATGTACAATACACAATTTCAAAAATTTGAAAGAGGGTTGTTATGTTATTGTTATTGTTATTGGTACAGATTACTTCACAACTATTGATCGGTTGTAGAAGAATATTATAAAGAAAATATTTAAATTCTTTCGACTTATATATATATAAATACTTACTGGGCACTCAAATGCTCATCCTTGCTTAATTTAAATATTTTCAGCTAAGTGTGAAGAACTGGAAAGTTCGGCCAAGATCAAGTGAAAAGGAAAGCAAACAGAACATGTTATTGGTATCATTTGTAATAGATAGACTATATTAAGTTAATGATATGTATTATATATCATGTAAAGAATGTAGTAAAGGTTGCGTACTTGGGATTAGACTCTGATAAATGTAAGTTAAATTTAAGTTTTATATTATGGTTATTATTATTAGTAATTATTCAGCTCATAGAAATGGTATCGTGAAGTACCGAGTTCGGGTTTCAAGTATCCGGGTTCGGGGACTTTACAATATATATCTGAATTACCATATACTAACATGTTGATAAACAATGATCGGATATAGAATATATCACAATAGGGTTAATAATATATCATAATAATAATATAATTCTGAAACTTCTTACTCATATCCATTGCATAAAGGAAATGCAAAGGTAAGATACTTGCCTGATGTGCTGCTTACAGTTCGTAACTTAGTTTTATATTTATATAACACCTATCAGTATTAAGATCATTTGATCGATTAGAATAACATATTATAACACATAGCACTGCTTATTGCAGTCAGCACATAACCTAATCACATTATCGCATATATTTCACAACCATTAAATTACAAATAAACACATATCTAATCAAATTATCTAAGTCCAGATCAATTTTTAAAATATGTCGGCGTACCAACGGCTTTATCGGGTAATTATCGAGTCTAAGACTCTGTCCCGTAACTTAGTATCAGTCATATTATTTTTAAATGACTTATAATAATTTTTAAACATTTATTATAATTTATCAAGAATTTTCAAACGTCGGAATCATTATTAAATAATTTAAATATTAAACAATTCTATTATCCTTAATATTTAATTAATATTAAATTATTACTGAAACCATTGCCTAAATGTTAAAGTTATTTATAATAACTCAAAATACTTTTAAAGTATTAGTATTATCCTTAAATGATTTTTTAAAAGAATTAAAATCATTTTTAAATAATTACCATTAATATTTAATTATTAATGTCTTATTCATCAAAATATAAAAAGTTCTTAATTATAAATTAAAATATTTTTAATCCATTTATTTCCTTTTTAAATGATTTTTAAATAAATAAAACCATTTTTAAATTATTTATTTAATATTATTATTAAATAACTCTAATATCATTTATAATAAATTAATAATTATTAATATTAAATTATTAATAAAATTATCTTTTAAATATTAAAAGTTATATTTTATAACTTAAAATATCTTTAAACACTTTATTTTCATTTAAAATGATTATTATAATATTAAAATCATTTTTAAACTAAAATATTTAATATAATTATTAAATAACTTTTATATCATTAATAATAATTAATTAATGAATTTTAACTTTAAATATTAAAAGTTATATTTTATAACTTAAAATATTTTTATATACCTTATTATTATTTAAAATGATTTTTAATGTAATAAAATCATTTTTAATTAATTTATCTAATTCATTTACTAAATAACCTAATTATAATTAATATTGATTTATTAATGAATTTCGTCACAAAATATTAAAAGTCATTAAAAATAACTTAAAATATTTTCTTATATCATAATATAATTTTAAATGATTTTTTTAATCATTTTTAAATAATTTATTTAATATTACTATTAATTAAATTAAATACCTTTAATATTCCAAAAATATTAAATATTTATGAAATATATTCAAAATAAATAAAAACTAATTTTTGAAATTTAAAATAATTTTTAATAATTTATTTGGTATTTTTAATAATTAAAAACTATTTTTTTCTATTTATTTAATTAAATTAATTAATTTTTAGAAAATAATATATACTGTCTGTCGTTAAAGCCCTTTGGCGACAGAAACCGTCGCCTTAGGTGTTCTTGAGATCTCAATAACATTCATAGCAGTGCACAACATAGCTACTTTGACCGTGAATTAAGAACAGTGTAATGTGTTTCTGGGCACGTTGCTGGTCAGAGATTGTAGTGCTAGTGGAGGACTACATTATCCAACATCAAACATGATCAACAACCATTAGACGAAAGAGATCCGAGCCTTTAAAGGGACTGTAAGACCTGTTCTTCATTTCTGGGTTACCCAGAAATGAAAAACAGTTCGACTGTCCACTTTTGGGCTTCTACAACTTGTAATACATGTAATGTTTGTGTGATATAAAGGGTGAAATGTGTAGCCAGTATGTAAATGAAGAGATATAACACTAAATATCAACAAAACACCAACAGAATCAATAGATCTAGACTGGTCAATGCATGTCAGAAACTGTGTTCTTCGGTTTTCTGGGTTACCCAGAAAACCATTTTTGTGTTTAACCCTGCTAGTTTGACCGGTCACTAAATCCAGTTTATTTAATATCTAGATGTACTATAAACATATATCGAAAGTGTACATAACATATTTCAACATGGATTCAACAAAGAACTTAAAACACTAAAATCTTGACAGATCTAGAATCTTCAATAACTTGTCAGACACTGAGAATCCATTTTTGGGTTACCCAGAAATGGTCTGGTCATGGTCGGTCAACGACATTTGACCACGAATAACTTGTATTATGTACTGGCTATGACCTTGATTCAACTTCCAGAGTATAGATCTCATGACATACTACAAGATTAAACACTTAAAACACAAAAACTAAACACAGACAGAGATCTACAAGGCCTAACATTCGGTTGTCAGACATCAAAAATGAAATTTCTAGATTTGGTAGATCTTCAAATCCGAGCCTCTAGATGTTATGGATCTAACATCCAGCAACCCAGATCATCATTAGACACCTTATATAACATGTTTAACAAAAAAAAAATCTAACATCTAACAACAGATTTTTGGTCAGATTATAGCTAGGGTTTTTATACCTTTTTTGATCACTTTCTGATTCTGGCTACTGATTTGGTTATGGATGTTAGTGGGGCTCGGTTTGTGACTGATAGATGAAGGAAATTTTCGAATGTTTGAGCTTGAGAGAGTCAAGGATGAGAGTTGTGTAAAATTAGCTAACAAATGACTTTCTCTCTCTCTCAATCTATATATACTAGTGTATGATGCAAGTATGGCTGATGTATGTTGCTGATTGCTGTGTTTTTAAGTCACACTAATAAGTCAAGGGTTGTCCAACAACCCCAATAACTCTAACACTTGGCAAAAAACCAATAATGCGAGAGGGGTATAATGGTCTTTTCGCATAGAATTTTAAGGGCAGTCTTGTAATCCTTACAAACTCTTAGGGTTTAACCCTTAGGGTTTAATCCTAAGGTTTAGCACAAATTAATTGTAGGATTTCTAATTTAGGGTTTGCACAAAAATAAAATTAAATAAATTTTAGTTTCTAAAATTTTGAAATTAGGGTTTCCTAATTATGATCGATTTTCTAATTACACTACACATGAACATTAGTGTTTTAGTGTCCACTAATTAGCATTTAGCTTACAATTAACAATTAGGGTTTCATTTTAGTAAATTAGGGTTACTAATTTAGAAATTAGGTTTACTAATTTAGAAATTAGGTTTACTAATTTAGAAATTAGGGTTTCTAGAAATTAGAATTTCTAAATATTAATTAGGACTTCTCTAATTAACATTAAATTCTATAATACGTAACATAATTCATTTAGCACAATTACATAACCATTTCTAACTCATAATTGAGTTTCAAATTAGGGTTTTCAAATTTAGTAATTAGGGTTCTTAATTAATTAGGGTTTCTAATTAATTAGGATTTCTATAATTAATATCAAATTCTATAATACACCACGTAAATCACATAACACAGTTATATAACAGTCTTGAACTCATAATTGAGTTTAAAATCAAGATTTTCAAATTTAGAAATTAGGTTTACTAATTTAGAAATTAGGGTTCTCAATTAATTAGGGTTCCTAATTAATTAAGGTTTTTCATACTTAGATTTAAAATTAATAATACATGAAATTCATAACCTAAAGTAATTACTTAAAATCTTACAGTCTTATTTGACTATCCAATTAGGGTTTATTAAAATAATACTAGGGTTTATCATGATACGCTAAAACTGTTCCACAAATTTACTTTACACATATAACATACATATTAATAACACTGACAAATAATAATATAATATTATTATTCTTATTCCTTGATAAAAATCCAAAATTAGGATTTGGATTCCATATCTGATTTATCTGGCATTTATACCTTTATTAATTAAGTTAAAATAATTAACTTAATTAATATAAATTAAATCCATATAATAAAATTATTTATAAACATTCATGTAATAAATATATTTTTATTTATCACATAAATACACATACACCTTATCTTGTACAAATCCTCATCCTTAAAATAAAAAAATATTTATACACAAAAATTCTTATTTATTTACATAGAAAATATCGGGTTGTTACAAAAACCCCAACTTATTATAAATAAAATCGAATTTCCTCTATTTATTATTGTGAATAATAAGGTAATAATTTGATATAACGCTTTAGTTATGGGTGACATGTGCAAATTTTAAAAATAAGCAAGTGGTTTTAAAATATTCATTGTGTCGGGAAATATTCGTTTGGTCGTGGAATATTCTTTATGTCGGGGAATATTCATACGAGAGTGCATCCATTTGTGGGCCCCATAACGGATAACTGTCGGATGAAGAAAATGACAAGTTTGAGTTTTTATAAATAACGGCGTAGTTGTTACCGTTAACACTATTGGAATACCCTGTGGTTAACATACAGTAATACGCGTGGTGGCACAGTAGCACACGGTATTGTACAATATTTTTGAATTATTGATTCTTACATAAGAAGGCACTACTTAATAATTGTTAAAGTAATTACTGTTCAATATTTTATTTTATTTATTTAATAATTGCTACGTTGATATTTTACATTATTGTTGTTTCAATAATTGTCACTGCACAGTATCTCTATTATCAGATCAATAATTCATATTATTTGAAAAATATTATTAGATAGCATTATTGGCAATGTCTAAGGAAGTTCTGTCTAGAAAAGGGGTTTGGTCACCTAATTGCGCGCTAATGAGGAGAAATCTTTATCGAAAAACCCCATCTTTCCTGGGAACGATCTTGTTGTCATAATTGTGATTCTATAATATTATTTATGAATAATTAATTATTGATTTATATGATAAGGAAATATTTATTTTATGTAGATATAAATGATGGATATATTTATGTTATGTGGTTATAAATGATGGAATAAATGCTGAGTTGTTTTATCAGTATTTTGTCGGAATAAGAGGTGTTGAAAATAGTCCGTACGTGGATTTCAGATATTTTCTTTTTGGAATTTGGAAAAACATAAACTTACAAAGTTGTAGAGAATTTAATTTCCTATGGAATAGACATAAAATTTGTATTTTTTTGATAAAGTGCTATTTATTATGAATTATTGAAGTTTCAAAAACAAATGTTTTTATTTAAAATATGAGTAGGCCCCACTTTTGGTTGGTGAGAAATAAAATGTGATGGAATTTATTTTCAAAAGTTGTGGGCTTGAATAGTAGCAGGTAAAGCCATCAGGTAGCAAGTTAGTCTGCTATGGTGTTCTAAGCATTTTCCTATAAATAGAGTGCTTAGTTAGAATTGAAAATCACACCAGAAAAATGCTTTCTCTCTTTCTCTCTCTATATTATCTAGCGTATTTTGTGAGTATTTAGATACTTTGTGTGTTGCTATTCATCAGTGCAAGTTTCCTTCAGGCTTATACTGGTATTCCGATCAGAAGTACTGATATTTTGAGGTAAGTGATGTTATTTTCTTTTTAATGATGTTATTCTTTCAATATCATTATACCGAAATATTGGTATTGATTTTATTGTGGAATTTCTACCTTTTTGTGTCAGGGTTACTATTTATGTATACGACACTATTCACGAATACGACACTATTCACTGAAAAATGAAATTTTCTTCTTTTTGTCCAAGATGTCTATTATGGTTACTATCTTTGATTGTATCTATGTTTTGATCTTTATTTTTGAATTCTCCTTCAAAATTGGTTATTATGGAGTATTATTGAACTTGAATAAACTATAATACGAATCCCTAATATTTGTTTTTTATCTCACTGGATTCGTTTTTTAAAAGATATTTTTCATCATCCTCAGTCCTAAATGATGATATAACTGAATATCTTTGTCCTGTAGTGCAAAGATTAATTAATAACCTGATGAATATCTTTGGCCCATAGTGCAAAGATGAACATGTGTTGAGATGAACATGACCAACTGGTGATACAAATGAATATCTTTGGCTTGTAGTGCAAAGATGAATATTTAATTCAAGATGTATATTGATTGATGTTACAGGGATAAAATATTGGACTTTTAAATCTTAGAAGATAGTAGAATTCATTCTCTACTTGACTCTTATAATATATTGTTGTTTCCGCTGTATTTATTGATCTAAAACTTGTTGTCTATTATATTTTATCAGATATTTTCCCTGTTGAAGACTAATGATAATTTGTTGTATATTATCTTAGTCATAATATTCTTTACTGGGCTAGTTGAGCTCACCCTTTTCCTTTTTGTTCCATTGTTCTTCTCAGGAGGAGAGAATTTAGCAGGAACTAGCCGGGGTATAGAGTGATGATTCACGATAGTTGTTTTAGTAGTCCTCACTATTTTGTAAAATAGTGTATCAATAATTGTAATGAGGACTCCTTTTGAATTTGTATACTGTCTATTAGATAATATTTGTATTCAAACTCACAGTATATGTGTTGTCGTATTTTGCACGACAATTGTATTACTAAAGGTGTATTTGTTTCTGTACCATATATTTGGCGACTCAGAATGGGTGATGTATACCTATTTTGGGGCGTAACAGTTGGTATTAGAGCTTAGGGATATGATCCCTGGCTGAGATGTGAGACAAGAACTAGGAGGGGAGAGATGGTGAATTCCTTCGCTAATATGACCCGACTAAGTTTATTTGGTATTTATTTGGTCGGTCAGAGTATAAGGATAATATGTGATATGTTAATTAACCCTTGTTTTGTGGCAGTATTTGAGAATGGCAGCAGAAAATATTAACAATGAAGTGAATCAGACCGTGGAGACACCTTTAATCACCACCCATGGGAACGTGCAACAGGAAGGCAATATTCCTCCTGTAAACAACACTACCGAACAAATGATGAATGATGGGATGTTTAAAAGCTTTTTGCAGTTCATGCAAAATCAGACGAGGGAGAGTCGTGCACAAAATACGGGTGGAAATGATAGCAATGCGCGGCTTATCACAACCAAACAGTTCAAGGAGTTGGGACCACCAGAATTTGCGGGAAAACTGGATCCGATTAAGGCAAAAATGTGGGTCAAACAAATTACCAAGATATTCGATGTCTTGGGATGCGCAGAGGAACAGAAGGTTCAATTCGCCACCTTTATGTTCCGCGGAGAGGCATATTACTGGTGGGAATCTGTGAAGCATTGGGAATCTGTGAAGCGTACTCAGCCTGCCGCACTCAACATGTCTTGGGAAATGTTTCAGAAACTGTTTAACGACAAGTACTTTCCTGAAAGTATTCGTCATATGAAGGAGGTAGAGTTTATCAGACTAGAACAAAACAACATAACGGTGTCCCAGTACGAGGCGAAGTTTGCAGAGTTATCCAGGTTTGAACCTCATTTGGTAGAGAACGGGGAACGAATGACAAGGATGTTCCTGAGAGGTCTAAAACCTGAGATTCGAAAAAATATCTTATCTCTCATTAATTTTCTTTATATTAAGATGTTGTAAACATGGCTCAATTATTTGAGTGAGATAATGAGTATGTTCAACCAAGGGACAATAACCAGGGTAATAATGGTGGTGGCAGTCATCGGAGCAATGAAAACCAGCAGGGATGAAAACATTCGGACAAAAGCAGTAACCACTCTGGTGGTAATCGTGGTCGTGAAAATAGAAGAAGCGAGTCGGGAGGAGATTTCAAGAAGAGAAGGTACAACAATGACAACGTAAAGACGTCATCACAAACATCTACTGTTTCTAAGGGAGGAGAATGAGCACCGGTCGTTTGTTATAAATGCGGGAAAGAGGGACACATCAGCCCAAACTGCCCACAACAATCCAAGGTATATTATAATTGTGGAAAGGAAGGTCATATATCTAGAGATTATCTAGTTGTGAAATCAAGTTCAACAGGGATGGTGACTCCAAAGGCTATCCCAGACAAGTCAAAGTCAGTGGTTCTTGGAAGGGCGTTTGTCGTGACTGGCCAAAACGCGAGAACCCCAAACGAGGTGATCACGGGTAAGCTAATCATAAACTCTTGCGAAGTTTATACCTTATTAGATACCGGTTCTACCCATTATTTTATCTCTCCAGCTTGTACTCAACGTTTAAACTTGACTCCGGAGAAATTAGACCTTGACTTATCTATTGAGACTCTGTTAGGAGAAACTTTCATTACATCTACTGTTTATAAATCTTGTTTGATTCAAGTTGGTACCATCACATTTCCTGTGATCTTATTTCGTTGAAAATTCTTGCATTTGATGTGATTTTAGGGATTGATTGGTTAATCATTCCTCATGCTAAAATTGATTGTTTTTATAAGGTTGTTAGTTTTCATATTCCTAACCAACCTGTTATGCGAATTCAAACAACAAAACCACTAAAATCAATCACTGTCATATCAAACCATAAAGCTATTCGTTTATTGAAAAATAGATGTCAACCTTTCTTAGCCCATGTCACGGACTTGAACAAAAACACGTCAAATTTGAATAATATTTCTGTTTTTAGTGAATTTCCTGATGTATTTCCTGAAGAACTTCCCGGTCTACCCCCAGAACGTGAAGTTGAATTCTTTATTGACCTTGAACCTGGTACAAAGCCCATTTCTAAAACTCCATATCGAATGGCTCGTATTGAACTTCAGGAGTTAAAGGTCCAACTACATGAGTTGTTGGACATTGGTTTTATTCGTCCTAGTACATCTCCTTGAGGTGCTCCTATGTTATTCTTAAAGAAGAAAGACGAGAGTATGCGACTTTATATTGACTACCGAGAATTGAACCATGTCACTATCAAGAAAAGGTATCCGCTACCTCGCATAGATGACTCGTTTGACCAGTTTCAAGGAGCACACTTCTTTTCAAAGATCGATCTTTGTTCTAGATATAATCAGTTAAAGATTAAAATTGAGGATATTCCAAAGACTGCCTTCATAACTCGGTACAGGCATTATTGTAAAGTCCCCGAACCCGGATACTTGAAACCCGAACTCGGTACTTCACGATATCATTTCTATGAGCGGAAATATTGCTAATAATAATAACAATAATATAAATTTTAAACTTAACTTACACTTATCAGAGTCTAATCCCAAGTACGCAACCTTTACTACATTCTTTACATGATATATAATACATATCATAAATTAGTACAGTTTAACTATTACAAATGATACAAATAAACAAATTGTGTTTGCTTTCTTTTTCACTTGATCTTGGCCGATCCCTTCTAGCTGTTCACACTTAGCTGAAAACATTTAAATTAAGCAAGGGTGAGCATTTGAGTGCCCAGCAAGTATTATATATATATAAGCTGAAAGAATTTAAATGTTTTCTTTATAATATTCTTCTACAACCAGTCAATAGTTGTGAAGTAATCTTTACCAATAACAATAACATAACAACCCTCTTTCAAATTTTTTTAAACTATGTATTGTCTATACATTGGGTTTCTGTGACACATTATGAACATTGTTTTTCATTTTTGAAAGGGTTTAAACAGAAATTCATCTGTAAACCGGCCATTACTTACGGGCCTGCGGGTGTACAGTCTATGGGCCCTGTATTGATCAATACTACATTGCTAGAACGATATTATCGTTCATCCTTTGTCCGTCGTAGTGCATAAAAATTTTCCCATTATCGGTATGTTCATACCTGTCGGGTTTTTGTAACAAAGGTCTTATATAATTCAACATATATGTATATCAAAGGTGTATCAACATGTGATTAAAAACAATGATTATCCAAGTGGGGACACTTGTATAATCCTTTATAGAAATTAACGAACAGAATATATATAACTGAATTATCATATACTAACATGTTGATAATCAATAGGCATATATAATATAGGCTTAACAATCTGTACAGTAATAATATAACTTTGAAACATTCTTACACTTGTCCAATGCATAAAGAAAATGCAAAGGTAGGATACTTGCCTGATGCGCTGCTTACAATTACGCAACTTAGATCTATTTGTTATACCGAAACCTATCATTAATAAGATCATTCTATCGATTAGAATCACATATCATAACACATAGTACTGCTTATTGCAGTCAGCACATAACATAATCACATTGTCATACATGTTCAACAATTATGTTATCACAAACAAACATCCACTCATTCCTAATCACATTGTCACATAGCCTTAACAACCATTGAATCACAAATAAACACATATCAAATTAAATTATCTAAGTCCAGATCAATTTCTGAAACATGTCTATCTACCGACAGCTTTATCGGGTAATTATCGTGTCTAAGACTCTAAACAGTGGTTCAATATCCATTTAGACTAATTAAATAACAGTCATATCATTTTTCATGACCTTATAATAATTATAAAATAATTATTAACATGTACCATAATTTTTTTGAAATATCAGAATCATTATTAAATGATTTAAATACTAATCAATTCTATTATCATTAACATTTATTCAATATTAAATTATTAATGAAATCATTGCCAAACTATTAAAGTTATTTATAATAACTTAAAATATTTGTAAAGTACTTATATAACCCTTAAATGATTTTTAAAACATTTAAAATCATTATTAAATAATTATCATTAATATTTAAGTATTAATGAACTATTTATCCAAATATTAAAAGTCATTAAGTATAACTTAAAAATATTTTTAATTCATTTATATCCTTTTTAAATGATTTTTAAATAAATAAAACCATTTTTAAACTATTTACTTAATATAATTATTAAATAAACTTAATATCATTGATCATTAAATAAATATCATTAATATTAAATTATTAATGAAATTATTCTTTAAATATTAAAAGTTATATTTTATAACTTAAATATCTTTAAACACTTTATTTTCATTTAAAATGATTATTATAATATTAAAATTATTTTTTAACTAAATTATTTAATATAATTATTAAATAACTTTAATATCATTAATAATAATTAATTAATGAAATTTACCTTTAAATATTAAAAGTTATATTTTATAACTTAAAATATTTTTTAAATACCTTATTCTTATTTAAAATGATTTTTAATTTAATAAAATCATTTTTAATTCATTTATTTAATACATTTAATAAATAACTTAATTATCATTAATATTAATTTATTAATGAAAATTATCACATAATATTAAAAGTTATCAAAAATAACTTAAATTATTTTCTTATACCATAATATAATTTTAAATGATTTTTCAAATATTAAAATCATTTTTAAATAATTTATTTAATATTATAAATAAATAAATTAAATACTTTTAATATTCCAAAAATATTAAATATTTATGAAATATATTTAAAATAATTAAAAACTAATTTTCAGAATTTAAAATAATTTTTAATAATTTATTTTGTATTTTTAATAATTAAAAACTATTTTTTTTCTATTTTTAACCATTTTGTGGAAATAAATAATAAAAACCATCGCTGAAGGCCCCTATAGCGACAGAACCGTCGCTATAGGTGTTCTTGAGCCTTCAAGAACATTCATAGCAGTTTACCAGGTACCGAGTTTGACCAAGATTTTCGGTCAGATCCTGATGTTAATGGGCATGTTAGTAGTCAGATATTGTAGTACTAATGCACGACTACAAGATCCAACAACAAACAAGTTCTTACAACATATAATCAACGAGATCTATGCCTTCAAACATGCTGTCAGGTCTGTTCTTCATTTTCTGGGTTACCCAGAAATGAAGAACAGATCATGGGTCATACTTTGAGCCTCTACTACAATCTGTTCGTGTACTGTTTTAGTGATATATGACTTCTATATTCTAGACCACATGTAACATTACAGATCTATTACAAAACATAACCATAAAATCAACAGATCTAGCCGGTAATAGCCGGTCAACCCATGCCAGAACACAGATTCATCCGTTTTTCTGGGTTGCCCAGAAATCATGAACTGTCTTCGAGCCAACCACTTTGACCGGCCACTACGATCGACTCGTTTACTTTCAAGGAAAGTTTAAGGCATAAATATGGAGCTGATATACTAGACTACAACTTAGATACAACGATCAAACAAAAATATTAACACAATGACAGATCTAGGCTGTTTAAAAAGCTGTCAGACGTTGTTCTTAGTTTCTAGGTTGCCTAGAAAGTACCCGGTCAATGTCGGTCAACCCACTTTGACTGCTTATAACTTTTAATCCATAAAAGATATGGACCTGATTCAAGCTTCAGAACAAAGATCTAATGACATACTACAAATATAAAACATAAAACACACAAAATCATTAACAACCAAAGATTTAAAGGGTCTGACATTCGGCTGTCAGACCTCAAGAAACAAA
The DNA here is from genome assembly GCA_020205505.1 of Panax japonicus. Classification (NCBI taxonomy): domain Eukaryota; kingdom Viridiplantae; phylum Streptophyta; class Magnoliopsida; order Apiales; family Araliaceae; genus Panax; species Panax japonicus. The sequence goes on from CM035107.1 coordinate 51,871,743, forward strand.
ATTTCCAGATTTTGAAAATTGTCAAATCCGAGCCTCTAGATGTTATGGATCTAACATCTAGCAACCCAGATCATCTATTGACACCATAATCAACATGTTTAACACATCAAACATAAAATCTAACATAGAAAATTGGACAGATTTTTGGGCTAGGGTTTATACCTTTTCGATCCAATTCTTGATTCTGACTTCTTGATCTGTTTTTGGTAAACGTGGGGCTTTGATTTAAGACTGATATACTATATAATTTCGAAGCTTTTAGAGAGAGAGGGTCTAGGATGAGCTTGGTGAAAAATTGAGTAAATAAATGAATTCTTTCTCTCTCCAATTTATTTATAATACATGGGTGCAATGGATTTGGCTGGAATGCTGAAGATTTGCTGAGAATTAAGGCACATGGGGTGGTTGGATTTGGTCACCAACTTCCCCTAAATGTCAAAGCCTATTATTTAGCCAAAATCATACTCTTAGGGGCAAAAATGTCATTTGGTTTTTTAATTTAATGGCATTCTAGTCATTTGGCAAACCCTTAGGGTTTAGGGTTTATGGTTTGAACCATTTTAGGGTTTAACAATAATTTCAAAAATTTCCAAAATTAGGATTTGCACAAAAATATAATAAATAAATAAAATAATAAAATTTTTGTTTCTAAAATACAAAATTAGGGTTTCTTAGTTAATTAAGTTTTTAATTAATCAACACCTTACTAATTAGGTTTAAGATACCCTAATTAGTATTAAGCTTTCTAAATTAACAATTAGGGTTTACAATATAAATAATTTAGGGTTTATTAAAATAAATATTAGGGTTTCTAGAAATTATTATTTCTAAATTATTAATTAGGGTTACCTAATCAATATAAAATTTATAATACATAACATGCATGCACCATATAACACAGTTGTAGAACAGTGTCGAACTCAACCTGAGTTTTAAATTAGGATTTTTCATTTAGCAATTAGCTAATTATTATTTAGGGTTTCAAATTTAAGAAATTAGGGTTTTAATTGTATATCACCAGTCGTTAATCACATTATTGTGATTACAAATTCTCAAAGTCGTGAATGACTTTCGCTTTAGAGTTTCAATTCAATTAGGGTTCCAAAATTATAATTAAGGATTATAATATAGAATAATAATAATAATAATAATAATAAGGGTTTTGAATAATTACGATTCTCCCTAATTAGGGTTAATACATAAACACCGATCATAAATCACATAATTGACCAACCATTGTCAGTCCACAAACATACAGTACATATTTATAGCACTGAAAAATCAAAATATTTTAATATTATAATATTATTATCATTCCTTAATTCAGACCCATAATTAGGGTTTATCAAAATATTACTAGGGTTCGATCGTAATATAATAAAACTGTTTCACACATTATCATTACACACATAACCATACTTATCTATAACACTGACAAATAATAATATAATATTATTATTCTCATTCCTTGATCAAATTCCGGAACTAGAGTTTGGATTCCATATCTGATTTTATCTACCGTAATTAACCTTATAATTAAGTTAAAATAATTAACTTAATAACCTGAATAAAATTTATATAATAAAATAATTATTATAAAAATTCTATAATCATATCATATATTATTTAAATAATATAATTATCATATTTTCATGGAAAATAAACATTAAAAACATTTGTACTATAAAACTAATTATTATTAGAATATAATTTATAATGAGCAATAATTCTAAAATAAATTTATTCATAACCATTCATGTAATAAATATATTTTATTTTCATCACATAATTACATACATAATACCTTTCACGCATTCTTACCTTTAGAATAAATAATTATTCTAAAATCATTTCCTATATTATTTAAATAATATAAGATTATATTTTCCTTGAAAAATAATTAATAAAACATTTCCAATAGGGAATTAATTAGTATAAAAATATAATTGATAATAATCAATAATTCTAAAATAAATTTATTTGCAATACCTAATGTAATAAATAAATTTTATTTATCACACAAATAATTATAATTACACATTACCTTGACACATATCATTCATATTTATTTAAAAAAAAAATTATACGCAAAAATTTATGATTTATTTATATACAAAATATCGTGTTGTCACAATTATGAATTCTTGGTCATGTCTTTTGGATTGACTAATGCTCCTACCGCTTTCATGGATATGATGAACTATGTGTTCAAAGAATATTTGGATCAGTTCGTTGTTGTCTTTATTGATTACATTCTCATCTATTTCAAAAGCCGTGAAGATCATGAGCGCCATTTGAAGTTGGTACTGCAAAGGCTTTCTGATAACAAGCTATATGCCAAGATGAAGAAATGCGAGTTCTGGCTTGAGGAAGTAGCATTCCTTGGGCACATGGTGTCAAAACATGGAGTATCTGTTGACTCGACGAATATTGAAGTCATACAAAGTTGGGAAAAACCGAAGTCGGTGACCGAAGTACGTAGCTTTCTGGGCTTAGCTGGTTATTATCGGAGATTCGTGGAAGGATTATCTCGAATCGCTACTCCGTTAACTCAGCTGACTCATAAAGAAACAAAATTCAGTTGAAGTGAGGATTGTGAGAAGATTTTTCAATAACTCAAGAAAAGACTCATTTCGGCACCTGTTCTGACGATAATATCTGGTTCGGATGGATTTGTTATCTGCAACGAAGCTTCAGGCAAAGGGTTAGGATGTGTTCTCATGCAACATAGGAAAGTTATAGCCTATACCTCGCGATAACTTAAAGAATATGAGAGGAATTATCCTACTAATGATTTGGAGTTAGCAATAGTCGTTTTCGCATTAAAGATCTGGAGAGACTACCTGTATGGGGAGAAAGTAGAGATCTATACAGATCATAAAAGCCTCAAATATTTCTTCACCCAAAAGGAACTCAATATGAGGCAACGACGTTGGCTCGAGTTGTTGAAAGATTACGACCATACCATCCAATATCATCCTGGAAAAGCAAACGTGGTAGCTGACGCATTGAGTAGAAGATCATACGCGGGTACGAGTGCAATGTTGTTAACACAAAGGTCTATTTTGTATGACTTACAAAGGATGAAGATAGAGGTAAAGGCTCCAAGTACTCACGTGATGATATCAAACATGTAATATCCCGAGTGTTATGATAACGATCCTTAGAAAAGGAAATGAATGGGTTAAAAGATTTATAATACTCAAAATATAATTGAGTTCAAGTAAAAGTTATGAAATAAAACCTAAAATTTGTTAAGGTAATGAATGTAGTAGGAAATATAAAATCTATATTTAGATAAAATGATGAAAAATTACTCTGAGTTATTTGTTAAAATTGTATCTTCAATTCTGAGGACAGAATCTTTGTGAGTAGGGAAGATTGTAACGAATGAGTTGGTTGAGTTGTGATTCTGAGGACAAAATCCTTGTAAGGAGGGAATAATGTAATAATTCAGATTTTTTAATTATAATATTTAAATATTTATTGAATTATATAAATATTTAATGGATGTGTTTATCATTGAATAAATATTTGTTTAATTGATTTGATGTGGTTTGATTATTTATTTGTTTAATAAATAATTAATGAGTTAAGGAAAGTAATTATTTTGAAATAGTAATCTAACTTAATTTAATAATTAAGTTAGAGAGTTTATAATGATTAAATAAATTATTATATTATGCAATGAATTGTTATTAGAATTAATTAAATTAAGTATCAAAACATAATTAATTAGAAGTGTGACAAATAACTATATTATAAGTGGTTATTAAAATAAATTAAAGTAGTTTAATTTATTTGGCCAAACAAGGCTTAAATATATTAAGTCTTTAATTTTAAAGCATTTTTCCAAATGGAGCCTTATGACTTTTGGATTTTTAAATTTGATTGATTATTAATAAAATAATTAAATAATTGAAATAATAAATAAAATATAAAATAAACATTTGTATCTGATACGTTATATGTTTTGTAACTGATGCTTTTAATTGGCGTGTTATGGACATAACAGTTTTGAGTTTTTGGGTTACGTATTCTAGTTTTGCTAGATGAGTCTAATAAGAAAGAAAATGAAAGAAAGGTTCAAAGAATATGAGAGAGAGTCTAAGAGAGAGAAACAACAAGAAAAGGTTCCGAATTCTTATTCTCAGTGATTAACAACTAATTTGTAAAGCAAATAAGGTATGTGTATATAAATTATATATGTTTTACGAAAAGTCTCGGTGTTATTGAATTTCAGTGTATAAAGTTTTTACAAAAATTATATGTAAACCATGTTTTATAATTGATTATGAAATTATGCGTAATTGTAATGATAATTATTATAACTAGCATATATATATATATATATATATATATATATATATATATATATATATATATTTATATATGACTGTATGATAATTACGTGTTAAACAAAGGGAATTGGTTTTTTATAGTGAACGTAGATGCACGAACATGTCTTATAAGACTATTAGAAATGAGTATTTTATTGCCTATGAACTGTAAAAAGAAATTGAACTGTGATTATAATTGGGTATGAAATTAAGATAATGAAGTTCAAAGGAATTGAATTAGTTTATAACTGTGATTACCGTGTTCACAGTGTCTAGAAGTATAAAAATGGACTTTTTGGGTTTAAAATATGGTTTTCAAGGAATTAAGTTTTTTGTGATTGATTTCTAGTGGTTTAAATTAGTATATGCATGTTGGGTAGTGTGTATATGTGTAATTTATATAAGTTAGCATGTTAATTTAGATGTTAGCAGTGTTAAATAGACAGAAATTAGTTGTTCTGTTCTCCGATGGTTGGGTTCTGCAAGTTTCGGCGCCTCAGTGCCGAAATTTGCGCCCCAGCACCAAAAATTTGTGCCCCAACGCTGAAATTCCCGCCCCGGTGCCACTGGTTAGCCTAGTTCTCACGCCGCGGCGCTAGAACAGAAGTTTGGGTTGGACAGTTTTGACCTCTTGTAGTAAAATGGCCATAACTTTCTCATACTAACTCCGATTGAGGTGATTCAAGATGATCCAGAATAAGGAATAGACCTACAACTATTTTTCTTTAAGTTTGTCAATTTGAGGTCTGTAACAGTAGTCGAAATGGTCATATTTAGGACTGTTGTGTTTTCGGGGGCAATCGGAGGGCATCGGGCATGCACATATGCATGTGTAGTGCTCTTGACGATAAAAGATGATGTCCTAAGTTATAAAACATGTATGTTAGTAAATATAATGATGCTTAAAATTAATAAATAATATATTAGATAAGTTATAGTAGCATAGTAAGCATACACAAGAGAGGCAAATCAGGCGTGTGACGATTGAGTGTCGAAACGTCGTGCCTAGTTTTAATGAACTTAAAAAGTATTTCAATTCAATTGAAATGAATATTATAGGATATGAAATGGATTTAATATAAAACCAATAAGTAGTCATAGCAAGACTTAAGCACTTGAATGAACTTCGAGTTTGACTAAGAAGAAATATAGTGAGTCATTAGTCGAAAAGTTAACACAATCTAATTGAACATTGTGTGCTAATTAATAGGAAAGATTATAAGATGTGGAGTAGAGTTTATATTACAATTACTATGTGTTTTTATGTGACTAATAGTTGATGTGCATGATTATATAATTGTGTAGGGCACGTGAAGTGAAGATAACTGTAAGCTGTTAAACTGTTATTGGTAAACAACGATCAAGACAAGTCTTTCGGTTCCTATTTTCTATGTGGACTTGATGAACTATTTTAAATTGCATGATATATTATACATGTTGAAATTGTGAAATGTTAAAGTCAATTTATGACTGCATTATCTTGGTTAAATAAGGAGGATTGAGTAAGGAAATAAATCTTTATATTTGCTATGTAAATTAAAAGCATGTATGCCATGTTACTTTAATTATTATGATATGTATGTTTAGCATATTATTATGTGTTATGTGATGCATGAAAACTGTTAAATTTTGCTAGGCTGTCGAGCTCACTCTTGCAAATAACCACTTTTGCAGGTCAAGGAATTAAGGTAAGGATATGTGCTAAGTGAGTTATAGAGATCTATATTCACGAAGGTTACTTATGTTTTATGAGAAATGTATGTAAGATTTTGAATGTAACATTTTATTGAATTGTAAATTGAGCTATCTGGTGTATATGGATATCTATTTATGATGTAAAATTTTTTATAGTCATTTTGTTGTAACGATTCATAATATAAGTTTGAATGAAAGAGATGTAATGTAAAGGTTGCGATTTAGGGCAATAAAGAAGGAAATGTATAAAAGTTTTAAATATTCTGAATTTTATTAAGTTTCACATTGAATAATGATGTAAGATCAGAAGTTAGACGTATTATTAACGACCGAAGTCGATAATTAAATTGTATTATTAACGGCACTGGAACAGAAGTTTGGGTTGGACAGATTTGACCTCCTGTAGTAAAATGGCCATAACTTTCTCATACTAACTCCGATTGAGGATATTCAAGATGATCCGGAACGAGGACGAATAGACCTACAACTTTTGTTCTGTACGTTTGTCAATTTTAGGTCTGTAACAGTAGTCAAAATAGTCATCTTTAGAACTATTGTGTTTTCGGGGGCAATCGGAGGGCGTCGGGCAAGCACATATGCATTTGTAGTGCTCCTGACGATAAAAGATGATGTCCTAAGTTATAAAACAGTATGTTAGTAAATATAATGATGCTTAACATTAATAAATAATATATTAGATAAGTTATAGAAGCATAGTAAGCATACACAAAAGAGGCAAATCAGGCGTGTAACGATTGAGTGTCGAAACGCCGTCCCAAGTATTAATGAACTTAAAAAGTATTTCAATTCAATTGAAATGAATATTATAAGATATAAAATGGGTTTAATATAAAACCAATAAGTAGTCCTAGCAAATCTTGAGCACTTGAATGAACTTCGAGTTTGACTAAGAAGAAATATAGTGAGTCATAAGTCAAAAAGTTAACACAATTTAATTGAACATTGTGTGCTAATTAATAGGAAAGATTATTAGATGTGGAGTAGAGTTTACATTACAATTACTATGTGTTGTTATGTGACTAATATTTGATGTGCATGATTATATAATTGTGTAGGGCACGTGAAGTGCAGATAATTGTAAGCTATTAAACTGTTATTGGTAAACAACGATCAAGGCAAGTCTTTCGGTTCCTATTTTCTACGTGGACTTGATGAACTATTTTAAATTGCATGATATGTTATATGTGACGCCCCCAAAACAGGAATACATCACCTAGTCTGAGTCGCCATATACATGGTACAGAATACAAATACAATTTTAAATATACAACATGAGCTGTGAGTTTGAATACAAATATTGTTTACTAGAGAGTATACAAACTCAAAAGGAGTCCTCGTTACTATTATTATCACACTATTTCACAGAATAGTGAGGACTACTAATGCAAACATCTAGGACCATCACTTTGTTCCCCGACTAGTCCCAACTACATTCTCATTTCCTGAAGAGAACAGTGAAAGAAAGGGTGAGCTCAACTAGCCCAGTAAGAAATATTATGACTAAGATAATGCAAAATAAATTATCATTAGCCTTCAACAGTATAACAACTGATAGAATATAATAGACAACAAGTTTTAGATCAAAAACTGCAGCGGAATAAACAATCCATTAGAAGAGTCAAGTAAAATATAAAATCTACTATATTCTATGATTTAAAAAGTTTTTCACCAACTTTATCGCTGAGACTCAGCTTAATAAATAATCCACATCATTAACACATCCCTGCACTACAGGCCAATGATATTTTTAGTATCACGACCACAAATTATCCATGCACTACAGGCCAAAGATAATCGTGTTTTCATCAACAGTCCTGATCATGCCATAAAGCAATTCATATTTTTACCCTTGGCCGAAGAGATTCTATAGCCATAATCATACCAAAAACTATCCATCAATGCGCTACAGGCCAATGAGGATTTTTACCACATCATTTGTAACATTACGATCATGATTACACCGAATAATCCCTGGTTATAATCATACCAAGTCCATCTATGCACTACAGGCCACAGATGACTTTCAACAAAATATAAACATGAGGATGATGACAATGATATAAGAATTCAATAAAACAAGTTCAAGAATTAATTTATCCATGAACTAATAATGTCCAAATTGTCAACATGATACTGCTTTGTAGAGTAAAATTGAAGAATGCTCAGAAGAATATTTCCATGAAAAGATACTGGATGAAGCGTAAATATCAAGGATATTCCACTAATTTCATTGAGTATAGAAGTCAAAACTTTAACCAACTGAGTATAATAAAGAATGGAATAACAAAAGAAATCACCATGTATGCAGTACTTCACATACACAGGATATTCTAATAAAATAAAAATAAAGACGGAACCAGGTCCAGCGTAAAACGTACAGACATGATATTTCAACAGAATAATAAAGACGGAATTAGGTCCGGCGTAAAATGCACAGACAGGATATTCCAACAGAATAATAAAGACGGAATAATAAAAGAATGTCACCAAGTATAGGGTAACCCGCGTATACAAGTTATTCCAACAGAATAATAAAGAATGGAATAACAGAAGTTCTTTTCATAAATACAAAAGAAATAATACTCCCTACGAGTACAACAAATAATATTCCCTACTTTAAAAAAAACTGGATACTGGAATTGTGAGGTAGCAGACTTCTCTTCTTCTTTCTCTCTATAATTTCTCTCTATAATAATTGCTCTAAAGCTTTTGTGAATTGGTGAGAAATGAAGGAATAATGAGCTTCTATTTATAGAAAAATATAGTTTCGATAATTGTACGTTTTGGGGCTCAAAAAATTACAGTACAATACCTTCAAATTTTCCTTTATTTTTAATTTAGTCATGGAAGTATTATCAAACTTGCACCACCTCCCCTAATAGTAAATATTGTGATTCAATAGTAAATTATGTGAATCAATAGTTCTAGACATGTGAAAATACGAATTACAGTATAGTACCTCCATCTATACCTCCATTTTTAACTTAGTCATGCAAGTATTATCAATCTTGCACCAACTCCCCTAATAGTAACAAGAATGTGAAACAATAGTATACACATATGAACAAATAGTTATAATCATGTGAAATAATAGCAATCAATTGCTCATTTATCTGGTTAAATACCCGATTGGTCAATATAATCTCCAGACATCAATTATTATCGAAATAATTGTCGATTTTCACTAACACAAATAATTCCAACACAATGAAACCATTTTTATCAAAAATATAAATTTTGAAATTTCAAATTTTGAATTTTTCCCGAAAAATTCAACTGTTGACTTTTTGACCAAATAGTGAATTCTGGAAAATTTTGTGTTTATAGACTATTTTTACTAATTTCATCGTTCCGGACTCAAATATCACGTCTGCGTCTCCAAATTCAACTCCGAACAAAACTTCAATTTTAATAACATTCATCATTAATATTATAACTCAAAATATTTATCAACCAGGTCGTTTCCAGGAAAGAGGAGGCTTTTCGATAAGGATTTCTACTTATTGGCGCGCAATTAGGTGACCAAACCTCTCCTTGACAGAACTTCTAGACATTGACAATATTGCAAATAATAATATGAATAACTTTGTCGTCTCAATTATTAATTTATAATATAACATATTATGAAGATGATACAGTGACAATAATTGAATCAATAATATGAGAGATATGATGCAACAATTACTGTAGCAATAATTGAGTATAACCGAGTGACTTCTCATGTAAGCATCAATAATCAATACCGTGTGGTACTATGTAACCACGCGTATTACTGTACTTTTACTGCCGAGTAGTTCAACAGTTTTAACGGTAACAGTTTCGCCGTTATTTTTATAAAAAGATAATTTTGTCGTTTTCTAACTACGACAATACTTCCGTTGTGTGGTCCTCCAATGATTGTACCATCGTACGGATATTCCCCGACAAAAAGAATATTTCTCGACCAATCGAATATTATATAACAACGTGCGTACTTTGCAAAATTTATAAATATAACCCACAACTATAACATTATATCAAATCCACACCATAATATTTAAAAAATTATTTTGAGAAAAATAAATTTTATTCATAAAATCTGGGGTCTCACATTATACATGTTGAAATCATAAAATGTTAAAGTCAATTTATGACTGCATTATCTTGGTTAAATAAGGAGGATTGAGTAAGGAACTCAATCTTTATATTTGCTATGTAAATTAAAAGCATGTATGCCATGTTACTTTAATTATTATGATATGTATGTTTAGCATATTATTATGTGTTATGTGATGCATGAAAATTATTAGATTTTGTTGGGCTGTCTAGCTCACTCTTACAAATAACAACTTTTGCAGGTCAATAAATTAAGGTAAGGATATGTCCTAAGTGAGTTATAGAGATCTATATTCACGAAGGTTACTTATGTTTTGTGAGAAATGTATGTAAGATTTTTAATGTAACATGTTGTTGAATTATAAATTGAGCTATCTGGGGTATATGAATATCTATTTATGATGTATAACTTTGTATAGTCATTTTGTTGTAACGATTCATGATATAAGTTTGAATCGAAGAGATGTTATGTAAAGGTTGCGATTTAGGGCAATAAAGAAGGAAATGTATAAAAGTTTTAAATATTCCGCATTTTATTAAGTTTAACATTGAATAATGATGTGAGATCAGAAGTTAGACGTATTATTAACGACTGAAGTCGATAATTAAATTGTATGAATTTTGGGGTCGTTACAAAACATACGAGTAGAACCAACTTTAATCGATAAAGTTAAAGCTGCTCAAGCTACGGACATGGAGCTAATGCGTATGAAGAAGAAAGTGCAAGAAGGTGCTATTCCAGAAGCAAGAATTGATGAAGAAGGAATACTTTGAGTTAACTCCAGACTTTGTGCTCCTAACGATTCTGACTTAAAGCATAGAATCATGATGGAGGCACACAACACACCATTTGTAATCTATCCTGGGAGTACCAAAATGTATAATGATCTTCGACTTACATTTTATTGAAGCAATATGAAAAGAGAGATCACGGAGTTTATCTAGAGGTGTTTAACTTGTCAACATGTAAAGGCAGAGCATCAAGTGCCAAAGGGTCCATTGCAACCACTTGAGATTCCGAAATGGAAGTGGGAACACATTACTATGAATTTCGTTACGAGTCTTCCCAAGGTTTCTCAAGGCATAGATGCGATTTGGGTTACTATTGATAGATTAACCAAATCTGCCCATTTCTTTCCTATACGAGAGACGTATTCCCTTGAACGTCTTGCTAGTATGTACGTGAATGAGATTATGAGATTTCATGGCATGCCAGTATCCATAGTTTCGGATCGTGACCCGAGATTCACTTCACAATTTTGGGTTAGCTTGCAGAAAGCTATGGGCACAGATTTACTATTCAGTTCGGCATACTATCCTCAAAAGGACGGCCAATCAGAGAGGACTATTCAAAATTTTGAAGATCTATTAATACTTTGTGTCCTAGATTTCAAAGGGAGTTGGGATAAGTACTTACCATTGGTGGAATTCTTCCACAACAACAGTTATCAGGCAAGTATAGGTGTGGCTCCATTTGAAGCATTGTATGGACGAAAGTATCGCTCTCCAGTATGCTAGGATGAGGTGGGAGAAGAAACGTTGTTGGGACCAGAATTGGTAGGCATGACTACAGAAAAGATCCAAAAGATTCGACAACATATACAAATGGCGCAGGATCGACAAAAGAGTTATGCAGATCTTCATCGAAAAGACGTGGAATTTAATATTAGGGATCATTTATTGTTACGTGTTGCACCATGGAAGAGAGTTACAATATTTGGGAAGAGAGGAAAGCTCAATCCACGATTTATCGGTCCATTTGAAATTCTTTACCGAATATGAAATGTGGCCTATAGACTCGCATTACGTCCAAGTATGTCTCGTGTTCATAATATTTTTCACATATCTATGCTTCATAAATATGTTAAAGACCTGAAACACATTATTGAGTTAGAATCAGACTAGATAGCTGAAGATTTAATTTACGAAGAGGTACTTGTTAAGATCTTGGATAGAAAAGAGCATGTCCTACGCACGAAGGTTATACCACAAGTTAAGGTTTTTGTGGAGGAACCATGCTATTGAAGAAATGACCTGGGAGTTGGAATCAAAAATGAAAGCTAGGTATCCTCACCTTTTCGAAACATCAGGTACATACGTCAATTTCGAGGACAAAATTTCATATGGAGGGGAGGTTGTAAGACCCCAACTTATTATAAATAAAATTAAATTTCCTCTATTTATTATTGTGAATAATAAGGTGTTAATTTGATATAATGCTTTAGTTATGGGTGAAATGAGAAAATTTTGCAAAATAAAAAAGTGGTTATAAAATATTCATTGTGTCGGGGAATATTCGTTTGGTCGTGGAATATTCTTTCTGTCGGAGAATATTCGTACGACGACGCAACCATTTGTGGGCCCCATAACGGATAACTATCGGATGAAGAAAACGACATATTTGAGTTTTTATAAATAACGGCGTAATTGTTACCCTTAACACTGTTGGAATACCCGGTGTTTAAAATACAGTAATACGCGTGGCGGCACAGTACCACACAGTATTGCACAATATTTTTGAATTATTGATTCTTACGTAAGAAGACACTACTCAATAATTGTTACAGTAATTACTATTCAATATTTTATTTTATTGATTCAATAATTGATGCGTTGATATTTTATATTGTTGTTGTTTCAATTATTGTCACTACACAGTATCTCCATTATCAGATCAATAATTCATATTATTTGAATAATATTATTAGATAGCATTAGTGGCAATGTCTAAGGATGTTCTGTCTAGAAAAAGGGTTTGGTCACCTAATTATGTGACAATAAGGAAAAATCCTTATCGGAAAGCCCCCTCTTTCCTGGGAACGACCTGGTTGTCATAATTGTGATTTTGTAATATTATTTATGAATAATTAATTATTGATTTATATGATAACTGTGACGCCCCCAAAATTAGGTATACGTTACCCATCTTGGGTCGCCACTTACAGGGTACATAAATTCAAATACAACTTAATAATACAATTGTCGTGTAAAATACGACAAAACATAAACTGTGAGTTTTAATATAAATATTGTCTACTAGAGATTATACAAACTCAAAAGGAGTCCTTATTATAATTATTATTACACTATTTCACAGAATATTAAGGACTACTAATGCTATCATCTGGTCCATTACTTCGTTCCCCGACTAGTCCCTGCTACGTTCTCATTTCCTGAAGAGAACAATAAAAGTAAAAGGGTGAGCTCAACTAGCCCAGTAGGAAATATTATGACTAAGATAATGCAAAATATATTATCGTTAGCCTTCAACAGTGTTAAACTGGTACAATATAACAACCATCAAGTTTAACTGCAGCGGAACAAGCAATCCATTAAAAGAGTCAAGTAGAGAATAAAATCTACTATCTTTTATTATTTAGAAGGTTTTTCATCACTTTTATCGCTGGGACTCAGCTTAATAAATAATCCACATTATCGAATCACCCCTGCACTACGGCCAAGGATATTTTTTAGTATCACGACCACAATTATCCATGCATTACGGGCCAAGAATATTTGTGTATTCAATAATGGTCATGATCATGCCAACAACTGTCCATCAATGCTCTACGGGCCAATGAGGACTTTTTCCACATCATTTGTAACATTACAGTCATGATTATACCGAATAATCCCTGGTCATAATCATACCAAGTCCATCTATGCACTATAGGTCACAAATGACTTTCAACAAAATATAAACATGAGGATGATGACAATGATATAAGAATTTAATAAAAACAAGTTCAAGAATTAATTTATCCAGCAACTAATAACGTCCAAATTGTCAACATGATACTGCTTTGTAGAGTAAAATTCAAGAATGCACAGAAGAATATTTCCATGAAAAGATACTAGATGAAGTGCAAGCGCAAATATCAAGGATATTCCACTAATTTCATGGAGTATAGAAGTCAAAACTTTAACCAACTGAGTATAATAAAGAATGGAATAGCAAAAGAAATCACCAGGCATGCGATAGACCGCACAGGCAGGTTATTCCAACAGAATAAAAAATAACGGAATTAGGTCCGGCGTAAAATGCACAGACAAGATATTCCAACAGAATAATAAAGACGGAATCAGGTCCGGCATAAAATGCACAGATACGATATTCCAACAGAATAATAAAGACGGAATCAAGTCCGGCGTAGAACGCACAGACAGGATATTCTAACAGAATAATAAAGACGGAATCAGGTCCGGCGTAGAACGGATAGACAAGATTTTTCAACAAAATAATAAAGACTGAACCAGGTCCGGCGTAGAATGCACAGACAGGATGTTCCAACAGAATGATAAAGAATGGAGCAACCGAAGAATTTCACCAAGTATAGGGTAGCCCACGTATACAGGTTATTCTAACAGAATAATAAAGAATGGAATAATAGAAGTTCTCTTCATGAATACGAAAGAAAGAAATAATACTCCCTACGAGTACAACAAATAATATTCCCTACCTTAAAAAGAAGAGTACTGGATATAGGAGTAGTGAAGTAGCAGAATACTTTTCTTCTTTCTCTCTATAATTTCTCTCTATAATAATTGCTCTAAAGCTTTTGTGAATTGGTGAGAAATGAAGGAATAATGAGCTTCTATTTATAGAAAAATATATTTTCAATAATTGCACGTTTTGGGGCTTGAAATATTACAGTATAATACATTCCTCTTTTTCTTCATTTTTAATTTAGTCCTGCAAGTATTATTAATCTTGCACCAACTCCCCTAATAGTAAATCACGTGAATAAATAGTATAATCATGTGAAAAAATTAATTACAGTATAGTACCTTCAACTATACCTCCATTTTTAATTTAGTCATGCAAATATTATCAATCTTGCACCACCACCCCTAATAATATAAGAATGTGAATCAATAGTAACTCGTGAATAGTAACTTGTGAATAGTACTCCGACACGAAAAGTGCTCCGAATACCCGAGTGAACAATATAACCTCCAGACATCAATTATCATCGAAATAAATATCAATTTCCACTAACACTAATAATCCCAATACAATGGAACAATCAACTTCATCTTTAATCAACACAACTTATTCATCATTAATATTATAACTCACAATATTTAACAACCAGATCGTTCCCAGGAAAGAGGGGGTTTTCTGATAAGGATTTCTCCTTATTGGCGCGTAATTAGGTGACCAAACCTCTCCTTGACAGAACTTCTAGACATTGTCAATATTTCAAATAATAATATGAATAACTTTGTCGTCTCAATTATTGATTTAATAATAATAAATATTATGCAGATGATACTGTGACAATAATTGAATCAATAATATGAGAGATATGATGCAGCAATTACTGTAGCAATAATTGAGTATAACTGAGTGACTTCTTACGTAAGCATTAATAATCAATACGTGTGCTACTATGCAACCATACGTATTACTGTACTTTTAATACCGAGTAGTTCAACAGTATTAACAATAAAACTTCCGCCATTATTTTTATAAAATATTTTTGTCGTTTTCTCAATCTGACAATAATTCTGTTACGGGGTCCACCAATGATTATGTCATTGCACGAATATTCCCTGATAAAACAAATATTCCCCGACCAATCGAATATTATATAACAACTTGTGTACTTTGTAAAATTTATAAATATAACCCACAACTATAACATTATATCAAATCCACACCATAATATTTAAAAAATTATTTCGAGAAAATTAAATCTTTATTCATAAAATTTGGAGTCTTACAATCTCCCTTCCTTATGAAATTTCACCCTCGAAATTTACGTACGTACCTGGTATGCCGGAGAGGTGAGGATACCTTGACCTCACTTCAAATTCTAACCCTTGAGCTATAACCTTTGAGTGTCGAATATAATCCTTGTTATTCAAGATTTTAATACGTATCTCCTCATACGTTAAATCATCCGCTATCTCGTCTAGTTCCAAATTAATAATGTGGTTTGGGTCATCCCTATATTTACGTAACGTTGATACGTTAAAAATGTTATGAATACGCGACATACTTGGCTATAAAACGAGTCTATAAGCCACAGTTCCTACTTTATCGAGGATTTTAAATGGGCCAATTAAATCAAGGGTTGAGATTTCCTCTCTTTGTCGATTCTTGCTTCTAGAATAACGCCCTCTTGAACCTTCTTCTTCACATTTATCAGCTCCGGGTGTGTAGCTTGAGCGGCTTTAACTTTATCGATTAAAGTCGATTCTACTCGTATATTCGTTATCTTCACGGGGTTCGTATATTCGCACTTATAACGCATAAGATCTTCTACTCAACACGTCAGCTACCACATTCGCTTTTCTATGATGGTATTGAATGATATGATCGTAATATTCAATAACTCGAGCCAACGTCTTTGGCGCATGTTACGTTCATTTTAGTTGAAGAAATATTTGAGGGTTTTAGAAATGGGTTTTGTACTGGGGTCAATACAAAATTCGATTTCACGCTCTAGGGGTAGGCTAAGAAGTCTTTAAGAATACGTCAGGAAATTTATTAACAATAGAAATATCATTCAAAACTGTGACTCTCATCCAAGACTTGGATAACACGTCACATTAATACCTATCATCTTGCCATCGTCATTCACAGCGTCGCCTATAGAAAGTCTGGCTTCGGTGCATTCCACACAAGGAAGTCAACAACGAAATGACCGGGACTCTTTACTTATGGATTGATATGACAGTGATTGACTTTAGTGGTTTGGTTGCTTAAATTTACATAACAGGTTGGTTAGGAATATGAAAGCTAACAACCTTACGAAAAGCTTGATAAGTAGCCAACCAATCGATTCCTAAAATCACATCCAAGGCAAGTATTTTCAAAGAGATACGATCGACTGGTAACATGAAAGTGTTGATTTGAACAAGATTTATAAATAGTGGAGGTAATGAAGGTTTCTCCCAACTGAGTTTCAACAGATAAATCAAAATCTAACTTCTCCAGAGTTAGATTCAAACATTGAACACAACTAGGTGAAATAAAAGAGTGAGTAGAACTGGTATCTAATACGGTATAGACTTCACAAGAGTTTATGACTAACATACCCGTGATAATTGTATTCAGGTTCCTCATCACGAAAAAAAATCCTCTCTCTTAAACTACTGGCTTTGGCTTGTCTGGGACATCCTTTGGTGCCTCCATCCTAGCTGAACTTGTCTTTGGTGAACGACAAAATCGGGCTAAGTGACATTCTCTTTCACAATTATAGCATGCTTTGGACGGCATCGTGCAGTTTAGACTGATGTGTCCCTCCCATTCGCATTTGAAGCATACGACTGGTGGTCGTTCTTCTTCCTTTGAAACGGGTGCTGGTACTGCTGTCTTTCCATCATTATTGAACCTTCTCTTCTTGAACTTTCCACTTCTATTATCTTGGCCATGATTACCACCGAAGTGGTTACCATTCTTGGCATGATAATTTCCCCCATGATGGTTATCATTGTCCCGATGGCCGTTGCCACTGGTACGATTATTATCGTGTTGTTGGTCGTTGCCTTTTGGCTGTTCTAACTCATTATCACGTTCCAATAACTGAGCCCTATTCACAACATCTGAATATAAACAAAGTTTGTGAAAAATGAGGTATTGACGTATATTGGGTTTCAAACCTCTTAAAAATATTCACGTCATTCGCTCCTCATTATCAACCAAATGGGATGCAAACCGAGATAACTCGATAAACTTAGCCTCGTACTGCGACACGGTCATATTGTTTTTCTCTAGCTTGATGAACTCCACCTCCTTCATGTGACTAATACTTTTGGGAAAGTACTTGTCGTTGAACAGCTCTTGGAACTTCTCCCAAGACATCTTGAGTGCGTTAGTCTGGGTGCGTTTTACAGATTTCCACTAGTAATCTGCCTCTTTACGCAACATAAAGGTGGCAAAGGGAATCTTTTGCTCCTCTGAACATCCCAAGACATCAAATATCTTAGTGATCTGCTTTAACCATGTCTCCGCCTTAAGTTGTTCTGGCTTTCACAAAAACTCTGGTGGTCCCAGCTCCTTGAATTGCTTAGTGGTGACCAATCATGGGTTGCCATTGTTTACTCCTGTATTATGAACAGGAGTGGCCTTCGCCTGATGTTGCATAAATTCTAAAAAGCTCCTAAACGTACCGTCGTTCATCAATTGATCAGTGTTGGTGTTTACAAGAGGATTATTGCAATTATATTACACATTGTCCTGATTATTGATCTGTGGAGACTCAACGGTCTCCTGTGCTCCATTGCTATTCTCAACATTCTCAGATGTCATTTTCAAATACTGCCACAAAACAAAGGTTAATTAACATCACATATTATCCCTATACTCTGACCGACCAATTAAATATCAAATAAACTTAGGTAGGTCATACTAGCGAAGAAATTCACCGTCTCTCCCCTCCTAGTTCTAGCCTCACATCTTAGCCAGGGATCATATCCCTAAGCTTTGATACCAACTGTGACGCCCCCAAAATTAGGTATACATCACCCATCTTGGGTCGCCACTTACATAGTACATAAATTAAAATACAACTTAATAATACAATTGTTATGTAAAATACGACAAAACATAAACTGTGAGTTTGAATACAAATATTGTCTATTAGAGATTATACAAACTCAAAAGGAGTCCTTATTACAATTATTATTACACTATTTCACAGAATAGTGAGGACTACTAATGCTATCATCTGGTCCGTCACTCCGTTCTCCGACTAGTCCCTCCTACATTCTCATTTCCTGAAGAGAAAAATAAAAGTTAAAGGATGAGCTCAACTAGCCCAGTAGAAAATATTATGACTAAGATAATGCAGAATATATTATCGTTAGCCTTCAATAGTGTTAAATTGTTACAATATAACAACCATCAAGTTTAACTGCAGTGGAACAAGTAATCCATTAAAAGAGTTAAGTAGAGAATAAAATCTACTATCTTTTATGATTTAGAAGGTTTTTCATCACTTTTATCGCTGGGACTCAGCTTAATAAATAATCCACATCATCGAATCACCCCTGCACTATGGGCCAAGAATATTTGTGTATTCAATAATGGTTATGATCATGCCAACAACTGTCCATCAATGCTCTACTATCCAATGAGGACTTTTTTCACATCATTTGTAACATTACGATCATGATTATACCGAACAATCCTTGGTCATAATCATACCAAGTCCATCTATGCACTATAGTCCACAGATGACTTTCAACAAAATATAAACATGAGGATGATGACAATGATATAAGAATTCAATAAAACAAGTTCAAGAATTAATTTATTCAGGAACTAATAACATCCAAATTGGCAACATGATACTTCTTTGTAGAGTAAAATTCAAGAATGCTCAGAAGAATATTTCCATAAAAAGATACTGGATGAAGCGCAAGCGCAAATATCATGGATATTCCACTAATTTCATGGAGTATAGAAGTCAAAACTTTAACCAACTGAGTATAATAAGGAATGGAATAACAAAAGAAATCACCAGGCATGCGATAGACCGCACAAGCAGGTTATTCTAATAGAATAATAAATAACGGAATTAGGTCCGGCGTAAAACGCACAGACATGATATTCCAACAGAATAATAAAGATGGAATCAGGTCCGACTTAAAACGCACAGACAGGATATTCCAACAGAATAATAAAGACGGAATCAGGTCCAGCGTAGAACGCACAGACAGGATATTCCAATGGAATAATAAAGACAGAATCAGGTCCGGTGTAAAACACACAGACAGGATATTCCAACAGAATAATAAAGACGGAATCAGGTCCGGCATAGAATGCATAGACAAGATATTCCAACAGAATAATAAAGAAGGAACCAGGTCCGACGTAGAACGCACAGACAGGATGTTCCAACAGAATGATAAAGAATGGAGCAACAGAAGAATTTCACCAAGTGTAGGGTAGCCCGCGTATACAGGTTATTCCAACAGAATAATAAAGAATGGAATAACTGAAGTTCTCTTCATGAATACGAAAGAAAGAAATAATACTCCCTACGAGTACAACAAATAACATTTCCTACCTTAAAAAGAAGAGTACTGGATATAGGAGTAGTGAAGTACAAGAATACCTTTCTTCTTTCTCTCTATAATTTATCTCTATAATAATTGCTCTAAAGCTTTTGGGAATTAGTGAAAAATGAAGGAAGAATGACCTCCTATTTATAGAAAAATATAAATTCAATAATTGCACGTTTTGGGGCTTGATATATTACAGTATAAAATATTCCTCTTTTTCTTCATTTTTAATTTAGTCCTGTAAGGATTATCAATCTTGCACCAACTCCCCTAATAGTAAATCTTGAGAATCAATAGTACAATCATGTGAATAAATAGTATAATCATATGAAAAAATTAATTACAGTATAGTACCTTCAACTATACATCCATTTTTAACTTAGTCATGCAAGTATTATCAATCTTGCACCACCACCCCTAATAGTATAAGAATGTGAATCAATAGTACCCCGTGAATAGTAACTCGTGAATAGTAACTCATGAATAGTACACTGACACGAAAAGTTCTCTGAATACCCGAGTGAACAATATAACCTCCAGACATTAATTATCATCGAAATAAATGTCAATTTCCACTAACACTAATAATCCCAATACAATGGAAAAATCAACTTCATCTTTAATCAACACAACTTATTCATCATTAATATTATAACTCACAATATTTAACAACCAGGTCGTTCTCAGGAAAAAGAGGGGTTTTCTGATAAGGATTTCTCCTTATTGGTGCGTAATTAGGTGACCAAACCTCTACATGACAGAACTTCTAGACATTGTCAATATTACAAATAATAATATGAATAACTTTGTCGTCTCAATTATAGATTTAATAATAATAAATATTAAGTTGATGATACTGTGACAATAATTGAATCAATAATATGAGAGATATGATGGAGCAATTACTGTAGCAATAATTGAGTATAACTGAGTGACTTCTTACGTAAGCATTAATAATCAATACCGTGTGCTACTATGCAACCATACGTATTACTGTACTTTTACTACCGAGTAATTCAACAGTATTAACGATAAAACTTCTGCCGTTATTTTCATAAAATATTTTTATCGTTTTCTCAATCCGACAATAATTCCGTTGCGGGGTCCACCAATGATTGTGTCATTGCACGAATATTCCCTGATAAAAAAATATTCCACGACCAATCGAATATTATATAACAACTTGCGTACTTTGCAAAATTTATAAATATAACCCACAACTATAACATTATATCAAATCCACACCATAATATTTAAAAAATTATTTCGAGAAAATTAAATCTTTATTCATAAAATCTAGGGTCTCACAATAACGAAATATTTATTTTATGTTGATATAAATGGTGGATATATTTATGTTATGTGGTTATAAATGAAGGAATAAAAGCTGAGGTGTTTTATCAGTATTTTGTCGGAATAAGAGGTGTTAAAAATAGTCCGTATGTGGATTTCAGATATTTTCTTTTTGAAATTTAGAAAAACTTAAACTTACAAAGTTGTAGAGAATTTAATTTCCTATGGAATGGACTATTCGTATTTTTCTGATAAAGGGCTATTTATTATGAATTATTGAAGTTTTAAAAACAAATTTTTTTATTTAAAATATGGGTGGTCCCCACTTTTGGTTGGTGAGGAATAAAATGTGCTAGAATTTATTTTCAAAAGTGGTGGACTTGAATAGTAGAAGGTAAAGCCATCAGGTAGCAGGTTTGTCTGCTATGGCGTTCTAAGCATTTTCTTATAAATAGGGTATTTAGTTAGAATTTAAAATCACAACAAAAACAAGTTTTCTCTCATTCTATCTCTATATTATCGAGCGTATTTTATGAGTATTTAGATACTTTGTGAGTTTCTATTCATTAGTGCAAGTTTTCTTCAGCCTTATACCGATATTCTGATCAGAAGTACTAATATTTTGAGGTAAGGGATGTTATTTTCTTCTTAATGATGTTATTCTTTTAATATCATTATACCAAAATATTGGTATAGATTTTATTGTGGAATTTCTACATTTTGTGTCAGGGTTACTATTCACGTATACGACACTATTCACAAATACATCACTATTCACCGAAAAATGAAATTTTCTCCTTTTTGTCCAAGATGTCTATTATGGTTACTATCTTTGATTGTATATATGTTTTGATCTTTATTTTTGAATTCTGCTTCAAAATTTGTTATTATATATGGAGTATTATTGAACTTGGATAAAATGTAATACGAATCCCTAATATTTGTTTTTTTATCTCATTGGATTCGTTTTCTTTAAGATATTTTTTATTATCCTTAGTCTTAAATGATGATATAGCTGAATATATTTGGCCTGTCGTGCAAAGTTGAATGATTAACTGATGAAAATCTTTGGCCCGTAGTGCAAAGATGAATAGGTGTTGAGATAAACATGACCAACTTGTGATACAAATGAATATCTTTGGCATGTAGTGAAAAGATGAATATTTGATTCAAGATGTATATTGATTGATGTTACAGGGATAAAATATTGATGATGGACTTTTAAATCTTAGAAGAGTAGAATTCATTCTCTACTTGACTCTTCTAATGGATTGTTATTTCCGCTGCAGTTGTTGATCTAAAACTTGTTGACTATTATATTTTATCAGATTTTTCCCCTGTTGAAGACTAATGATAATTTGTTGTATATTATCTTAGTCATAATATTCTTTACTAGGTTAGTTGAGCTCACATTTTTCCTTTTTGTTCCATTGTTCTTCTCAGGATGATAGAATTTAACAGGAACTAGCCGGGGTATGGAGTGATGATTCACGATAGTTGTTTTAGTAGTCCTCACTATTTTGTATAATAGTGTATCAATAATTTTATTGAGAACTCCTTTTGAGTTTGTATACTGTCTATTAGACAACATTTATATTCAAACTCACAGTATATGTGAGACCCTGAATTTTATGAAATAAAAGAATTCAATTTTTCTATTTTGGTAAATAGTTAAATTGATAAAAGTTTAAAGTTAAGGGTGATATGTGAAAATTTGTCAAAGTAGACAAGTTGTCATAAAATACTCGATTACTATTCACTCTAGTATTGTTCACTCGAGTATTTGGGGCACTTTTTGTGTCGTAGTACTATTCACGAGTTACTATTCATAAGTTACTATTCACGAATTACTATTCACGAGTTACTATTCATGAATTACTATTTATGAGTTACTATTTATGAGTTACTATTCATGAGTTACTATTCACGGGGTACTATTCACCTGTAAGATTTATTTCTTTTTGGTCCAAATCATTTTTGGGTACAATATTATTCCATAAGGAGATGTGCTAATTTTTCAAACCGTTGGTTGAAATTATATTAGTAAATTAATATGGATCGTTGGTTTAAAGTTTTAATAGTAAATCAATATGGATCGCTGGTTTAAAGTTTTAATAGTGACTCAGTATGGACCGTTTCTTTAAAGTTTTAATAGTGAATCAGTATGGACCGTTGCTTTAAAGTTTTAATAGTAAATCAATATGGACCGTTGCTTTAAAGTTTTAATAGTAAATCAATATGGACCGTCCGTTTAAAAGTAAATCAATCTGGACTGTTCATGAATTAGTTACTATTCAGTCCATTCATCAATAAATAGAAGCTCATTCCTTCATTATTTCTTACGAATTCAATAAAACTCTAGAGAGAAAAACTATAGAGAGAAAGAAGAAAAGTATTTTGCTACTTCGCTACTCTTATATCCAGTTTTTTCTAAGGTAAGGGATATTATTTGTTGTACTCGTAAGGGGTATTATTTCTTTTGTATTAATGAAGAGAACTTCTGTTATTCCATTATTTATTATTCTGTTTGAATAACCTGTATAGGCGGGCTACCCTAAACTTGGTGAAATTCTTCTGTTATTTCATTATTTATTATTCTGTCGGAATATCCTGTCTGTGCGTTTACGCCGGACCTGGTTCCATTATTTATTATTCTGTCAGAATATCCTGTCTATGCGTTTACGCCGGACCAGGTTCCATTCATTATTATTCTGTTGGAATATCCTGTCTGTACATTTTACGTGGGACCTGGTTCCGTTATTTATTATTCTATTTGAATAACCTGCCTATGCGATCTATCGCATGCATTGTGATTTCTTTTGTTATTCCATTCTTTATTATACTCATTTGGTTAAAACTTTGACCTCTATACTCCGTAAAATTAGTGAAATATCCTTGATATTTGCGCTTCATCCAGTATCTTTTCATGAAAATATTCTTCTGAGCATTCTTGAATTTTACTCTACAAAGAAGTATCATGTTTACAATTTGGACGTTATTAGTTCCTGGATAAATTAATTCTTGAACTTGTTTTATTGAATTCTTATATCATTGTCATCATTCTCATGTTTATATTATGTTGAAAGTCATATGTGGCCTGTAGTGCATAGATGGACTTGATATGATTATGACCAGGGATTATTCGGTATAATCATAACCGTAATGTTACAAATGATGTGGAAAAAGTCCTCATTGGCCCGTAGTGCATTGATGGACAGTTTTTTGTATGATTATGGCTATGGATTCTCTTTGGTCATAGTGCAAAGATGAATTGTTTTATGGCATAATCAGGACCGTTGATGAAAACATGATTATTTTAAGCCGTAGTGCATGGATAATTTGTGGTCGTGATACTAAAGAATATCCTTGGCCGTAGTGCAGGGGTGATTCGATGATGTGGATTATTTATTAAGTTGAGTCCCAGCGATAAAAGTGATGAAAAACCTTTTAAATCATAGAAGATAGTAGATTTTACTCCCTACTTGACTCTTTTAATGGATTGCTTGTTCTGCTGCAGTTAAACTTGATAGTTATTATATTTTATCAGTTTAACACCGTTGAAGGCTAATGATAATTTATTCTGCATTATCTTAGTCATAATATTTCTTACTGGGCTAGTTGAGCTCACCCTTTCTTTCACTGTTCTCCTCAGGAAATGAGAACGTAGCTGGGACTACTCGGGGAACAGAGTGATGGTCCTAGATGGTGCATTAGTAGTCCTCACTATTCTGTGAAATAGTGTCATAATAAATATAATGAGGACTCCATTGAGTGTGGATATTGTCTAGATGACAATATTTGTATTAAAGCCCGCAGCCTATGTTTTGTCGTACTTTACACGACTGTTGTATAATTAAGTTGTATTTGTATTCAGTACCTTGTATCTGGCTACCCAAGATGTGTGATGTATACCTATTTTGGTGGCGTCACAGTTGGTATCAAAGCTTAGGGATATGATCCCTGGCTGAGATGTGAGACAAGAACTAGGAGGGGAGAGACGGGGAATTCCTTCGCTAGTATGTCCTACCTAAGTTTATTTGTTATTTAATTGGTCGGTTAGAATATAGGGGTATTATGTGGTATGTCAATTAACTCTTATTTTGAAACTATATTCTAGAATGATATTTGAAATACAGGAGATGAGAAATGGAAAATCATGATAGAGAGGAAATAACCGGGAAGGTACATTCTGAAAAGAAAGCAAGGTATTCTCATCTCTTCGAATATGAGGTACTTACGTAAATTTTGAGGGCGAAATTTCATAAGGAGGGGAGATTGTGAAACTCCGAATTTTATGAAATAAAAGTATTCAATTTTTCTATTTTGGTAAATAGTTAAATTGATAAAAGTTTAAAGTAAAGGGTGATATTTGAAAATTTTTCAAAGTAGACAAGTTGTCATAAAATACCCGATTACTATACACTCTAGCATTGTTCACTAGAGTATTTAGGGCACTTTTTGTGTCAGATTACTATTCACGAGTTACTATTTACTAGTTACTATTCATGAGTTACTATTTATGAGTTACTATTCATGAGTTACTATTCACGAGTTACTATTCACGGGGTACAATTCACCCGTAAGATATATTTCTTTTTGCTCCAAATTATTTTTGGGTACAATATTATTCCATGCGGAGATGTGCTAATTTTTCAGACCGTTGGTTTAAATTATATTAGTAAATCAATATGGATCGTTGGTTTAAAGTTTTAATAGTAAATCAAAATGGATCGCTGGTTTAAAGTTTTAATAGTGAATCCGTATGGACCGTTGCTTTAAAGTTTTAATAGTAAATCAATATGGACCATTGTTTTAAAGTTTTGATAGTGAATCAGTATGGACCGTTGCTTTAAGTTTAAATAGTAAATCAATATGGACCGTCTGTTTAAAAGTAAATCAATCTGGATCGTTCATGAATTAGTTACTATTCAGTCGATTCTCCTATAAATAGAAGCTCATTCCTTCATTATTTCTTATGAATTCAATGAAACTCTAAAGAGAGAAACTATAGAGAAAAAGAAGAAAAGTATTTTGCTACTTCACTATTCCAATATCCAATTTCTTCTAAGGTAAAGGATATTATTTGTTATACTCGTAAGGGGTATTATTTCTTTTGTATTCATGAAGAGAACTTCTGTTATTCCATTATTTCTTTTGTACTCGCGTGTTCATAACGTTTTTCACGTATCGATGTTACGTAAATATGTGGACGACCTGAACCATATTATTAAATTGGAACTGGGCGATATAGCAGAAGATTTAACGTATGAGGAGATACGTGTTAAAATCTTAGATAAGAAGGATCGTATTCAACACTCAAAGGTTATACCTCAAGAGTTATAATCTGAAATAAAGTCAATGTATCCTCACCTCTTTGGCATATCAAGTACGTACGTAAATTTTGAGGGCGAAATTCCATAAGGAGGGGAGATTGTGAGATCCATGATTTTATGAATAATATTTAATTTTCTCAAAATAATTTTTTAAATATTATGGTGTGGATTTGATATAATGTTATAGTTGTGGGTTATATTTATAAATTTTTCAAAGTACGTAAGTTGTTATATAATATTAGATTGGTCGGAGAATATTTTTTTTTGTCGGGGAATATCCGTACGACGGTGCAATCATTGGTGGACCCCACAACGGAAGTATTGTCGTAGTTAGAAAACGACAGAATTATCTTTTTATAAAAATAACGGCGGAAGTGTTATCGTTAAAACTGTTGAACTACTCGGTAGTAAAAGTACAGTAATACGCGTGGTTGCATAGTAGCACAAGGTATCGATTATTGATGCTTACGTGAGAAGTCACTCAGTTATACTCAATTATTGCTACAATAATTGCTGCATCATATCTCTCATATTATTTATTCAATTATTGTCACAGTATCATCTTCATAATATGTTATATTATTAAATCAATAATTGAGACGATAAAGTTATTCATATTATTATTTGCAGTATTGTCAATGTCTAGAAGTTCTGTCAAGGAGAGGTTTGGTCACCTAATTGCGCGCCAATAAGGAGAAATCCTTATCGAAAAGCCCCTTCTTTCCTGGGAATGACATGGTTGATAAATATTGTGAGTTATAATATTAATGATGAATGTTATTAAAATTGAAGTTGTGTTCGGAGTTGAATTTGAGGACACGGACGTGATATTTGAGTCCAGAACGATGAAATTAGTAAAAATAGTCTATAAACACAAAATTTTCTGGAATTTACTATTTGGTCAAAAAGTCAACAGTTGACTTTTTCAGGAAAAATCAAACTTCAAAATTTCAAAATTTATATTTTTGATAAAAATGGTTTCATTGTGTTGGAAATATTCGTGTTTGTGAAAATCGACAATTATTTCGATAATAATTGATGTCTGGAGGTTATATTGACCAATCGGTTATTTAACCGGATAAATGAGCAACTGATTGCTATTATTTCACATGATTATAACTATTTGTTCACATGTGTATACTATTGTTTCACATTCTTGTTACTATTCGGGGAGTTGGTGCAAGATTGATAATACTTGCATGACTAAGTTAAAAATGGAGGTATAGATGGAGGTACTATACTGTAATTCATATTTTCACATGTCTAGAACTATTGATTCACATAATTTATTATTGAATCACATTATTTACTATTAGTGGAGGTGGTGCAAGTTTGATAATACTTCCATGACTAAATTAAAAATAAAGGAAAAGTTGGATGTATTGTACTGTAATTTTTCGAGCCCCAAAACGTGCAATTATCGAAACTATATTTTTCTATAAATAGAAGCTCATTCTTCTTTCATTTCTCATCAATTCACAAAAGCTTTAGAGCAATTATTATAGAGAGAAATTATAGAGAGAAAGAAGAAGAGAAGTCTGCTATCTCACTATTCCTGTATCCAATTTTTTTAAGGTATGGAATATTATTTGTTGTACTCGTAGGGAGTATAATTTTTTTGTATTCATGAAGAGAACTTCTGTTATTCCATTCTTTATTATTCAGTTGGAATAACCTGTATACGCGGGCTACCCTATACTTGGTGACATCCTTCTATTATTCTGTCTTTATTATTCTGTTGAAATATCTTGTTTGTGCGTTTTACGTTGGACCTGGTTTCGTCTTTATTATTATTCTGTTGGAATATCATGTCTGTGCATTTTATGCCGGAACTGATTTCGTCCTTATTAGTATCTGTTGTAATAACCTGGTTATGCGAAGTACCGCATGCATGGTGATTTTTGTTGTTATTTCATTCTTTATTATTATTCTGTTGGAATATCCTGTCTGTGCGTTTTACGCCGGACCTGATTCTGTCCTTAATAATATTCTGTTGGAATAACCTGTCTATGTGAAGTACCGCATTCATGGTGATTTCTGTTGTTATTTCAATCTTTATTATTCTGTTAGAACATCCCGTCGGTGCGAATTTCGCCTGACCTGGATCCGTTATTTAGTATTCTGTTGGAATAACATGTCAATGCGAAATACTGCATACATGGTGATTTCTTTTTTATTCCATTCTTTATTATACTCAGTTGGTTAAATTTTTGACTTCTATACTCCATGAAATTAGTGGAATATCCTTGATATTTGCGCTTCATCCAGTAACTTTTCATGAAAATATTCTTCTGAGTATTTTTGAATTTTACTCTACAAAGCAGTATCATGTTGACAATTTGGACATTATTAGTTCCTGAATAAATTAATTCTTAAACTTGTTTTATTGAATTCTTATATCATTGTCATCATCCTCATGTTTATATTTTATTGAAAGTCATCTGTGGCCTGTAGTGCATAGATGGACTTGGTATGATTATGACCAGGGATTATTTTGTGTAATCATGACCGTAATGTTACAAATTATGTGATAAAAGTTCTCATTGGCCCGTAGTGCATTGATGGACAATTTTTGGTATGATTATGGCTATGGATTCCCTTCGACCAAGAGTGCAAAGATGAATTGTTTTATGGCATGATCAGGACTGTTGATGAAAACGCGATTATCTTTGGCATGTAGTGCATGGATAATTCGTGGTCGTGATACTAAAAATATCCTTGGCCTGTAGTGCAGGGATGAGTTAATGATGTGGATTATTTATTAAGTTGAGTCTCAGCGATAAAGTTGGTGAAAAACTTTTTAAATCATAGAAGATAGTAGATTTTATATTTTACTTGACTCTTCTAATGGATTGTTTATTCCACTGCAGTTTTTGATCTAAAACTTGTTGTCTATTATATTTTATTAGTTGTAATACTATTGAAGGCTAATGATAATTTACTCTGCATTATCTTAGTCATAATATTTCTTACTGGGCTAGTTGAGCTCACCCTTTCTTTCACTGTTCTCTTCAGAAAATGAGAACGTAGCTGGGACTAGTCGGGGAATAGAGTGATGGTCCTAGATGTTTGCATTAGTAGTCCTCACTATTCTGTGAAATAGTGTGATAATAATAGTAATGCGGACTCCTTTTGAGTTTGTATACTCTCTAGTAAATAATATTTGTATTCAAACTCACAACTCATGTTGTATATTTATGATTGTATTTGTATTCTGTACCATGTATTTGGCGACTCAGAATAGGTGATGTATTCCTGTTTTGGGGGCGTCACAGTTGGTATCAGAGCTTAGGGATATGATCCCTGGCTGAGATTTGAGATAAGAACTAGGAGGGGAGAGATGGGCAATTCCTTCGCTAGTATGACCTACCTAAGTTTATTTGATATTTAATTGGTCGATCAGAGTATAGGGATAATATGTGATATATTAATTAACCCTTGTTTTGTGGCAGTATTTGAAAATGACATCCGAGAATGTTGAGAATAGCAATGGAGCACAGGAGACCGTTGAGTCTCCACAGATCAAAAATCAGGACAATGTGCAACAGGATGATGATAATCCTCCTGTAAATAACAACACTGACCAAATGATGAACGACGGTACGTTTAGGAGCTTTTTAGAATTCATGAAACACCAGACGAGAGAGACTCCTGTTCATAATGCAGGAGGAAACAATGGCAACCCACGATTGGTCACCGCTAAGCAGTTCAAGGAGCTGGGACCACCGGACTTTTTGGGAAAGCCAGAACTACTTAAGGCGGAGACATGGTTAAAGCAGATCACCAAGATATTTGATGTCTTGGGATGCTCAGAGGAGAAAAAGATTCCCTTTGCCACCTTTATATTGTGTGAAGAGGCAGATTACTGGTGGGAATCTGTAAAACGTACCCAGACTGACGCACTCAAGATGTCTTGGGGGAAGTTCCAAGAGCTGTTCAACGACAAATACTTTCCCGAAAGTATTCGTCACATGAAGGAGGTGAAGTTCATCAAGCTGGAGCAAAATAATATGACTGTGTCGCAGTACTTGGCTAAGTTTGTCGAGTTGTCTCGGTTTGCATCCCATTTGGTCGATAATGAGGAGCGAATGACGCGAATGTTTTTAAGAGGTTTGAAACCCAATATACGTCAATACGTCATTTCTCACAAACTTTATTTATATTCAGATGTTGTGAATAGGGCTCAGTTATTGGAACGCGATAACGAGTCAGCACAACCAAAATGCGACGACCAACAATATGATAGTAATCGTACCGGTGGCATCTGTAGCGCCCCCAAAATTGAGACTATTTTCCTTCCCAATCTTGTGAGTTAATACTACCTTGTTCTAGCTTTAAAATATTATTTAATGTTAAAACAACTAAAAATTTCGGAATAATTAAACCTTTTTTTTCTTCAGTTATCCATTCCCTGAATCGCAACCTTTACAATTCTTTTTTTATACTAAAATCATATTTATAATATGATTTGTATAATCCGTGTAAATGTATTAAAAGCTTAAATCTCAATACTTCATATCTTTTATATCGATGATTCATTCATTTTAGAATCATATCTATTCTCATTTCAGAATAAACATTCTTTAACCATTAAACATTTCAAACTATACATCACTGCCAATTACATTTGACACAACTATCAATCATAGATTTATACCATTTCTAATTCAAGGAAATGTATTCATTTTTGCACATCGATCAATCTTCATCATCTGTATAGAAAGAAATATTGCCTAACATCTTTAACCTGCAAAAAATTGTGTTTGCAAGATTGAGCTCGACAGCCCAGCAAATTTAACAGTCTATCATGTTTCACATAGCACATAATTCCACATGTACTACATTTCCTTTAGTATGCATATCTGCATGCAACATATATTCTTTACTATGCATATCCTACATGCATCAATAATTACTTACAAAGCATACATTCATGCATTATACATTTTTAATTTATCGAGTTACATCATACAACATGTAATCACATATAGATTGAGTTCCATAACCCAATTAACTTAGTCATATTTTGACTTTTAACAATTCATAGAGCATAATATGTAATTTAACACATAACCACATTCCATCCACAAACATAATAGAACTGAAAAACTTGCCTTGATCGGAGATTACCACAAAATTTAACTTAGAGTTTCTCCACAATTCCTACAGAATTATATTTACATGCACACACATATTAGATAATCGAATATGTTACAAAACATGCATGTATATTCATCAATAACGATTATTAGTTTTATACAAACTAATATTACTTATTCTTACTCAAAACAAATATTAGTTTATTTAGAAACTTAATTCATTTTAACCTTTCTAAACCAAATAAAGGTCCCTCACATTTGAGTATAAAAATATTTTACATTTTGAAACTTAAACTATTTAAATTTCATTTCAGAAATATCTTTTACCTCTACTCGTAAATTTGGAGTTTAAACAGCTAATGTATAGCTTTTATAGTAAAAATCAATTTACTATATTATTTCTTTAATTTAAATAACTTTTACTTCATTGAATATCAATTTCAACAATTACATTGAAAAATATCATAAATCTCTCATTTTAATCTCTCGTCGAATATTATTAATTATATAATAATATTTTACACTAAGGTTATCAACCTTTTACTATCATTCTAGCCAAATACTACTAATAATATCTCAATACAATATTATTAGTCATATAAAAATAATTCAAGTCATTAATCACATAAATAAACAATTTGTTTCAATTGTTTTCTATTTCTTAATTAATAAACTTGTTTAAGCATTTCAAAATGTCATAAAAATCACAACACCTCAAACCCGACCCAAAACTTCATCAAAATTATGCATAAGACATGCTCAAAGGGTCTCACATCATAAATCACATTATTCCTATTTTTGGACACTTTTGATTTTCGAAAATTTTACCCAGCCTCGCTAAAACGGCCATAACTCTCGCGTTTTAAAATATTTTTGAGCGATTCTTGAGCCCACGGGAAGATAACTTCCAGGGCTACAACTTTTTTCTCACGACATTTTTCCAAAATCAGAACAAATCAGTCCAAAAATTTACATAAAGGAGGCTGTTCGGAATTTGGTGGACAGTTTTGATACGCACCTTCCGAACGCCATAACTACCTCATTCGGAGTCGGAATTAGTCCGTTCCGGAGTCTATGGAAAGCTAAATCAGAGTACTACAACATAACAAAAGCCCAGAAGTTTTAAAGAACAAAAAAGGGACGAAATTACCCCCGTTTTAGACTGCCACGAATCTGTCCATTAAAACCGGGACTGTTTTGGCTAAAACAGTCATTACCCCATGAAAACTCAACATTTTTGAGTCCTACCACTTGGGTTTACTAGCCAACACATATATCTAGCACTAATTTTTGACGGATCGCAAAAAGGAGCTATAGATTTAAAATGGAGAAATTTCAAAGTATATAGAAATTTCGGATTTCTAAACTAGAAATTTTTTTATTTTCTTTTCCATTAGTTTCCAACCAAATCAACACCCATCATGGGTGGATCCATACATAAATCCATGAAAAACACATAGATCTTAGGGTTTTAACTACCAAATCAACCCCCCCCCCCCCCCTTTTCATCAATTACAAAAAGAAATAATTAGAGGAATAAATTATACCTTTTGCTTCTCTTCCTCATCTTCTTCTTCTTCTCCATCCATGGAGATCTTCTCCTCCTTCTTCTTCTAGTTTCAAGGGCTTCGGCCTCTTCTTCCTTCTCTCCTTCTCTCTTTATCCCGACCTCTCTCTTTCTCTTCTCTTTTTCTTTTTCTTTTCCTCTTTCTTTTTCCTCTTTCTCTTTCTCTTTCTCTTTCTCTTTCTTCTCTTTTCTTTATCTTCTCTTTTATTCTTATCTCTTCTTTTCTTTAACAAAAAAAATTCGGCCACTTGGCCTTTTCTTGCCACATGCTAGCTTAATTAAATTTTCTTTAATTGGCCACAAGTTAGCTAATTTAATTGTTAATTTAAATAACCATCAAGCCCATCATCACTAAATGGGTTAAAAAATTTGAGACATGTCCCATAAATGTCCCTTATACTTGGATCAAATTTTGACCTTTTTAAATCATTGATTGGGCCAACTCTTGGGCCACCATATAAAATCCCTTTGGACATTTAATTAATTACTTTATTACATGTCCATCACAAATGAGCTAAGCTTTGGGCTTTTAATTAATTTCATTGGACTTATTATTTTATTTTGCTTACTAACAAAATAACATTAGCCTTCCTCTACAAATTAAATTGGGCCATTATAATTCTTGTCCCACACATAATATACTAGGCTAGATTATTAATTTAATCGCCCTTAAACCATATTATCTACAAGTCATATGCTTAAATAAATTAATTGGACTTGTTTAAATAATATAACCTCCTTAGTCCATTAAGTCAAATTCTTTTGGACTCTAAATAAATTATTGGGCTATGATATTATTATAGCTCATTGCTTTTAATTCTATTTCATTCTACCCTTATCATTAAATTAGGGTTTTTATCTCTCACTCTAGAAAATAAATTCCTTACTCATGCCCTTTTAATTTCATAAATCAAATTATACTTGGTTATAAAATTAATTATTAGAGAGATATAAAATAAATCTCTATATGTCAGTATATACATTTATATACTAATATTCTCCCATATTATAACTTCTCAGGTTATTTAATCACCACACCTAATATATATATTAGGTTACATATCTTAATTCGTAATTCACTCCTATATACAAAATAAATCTATTCACATTATATAATGTATATTTATTTAATCATATCCATAATTCACATAATCATAACATATTTCACTTCTCACACTAATTTTGACTTTTCTCCATAAAAAGTCAACTGTTGACTTTGACCAAAAGTCAACCATTACAAATATTGTGTTTATTGTCCATTCTGACTAAACTTGACGTTTCGGACACAACCGAGCAGTCCATGCTTTAAAATTCTATCTCTAACTCAAATTTTGAGTTTTAAATTACTCACATCTTATTGCTAATCGTATTAACTAACGACTTTATACTTATTCAAATTCTTATTTGCTAGTCAAGGCCAACACTCAAGCTATGTTAATTACTAACATAGTTTTATCTTGATCATTATGTCATTAACTTGATTCATCATTCCTCTTGCTAAAATATATAGCACCTTACTAAGTATATATATTTCTATATATATACTCATCTTCGTTTAACCTCATAGCACCTCTTCATGTGAAATCTTATCTCCAATAATAAAATTTCCATATGTACTTATAAAACATTTCTTAGACTATTCAGTTCACATCGAATTTACAGGTATCGTAATACCTTATCCTTAATATTCCTTCAAGTACATATTAATTCATTTCTAGGGTTTAGAAAATTTGTAACCCATATTTTCTCTATTCTCATTCGAATATCAAACCATATAGGTTTTTACTTGAAAATTTTAAATAAATCCTCAAATTCTCATCTAGGTTTTATTCTTTAACCTTTATTCTAATCATTCAAGATTTTAGAAATTTTCGGGTTGTCACAGCATCGGCCACCGGAACTATGATAACCATCGTGGGGTAAATTATCATGCCATGAATGGTAACCATTTCAGTGGTAATCATGGCCAAAACAATAAGAATGGACATTTTAAGAAGATAATGTTCAACAATGACGTGAAGACGTCGACACCAACACCCGTTTCAAATGAAAAAGAACGAACACCGGTCTTATGTTTCAAATGCGGACAAGAGGGACACATCCGTCTAAAATGTACGCAGCAATCCAAAGCGTATTTTAATTACGGAAGAGAAGGACACCTAGCTCGATTTTGTCGTATGGTAAAGTCAATTCCAGCTGGGATAGTGATGCCAAAGGATGTCCCAGACAAGCCAAAGCTGATAGTTTAAGAGAGCATTTTTTTTCGTGACTAGGAACCTGAATAAAATTATCACGGGTATGTTAGTCATAAACTCTTGCGAAGTCTATACCGTGTTAGATACCGGTTCTACTCACTCTTTTATTTCACATAGTTGTGTTCAATAATTGAATTTAACTTCGGAGAAGTTAGATTTTGATTTATCTGTTGAAACTTCGTTAGTAGAAACTTTCGTTACCTCCACTATTTATAAATCTTGTTGATTCAAATCAACACTTTCACGTTACCTGTCAATCTCATCTCTTTGAAAATACTTGCCTTCGATGCAATTTTTAAAAATTGATTGTTTAACTACTCATCATGCTTTTCGCAAGGTTAACTTTCATATTTCTAACCAACCTGTTATGCGAATTCAAGCAACAAAATCACTAAAGTCAATCATGGTCATATCAAGCCATAAGTAAAGAGCCCCGATCCTTTCGTTGTTGACTTCCTTGTGTGGAATGCACCGAAGCCAGACTTTCTGTAGGCTACGCTGTGAATGACGATGGCAAGTTGATAGGTATCAATACGACGTGTTACCCAAATCTTGGATGAGAGTCACAGTTTTAAATGATATTTCTATTGTTAATAAATTTCCTTACGTATTCTTGAAGACTTCTTAGCCTACCCCTAGAGCGTGAAATCGAATTTTGTATTGACCCCAGTACAAAACCCATTTCTAAAACCCTCAAATATTTCTTCAACTAAAATGAACGTAACATGCGCCAAAGATGTTGGCTCGAGCTGTTGAAGATTAGGATCGTACCATTCAATACCATCGTGGGAAAATGAACGTGGTAGCTGACGCGTTGAGTAGAAGATCGTATGCGTTTACGAGTGCGATGTTGTTAACACAAAGACCCCTTTCGTACGACTTACAAATGATGAGGATAGAGTTAAAGATTCTAGGAACCCATATGAAGATAACGAATATACGATTAGAATTGACTTTAATCGATAAAGTTAAATCCGCTCAAGCTACACACCCGGAGCTGATGAATGAAGAAGATTCAAGAGGGCGTTATTCTAGAAACAAGAATCGATGAAGAGAGAAAATCTCAACCCTCGATTTAATTGGCCCATTTGAAATTCTCGATCGAGTAAAAACTGCGACCTATAGACTCGTTTTACCGCCAAGTATGTCGCGTGTTCATAACATTTTTCACGTACCGATGTTACGTAAATATGTGGACGACCTGAACCATATTATTAAATTAGAACTAGACGATATATTAGAAGATTTAACGTATGAGGAGATACATGTTAAAATCTTGTATAAGAAGGATCGTATTTAACACTCAAAGGTTATATCTCAAGAGTTAGAATTTGAAATAAAGTCAAGGTATCCTCACCTCTTTGACATATCAAGTACGTACGTAAATTTTGAGGGAGAAATTCCATAAGGAGGGGAGATTGTGAGACCCCAGATTTTATGAATAATATTTAATTTTCTCAAAATAATTTTTTAAATATTATGGTGTGGATTTGATATAATATTATAGTTGTGGGTTATATTTATAAATTTTGCAAAGTATGTAAGTTGTTATATAATATTCGATTGGTCGGGAAATATTCTTTTTATCGGGGAATATCCGTACGATGGTACAATCATTGGTGGACCCCACAACGAAAGTATTGTCGTAGTTAGAAAACGACAGAATTATCTTTTTATAAAAATAACGGCGGAAGTGTTACACTTAAAACTGTTGAACTACTTAGTAGTAAAAATATAGTAATACGCGTGGTTGCATAGTAGCACACGGTATTGATTATTTATGCTTACGTGAGAAGTCACTCAGTTATACTTAATTATTGCTACAATAATTGCTGCATCATATCTCTCATATTATTGATTCAATTATTGTCACAGTATCATCTTCATAATATGTTATATTATTAAAACAATAATTGAGACAATAAAGTTATTCATATTATTATTTGTAATGAGAGGTTTGGTCACCTAATTGCGCGCCAATAAGGAGAAATCCTTATCAGAAAGCCCCCTCTTTCCTGGGAACGACCTGGTTGATAAATATTGTGAGTTATAATATTAATGATGAATGTTATTAAAATTAAGGTTGTGTTCGGAGTTAAATTTTGAGACGCGGACATGATATTTGAGTCCGGAACGATGAAATTAGTAAAAATAGTCTATATACACAAAATTTTCCGAAATTCAATATTTGGTCAAAAAGTCAACAGTTGACTTTTTCGAGAAAAGTCAAACTTCAAAATTTTAAAATTTATATTTTTGATAAAAATGGTTTCATTGTGTTGGAATTATTCGTGTTAGTGAAAATCGATAATTATTTCGATAATAATTGATGTCTGGATGTTATATTGACCAATCGGGTATTTAAACGGATAAATGAGCAACTGATTGCTATTATTTCACATGATTATAACTATTTGTTCACATGTGTATACTAATGTTTCACATTCTTGTTACTATTAGGGGAGTTGGTGCAAGATTGATAATACTTGCATGACTAAGTTAAAAATGGAGGTATAGATGGAGGTACTATACTGTAATTCATATTTTTACATGTCTAGAACTATTGATTCACATAATTTACTACTGAATCACATTATTTACTATTAGGGGAGGTGGTGCAAGTTTGATAATACTTCCATGACTAAATTAAAAATAAAGGAAAAGTTGGAGGTATTGTACTGTAATTATCGAACCTATATATTTTTATAAATAGAAGCTCATTCTTCCTTCATTTCTCATCAATTCACAAAAGTTTTAGAGCAATTATTATAGAGAGAAATTATAAAGAGAAAGAAGAAGAGAAGTCTGCTATCTCACTATTCCAGTATCCATATTTTTTAAGGTATAGAATATTATTTGTTGTACTCGCAGGGAGTATTATTTCTTTTGTATTCATGAAGAGAACTTCTGTTATTCCATTCTTTATTATTCTGTTGGAATAACCTGTATACGCGGGCTACCCTATACTTGGTGACATTCTTCTATTATTCCGTCTTTATTATTCTGTTGGAATATCCTGTCTGTGCGTTTTACGGTGGACCTGGTTTCGTCTTTATTATTATTCTGTTGGAATATCTTGTCTGTGCATTTTACGCCGGACCTAATTTCGTCCTTATTAGTATTCTGTTGGAATAACCTGTTTATGCAAAGTACCGCATGCATGGTGATTTCTGTTGTTATTTTATTCTTTATTATTATTCTGTTGGAATATCCCGTCTATGCGTTTTACGCCAGACCTGATTCCGTCTTTATTAGTATTCTGTTGGAATAACTTGTTTATGCGAAGTACCGCATTCATGGTGATTTCTGTTGTTATTTCATTCTTTATTATTCTGTTGGAACATCCCGTCGGTGCGAATTTCGCCTGACCTGGTTCCGTTATTTAGTATTCTGTTGGAATAACCTGTCTATGCGAAGTACTGCATACATGGTGATTTCTTTTGTTATTCCATTCTTTAAAATACTCAGTTGGTTAAAGTTTTGACTTCTATACTCCATGAAATTAGTGAAATATCCTTGATATTTGCGCTTCATCCAGTATCTTTTCATAGAAATATTCTTCTGAGCATTCTTGAATTTTACTCTACAAAGCTACTTCATGTTGACAATTTGGACATTATTAGTTCCTGAATAAATTAATTCTTGAACTTGTTTTATTGAATTCTTATATCATTGTCATCATCCTAATATTTATATTTTGTAGAAAGTCATCTGTGGCCTGTAGTGCATAGATGGACTTGGTATGATTATGACCAGGGATTATTCGGTGTAATCATGACCGTAATGTTACAAATGATGTGGTAAAAGTCCTCATTGGCCCATAGTGCATTGATGGACAGTTTTTGGTAAGATTATGGCTATGGATTCTCTTCGGCCAAGGTTGCAAAGATGAATTATTTTATGGCATGATCAGGACCGTTGATGAAAACACGATTATCTTTGGCCTGTAGTGCATGGATAATTCATGGTCGTGATACTAAAAATATCATTGGCCTGTAGTGCAGGGATGAGTTAATGATGTGGATTATTTATTAAGCTGAGTCTCAGCGATAAAGTTGGTGAAAAACTTTTTAAATCATAAAAGATAGTAGATTTTATATTTTACTTGACTCTTCTAATGGATTATTTATTCCACTGCAGTTTTTGATCTAAAACTTGTTTTCTATTATATTCTATCAGTTGTTATACTGTTGAAGGCTACTGATAATTTATTCTGCATTATCTTAGTCATAATATTTCTTACTGGGCTAGTTGAGCTCACCCTTTCTTTCACTGTTCTCTTCAGGAAATGAGAATGTAGCTGGGAGTAGTCGGAGAACAGAGTGATGGTCCTAGATGTTTGCATTAGTAGTCCTCACTATTCTGTGAAATAGTGTGATAATAATAGTAATGCGGACTCCTTTTGAGTTTATATACTCTCTAGTAAACAATATTTGTATTCAAACTCACAGCTCATGTTGTATATTTAAGATTGTATTTGTATTCTGTACCATGTATTCGGTGACTCAGAATAGGTGATGTATTCCTGTTTTGGGGGTGTCACAGTTGGTAACAGAGCTTAGGGATATGATCCCTGGCTGAGATGTGAGAGAAGAACTAGGATGGGAGAGATGGGGAATTCCTTCGCTAGTATGACCTACCTAATTTATTTGATATTTAATTGGTCGGTCAGAGTATAGGGATAATATGTGATATGTTAATTAACCCTTATTTTGTGGCATTATTTGAAAATGACATCCGAGAATGTTGAGAATAGCAATGGAGCACAGGAGACCGTTGAGTCTCTACAGATCAATAATCAGGATAATGTGCAACAGGATGGCGATAATCCTCCTATAAATAACAACACTGACCAAATGATGAACGACGGTACGTTTAGGAGATTTTTATAATTCGTACAACACCAGACGAGAGAGACTCCTGTTCATAATGCAGGAGGAAACAATGGCAACCCATGGTTGGTCACCGCTAAGCAATTCAAGGAGCTGGACCAATGGACTTTTTGGGAAAGCCAGAACCACTAAAGGCGGAGACATGGTTAAAGCTGATCACCAAGATATTTGATGTCTTGGGATGCTCAGAGGAGCAAAAGGTTCCCTTTGCCACCTTTATGTTGCGTGAAGAGGCAGATTACTGGTGGAAATCTGTAAAACGCACCCAGACTGACGCACTCAAGATGTCTTGGGTGAATTTTCCAAGAGCTGTTCAATGAAAAGTACTTTCTCGAAAGTATTCATCACATGAAGGAGGTGGAGTTCATCAAGCTGGAGCAAAACAATATGACTGTGCCGCAGTACGAGGCTAAGTTTGTCGAGTTGTCTCGGTTTGCATCCCATTTAGTAAATAATGAGGAGCGAATGACGCGAATGTTTTTAAGAGGTTTAAAACCCAATATACGTCAATAAGTGATGTATTCCTATTTTGGGGGCGTCACAGTACAACTGACACACTAACTTTGTATTATCAGAGTTTGGGAACTCTGTATCTTATAACTCATCGAGATTCGTCTTTGAATCTTACCGACACACTAACTCTATTTGAGTTAGTCCTTATCCTAATCACTGCGTTTATTAGTCTAAGGTAATCTTACCCTAGGTTTATAATCTACATCTTTGATACCAACTGTGTAGGCCCAAATTCTGGATCCTAGATCACCACGTATCTGGTACAATCATTCTACAACTATTGCGGAAGATATAAACATAAATTTTTTATATAATAAACTTTACACACTATTCCCCCAAGGTCGAGTAACTTTAACTTATACACAATTCATAACCTGTCTAATATATTACATTATTATCATACATAACTGTTACAAATCTAGCTGCAAACATAGTCCCAAGCTGAACTTGGCTTTATCCTTTCCTGAATCCGAACGTATTCGCCTTATCTGCAACGTTTATCATGATATAGCAAGGGTGAAAAATAAGTTTTCTCAACAAGTTTAAGTTTAATAAATTAAGGATATATCATGATTGAAAGAATTGATCGAAAGCTGGTTACAGTTCTACAATATAATTTTGAACTACCATGAACAAATTTTACATAGCTAAACGAACATAGAACATGAACATATATATATATATATATATATCTGGACCTAATGGTAATAAAGGTGATCAACCTGTCATACCTGATGAATACATGCAGTATGCACAGAGTGCGATTTAATAATTCTTAGACATGGCAATCAACAATGATTAAGCACAAGTTATATTTGAATAAATAACTCAAAGTTGAGTTAAGGAAAACTTGTCTATTCCGATGTTTACCGTTACGCAAATTATTGAGCTTTACCTGAATACCTAATATAAATAATATCTATATGTAAATTAGAATAATATCATCACAATATTTAAAATAACTTAAACACATTAACACATAACCCTTTAAGTCTATACAGCACATAAGACTTAACCTTAAGTCAAACTTTTACAGTCTGAGTCGAGTTCAGTACAATTCTGACATCCCGATTGCCTAATCAGACAATTATCGAGCTTAAGTTCAATTAAACTCTGCTTAAACACTTAACAATTATCTTATAGAACTTTATTATCAGTTAAAATATTTTTCATAGGCTCATAATAATTTTCAGATAAATATTACCATTTATCATAATTGTTCAATCATTAAAATCATATTTATCTAATTTAATTACCACAATATTCTATTATCATTAATATTTATTTAATACTAAATATTAATGAAAATCATAACATAATATTATAATATATTTATAATATATCAAAGTATTTTTAATACCTTAAAATCATATTTAGATGATTTTTAAACCTTTAAATTCATTATCCGATAATTGATATTAAAATTAAAATATTAATATTTTCATGACAAAATATCAAAAGTTATATTTTATAACTTACAATATTTTTATAACACTTAAATTATTTTTATATAATTTTTAAATCATTAATTCTAATTTTTCATAATTTATTTAATATACTAATTAAATAAATCTGATATCATTAATATTAATTTATTAAGGAGAATTCTCCAAAAATATTGAAAATTACAATTTATAATTCAAAATTTTTTAAACAATTTATTCTTATTTAAAATGATTTTTATAATATTAAAATAATTTTTCTCTAATTTATTAAATACAATAATTAAATAAATTAAATATTATTAATATTCAAATAATTATAAATCTTATTGAAAAATATCACAAATTATTAAAAGTTATTTTTATAATTTAAAATAATTTTTAAAACCATTTTTGTAATGTTTTAGAATTTATTTCTATTTTTAATTAATTTCCGGAAAATCAGAAAATAGAAATTAAATAAACCTTCGCTATAGGCTATAATGACACTTTCTGTCGCTGTTGGTGTTCTTGAGCTCAAGAACACTGACAGTGCAGTTTGCATGGGTCAACGTTTGACCGCTTAAAATTCTCAGTGTAATTCATTTCTGGGCTTGCTTGAGCATCGATCTTGTAGTAATTATGTATTACTACAAGTTTCAATCACCAACTTGGTCAAATCATATTACAGCATGAAGATCTGGGCTCTCAAACTTCCTATCAGAACAAATCTGGGTTTTCTCGGTAACCTAGAAACCAAGATAGTGTCGACTGGACACTTTCTAGCTCGATTTAATCTAGGTCCTGTCCATTAGTTAACTGTTTTCTTGGTCCATACATGTAGTACTCATGTCATTGAACATAACTATAACAACAGACCAGTCCGAATACATCACATGTTCAATATTTAGCTCGGTCAAAGGCTGTTAGAAAACAAGTTCATCAAGTTTCTGGGTTTTCCAGAAACTGCAAGTCAGTGTCGAGTTGTCTAGTTTGACCACCCACTACTTCGATTCGGTTGACTGTTTGTGGGATCTAAAGCCATGGATATAAAGTCCATAAAACACACTACAACATGTACATAACAACAAAAATCAAATATCTTAAAACGTGACAGATCCGGGCCTTAGAAGATCTAGTCAGACGTTGATTCGGGCCTTAGAATATCGTTATTCATATATCTATGCTAATTATTTCGGCTAAGACAAAAATGATTTAAAAATTTTCAAAATGTATTTCTGACTATGTGCATTATATGATATGGTGTTGAAAATGGTAAAACGATGGAGTCATCAATGCACTCGAACCTAGTGTTGGTTGTGATCGAAAGATCGTCAGCCCATTAAGGTATGATGTAATATGACGAAATCATAAAATGGCGAAATTCTCAACGTATTATTAATCTGGTACGGTATCATGACATCACAAAAGAATTTTTGGTCTTCTTTTAAATTATGAAGAAGGTTAATTAAGTTGGCTAAATTATTTCGTTTGATGTCCGAATTGTTGATAAAAGTCTAAGCTATTTGATTCGGCTAGACGGCTGTTGCAAAATATATATGGAATTCATGCATTCTTGAGTATTTCTGCTAAACCAGATTGCTCTGGTGCGGATTTAGATGTTGAAAAGCTAAGGTGAACAACCCTATAAGGGGACATGTTTTCGGGGACAATGGTTCTGAACGTAACGCATATAGTCATTACAACACACTACATTGCGGCCCAACGTAGTGGTACGATAGGCTGGCCACCTAGTGTACGCGTGGAGGGTTTTTTCACTCTTTGTGATTGATAAACACTCTGGTTTCAGTGTGAAGGATTTTTTTGAAGCATTTGTAAACCTAGAAAAGCAATAATTCATAGACATGGTATGTAATATCCCGAGTGTTTATGATAACGATTCTTAGAAAAAGAAATGAATGGGTTAAAGAATATATAATACTCAAAATATAATTGATTTCAAGTGAAAGTTATGAAATAGAACCTAGAATTTGTTGAAGTAATTAATGTAATAAGAAATATAAAACCTATATTAAGGTAATGTGTTGAAGATATTCAACGATAAATTTTAAAAAGAGATTTGGTGAAAACCGAGTAAGGGAGGTTTTTTTGATTTCGAGGACAGAATCCTTATAAGGAGGGAAGGATGTGACAACCCGAATTTTTATAAGTTATTAAAATAATAATTTAATAA
The DNA here is from genome assembly GCA_020205505.1 of Panax japonicus. Taxonomy (NCBI): domain Eukaryota; kingdom Viridiplantae; phylum Streptophyta; class Magnoliopsida; order Apiales; family Araliaceae; genus Panax; species Panax japonicus. Next base: position 51,916,478 of record CM035107.1, read on the forward strand.
TTAAAATTCTTATTATGAGGTGTATATATTTTGAATTATGTGATTTGGTGTGAAGAGAATTAGATATTCATATTGTAAGACTGTGACGCCCCCAAATTTAGGTACTTGAAACCCGAACTCAGTGCTTCACGATACCATTTCTATGAGCGGAATAATGCTAATAATAATAATAATAATATAAATAACAAACTTAGTTTACATATATCAGAGTCTAATCCCAAGTACGCAACCATTACACATTACAAAAGCTATATATATATATATAGACTAATATATAATATATATATATATATATAATATATATATCATTGCCTTAATATAAACTAACTATTACAAAAGCTACCATTACATATAATCTGTTTGCTTCCCTTTTCACTGGTTCTTTTCTGAACCTTCAGGTTGATCACACTTAGCTGAAAACATTAAAATTAAGCAAGGATGAGCATTTGAGTGCCCATCAAGTAATAACAATTAGAAATATAATTAGTTGAAAGAAATAAATGTTTTCTTTGTACATCACTTCTACAACGATTCAAGAGTTGTGAAGTAAACTAAACCGATTTCAATAACATAACAATTCTATCCCAAATTTTTGAAACTACGTATTGGCTATATATATAGGTATTAGTCGACAGATTATGAACATTGTTTTAAGTTTTTGCTAAGGTTTAGCAGAACTTCATCTGCAAACCGTTATAACTTACAGGCACGAGGGTGATCTGCCCAATGTGCCCTGTATTGATCAATACTACATTGCTAGAACGATATTATGGTTCATCCTTTGTCCGCCTTGGTGCATAAAAATTTTCCCGTGATCGAGATGTTCATACCTAGTTTGGAATCCGAACCAGAATAATTTGATTGGATACAAAAAGGTTTTATCATATTCAATGACATTTCGAAATTTGTGTCTAGCTGATCAAGTAGCTTAGACGGCTTATATATATATCAACATGTGATTAAATACAATGATTATCCAAGTGGGGACACTTGTATAACCATATATAGAAATTAATGAACAAAATATATATCTGAATTACCATATACTAACATGTTGATAAACAATGATCGGATATAGAATATATCACAATAGGGTTAATAATATAGCATAATAATATTATAATTCTGAAACTTCTTACTCATGTCCATTGCATAAAGGAAATGCAAATGTAAGATACTTGCCTGATGCGCTGCTTACAGTTCGTAACTTAGTTTTATCTTTATATAACACCTATCAGTAATAAGATCATTTGATCGATTAGAATAACATACTATAACACATAGCACTGCTTATTGCAGTCAGCACATAACCTAATCACATTATCACATATATTCCACAACCATTGAATTACAAACAAACACATATCTAATCAAATTATCTAAGTCCAGATCAATTTTTGAAACATGTTGGTGTACCGACGGCTTTATCGGGTAATTATCGAGTCTAAGACTCTGTCCCGTAACTTAGTATTAGTCATATTATTTTTAAATGACTTATAATAATTTTTAAATTATTATAAATTATCATGAATTTTCAAACGTCGGAATCATTATTAAATAATTTAAATATTAAATAATTCTATTATCCTTAATATTTAATTAATATTAAATTATTACTGAAACCATTGCCTAAATGTTAAAGTTATTTATAATAACTCAAAATACTTTTAAAGTATTAATATTATCCTTAAATGATTTTTTAAAAGAATTAAAATCATTTTTAAATAATTATCATTAATATTTAATTATTAATGTCTTATTCATCAAAGTATAAAAAGTTCTTAATTATAACTTCAAATATTTTTAATCCATTTATTTCCTTTTTAAATGATTTTTAAATCAATAAAACCATTTTTAAATTATTTATTTAATATTATTATTAAATAACTCTAATATCATTTATAATAAATTATAATCATTAATATTAAATTATTAATAAAATTATCCTTTAAATATTAAAAGTTATATTTTATAACTTAAAATATCTTTAAACACTTTATTTTCATTTAAAATGATTATTATAATATTAAAATCATTTTTAAACTAAAATATTTAATATAATTATTAAATAACTTTCATATCATTAATAATAATTAATTAATGAATTTTACCTTTAAATATTAAAAGTTATATTTTATAACTTAAAATATTTTTATATACCTTATTATTAATTAAAATGATTTTTAATGTAATAAAATCATTTTTAATTAATTTATCTAATTCATTTAGTAAATAACCTAATTATAATTAATATTGATTTATTAATGAATTTCATCACAAAATATTAAAAGTCATTAAAAATAACTTAAAATATTTTCATATATCATAATATAATTTTAAATGATTTTTTAATAATTTTTAAATAATTTATTTAATATTATTATTAATTAAATTAAATACCTTTAATATTCTAAAAATATTAAATATTTATGAAATATATACAAAATAAATAAAAACTAATTTTTGGAATTTAAAATAATTTTTAATAATTTATTTGGTATTTTTAATAATTAAAAACAATTTTTTTCTATTTATTTAATTAAATTAATTAATTTTCAGAAAATAATATATACTGTCTGTCGTTAAAGCTCTTTGGCAACAGAAACCGTCGCCTTAGGTGTTCTTGAGATCTCAAGAACATTCATAGCAGTGCACGACATAGCTACTTTGACCGTGAATTAAGAACAGCGTAATGTGTTTCTGGGCACGATGCTGGTCAGAGATTGTAGTGCTAGTGGAGGCCTACATTATCCAACAACAAACATGGTTAACAACCATTATACGAACGAGATCCGAGCCTTTAAAGGGACTGTCAGACCTGTTCTTCATTTCTGGGTTACCCAGAAATGAAGAACAGTTCGACTGTCCACTTTTGGGCTTCTACAACTTGTAATACATGTAATGTTTGTGTGATATAAAGGGTGAAATGTGTAGACAGTATGTAAATGAAGAGATATAACACTAAATATCAACAGAACATCAACAGAATCAATAGATCTAGACCGATCAATGCATGTCAGAAACTGTGTTCTTCGGTTTTCTGGGTTACCCAGAAAACCATTTTTGTGCTTGACCCTGCTAGTTTGACCGGTCACTAAATCCAGTTTTTTTGATATCTAGATGTCCTATAAACATATATCGAAAGTGTATATAACATATTTCAACATGGATTCAACAAAGAACTTAAAACACTAAAATCCTGACAGATCTAGAGTCTTCAATAACTTGTCAGACACTGAGAATCCATTTTTGGGTTACCCAGAAATGGTCTGGTCATGGTCGGTCAACGACCTTTGACCACGAATAACTTGTATTCTGTACTGGCTATGACCTTGATTCAACTTCCAGAGTATAGATCTCATGACATACTACAAGATTAAATACTTCAAACACAAAAACTAAACACAGACAGAGATCTACAAGGCCTAACATTCAGTTGTCAGACATCAAAAATGAAATTTCTAGATTTGGTAGATCTTCAAATCCGAGCCTCTAGATGTTATGGATCTAACATCCAGCAACCCAGATCATCATTAGACACCTTATATAACATGTTTAACAAAAAAAATCTAACATCTAACAACAGATTTTTGGTCAGATTATAGCTAGGGTTTTTATACCTTTTTTGATCACTTTCTGATTCTGGCTACTGATTTGGTTATGGATGTTAGTGGGGCTCGGATTGTGACTAATTGATGAAGGAAATTTTCGAATGTTTGAGCTTGAGAGAGTCAAGGATGAGAGTTGTGTAAAATTAGCTAACAAATGACTTTTTTTCTCTCTCTCAATCTATATATACTAGTGTATGATGCATGTATGGCTGATGTATGTTGTTGATTGATGTGTTTTTAAGTCACACTAATAAGTCAAGGGTTGTCCAACAACCCCAACAACTCTAACACTTGGCAAAAACTAATAATGCAAGAAGGGTATAATGGTCTTTTCGCATAGAAGTTTAAGGGCAATCTTGTAATCCTTACAAACCCTTAGGGTTTAACCCTAAGGTTTAGCACAAATTAATTGTAGGATTTCCAATTTAGGGTTTGCACAAAAATAAAATTAAATAAATTTTAGTTTCTAAAATTTTGAAATTAGGGTTTCCTAATTATGATCAATTTTCTAATTACACTACACATGAACATTAGTGTTTTAGTTTCCACTAATTAGCATTTAGCTTACAATTAACAATTAGGGTTTCATTTTAGTAAATTAGGGTTACTAATTTAGAAATTAGGTTTACTAATTTAGAAATTAGGGTTTCTAGAAATTAGAATTTCTAAATATTAATTAGGGTTTCTCTAATTAACATTAAATTCTATAATACGTAACATAATTCATTTAGCACAATTACATAACCGTTCTAACTCATAATTGAGTTTCAAATTAGGGTTTCCAAATTTAGTAATTAGGGTTCTTAATTAATTAGGATTTCTATAATTAATATCAAATTCTATAATACACCACGTAAATCACATAACACAATTATATAACAGTCTTGAACTCATAATTGAGTTTCAAATTAGGATTTCCAAATTTAGAAATTAGGTTTACTAATTTAGAAATTAGGGTTCTCAATTAATTAGGGTTCCTAATTAATTAAGGTTTTCCATACTTAGATTTAAAATTAATAATACATGACATTCATAACCTAAAGTAATTACTTAAAATCTTACAGTCTTATTTGACTATCCAATTAGGGTTTATTAAAATAATATTAGGGTTTATCATGATACGCTAAAACTGTTCCACAAATTTACTTTACACATATAACATACATATTTATAACACTGACAAATAATAATATAATATTATTATTCTTATTCCTTGATAAAAATCCAAAATTAGGGTTTGGATTCCATATCTGATTTATCTGGCATATATACCTTTATTAATTAAGTTAAAATAATTAACTTAATTAATATAAATTAAATTCATATAATAAAATTATTTGTAAACATTCATGTAATAAATATATTTTTATTTATCACATAAATACACATACACCTTATCTTGTACAAATCCTCATCCTTAAAATAAAAAAAAATTTATACACAAAAATTCTTATTTATTTACATAGAAATTATCGGGTTGTTACAAAGATCCCAACTTATTATAAATAAAATCGAATTTTCTCTATTTATTATTGTGAATAATAAGGTGATAATTTGATATAGTACTTTAGTTATGTGTGAAATGTGCAAATTTTGCAAAATAAGTAATTGGTTTTAAAATATTCATTGTGTCGGGAAATATTCGTTTGGTCGTGGAATATTCTTTTTGTCGGAAAATATTCGTACGACAGAGCATCCATTTATGGGCCCCATAACGGATAACAGTCGGATGAAGAAAATGACAAGTTTGAGTTTTTATAAATAACGACGTAGTTGTTACCGTTAACACTGTTGGAATACCCGGTGGTTAAAATACAGTAATACGCGTGGTGGCACAGTAGCACACGGTATTGCACAGTATTTTTGAATTATTGATTCTTACATAAGAAGACACTACTCAATAATTGTTAAAGTAATTACTATTCAATATTTTATTTTATTGATTCAATATTTGCTGCGTTGATATTTTATATTATTGTTGTTTCAATAATTGTCACTGCACAGTATTTCCATTATCAGATCAATAATTCATATTATTTGAATAATATTATTAGATAGCATTATTGGCAATGTCTAAGGAAAATCTGTCTAGGAAAGGGGTTTGGTCACCTAATTGCGCGCCAATGAGGAGAAATTTTTATCGGAAAGCCCCATCTTTCCTGGGAACGACCTGGTTGTCATAATTGTGATTCTGTAATATTATTTATGAATAATTAATTATTGATTTATATGATAAGGAAATATTTATTTTATATAGATATAAATGATGGATATATTTATGCTATGTGGTTATAAATGATGGAATAAATGATGAGGTGTTTTATCAGTATTTTGTCGGAATAAGAGGTGTTGAAAATAGTCCGTAGATGGATTTCAGATATTTTCTGTTTGGAATTTGGAAAAACTTAAACTTACAAAGTTGTAGAAAATTTAATTTCCTATGGAATGGACATAAAATTCGTATTTTTCTGATAAAGTGCTATTTATTATGAATTATTAAAGTTTCAGAAACAAATATTTTTATTTAAAATATGGATGGGCCCCACTTTTGGTTGGTGAGAAATAAAATGTGATGGAATTTATTTTCAAAAGTGGTGGGCTTGAATAGTAGCAGGTAAAGCCATCAGGTAGCAGGTTAGTCTGCTATGGTGTTCTAAACATTTTTCTATAAATAGGGTGCTTAGTTAGAATTGATAATTACACTAGAAACAAGCTTTCTCTCTTTCTCTCTGTAGTAGCCCCCGAATCTGGGTCCCGAATCACCTCGGATCCGGTACACTAATTCTTTCACTATTTGCGGAAGATATAAACATAAGTTGTTTATACAATACATTACACACTATTACCCAAAATCGAGTAACCTTAACTTATTACACATTTCCTAAAATATCTATTACACAACAATATTTATCAAATACACTATTACAACAAGCTGCACTTTATATCCCAAGCTGAACTTGGCTTTAACCGTTTCCGGTATACGACGCATTTGCTTTACCTGCAATGTTTTATCATGATATAGCAAGGGTGAGCATAAAAGTTGCCTAGCAACTTTATATACAATAACATAACAATATATCATGATTGAAGAGTATGAATAATTGGTTGGCTATAATTCAACAATATGATTGTGAACTAGCAGGAACAAAATTTTGACTGAACAAGTATTTTACATGAACAAACATTTCTGAACCAACTGGTAATGAAGGTGATCAGCCTTTCATACCTGACTTATACATGCAAGATGTACAGAGTACAATTTTCATGGAAATCAGCAAAGATTAACTATAAGCTGGAATAAACTACTCTTATTAGAGTTAAGTATGAGAAAACTTGCCTGAGTCGTTGATTACCGCACGCAATTAATAACGCTTTACCCGAAGACCTAATAATAATAATATAGATCTCCAATAATTAGAATAATATCATTATAGTATAATACTGCTATATTTAAAACCACAGAATATCCTAAACACATTACCACATAACCCTATCAGTCTTTACCGCACATAAGACTAGGTATCAAGTCAAACTATTGAAGTCTGAGTTGAAACCGACACAATTCTATCATCCCGACGGTCTAGTCGGACTTTTATCGAGTTTAAGTTCAATTAAACTCTGTCTAACCACTTATCCATTATCACAGATAACTTTCTTATCAGTCAAAACATTTTTCCTAGGCTCGTAATAATTTTCGGATAATTATTACCATTTATTAACATTTTTCAATCCTTAAAACCGTATTTAAATAAATTAAATACCACAAAATTCCTTAATCATTAATATTTATTTAATATAAAAATATTAATGAAAATCATTATATAATATTATAATATAATTATAATATATCAAAGTATTTTTAATACCTTAAAATCATAATTATATAATTTTCCAACACTTTAATCCATTATCCGATACTTAATATTAATATTTTCATGCCAAAATATCAAAAGTTATATTTTATAACTTAAAATATTTTTATAACACTTAAATCATTTTTATATGATTTATAAAACATTAATTCTAATTTTTCATAATTTATTTAATATATTTATTAAATAAATTAATTACCATTAATAATAAATTATTAATGAATTTCATCACAAAATATCAAAAGTTATGGAAATAACTTAAAATATTTTCTTTTATCATAATATTACTTTTCATGATTTTTAATGAATTAAAAACTATTTTTAAATAATTTATTTAATATTGTAATTAAATAAATAAATACCATTTATATTCCAAAAATATTAAATATTTTCAAAATATATTCAAAATAGTTAAAAACTATTTTTCAGACTTTAAAATAATTTTTCATAATTTATTTTGTATTTTTAATAATTAAAAACTATTTTTTTATAATTTTAAATTAATTTCTAGAAAAATAATAAATAAACAGTCGCTAAAGGCCTATAGCGACACTTTCTGTCGCTATAGGTGTTCTTGAGTGTTCTTGGCAGATGCGAGGGTACCTAGTTTGACCGGATTTTAATATGTGTTATGTTCGTTTCTGGGTGTCTAAGTTGCATTAATGTTGTAGTATAAATGTAATAATACAATTATGAACAAGTTTTATAACCATAACATCACTAACCAGCAAGATCTAAGCCTGCAAACTTTTTGACAACGTGTTCTTCATTTTCTGGGTTTTCCAGAAAATGAAGAACAGTCGAGGTTAATAGCTTTCGATCCTTATATCTTGAGTTCTGAGTTTAGTTTGGGTGATCTGTAAGTTCTAACGTGTAGTCCGTATGTCAAGGTACAACAAACGATCATCAGATCAACCTAACAACAACAGATGAACAAGATTCAAGCCGGTCAAAGTGACGACCAAGAACTGTTCTTGAACAAATCTAGGTTTTCCAGATTGTTCTTGAGGCAGTTCGGTCAACTACATTTGACCATGATTTATTTATGATCCTGATGCAGTTCTGGGTGATCTAAAGCTTTTACACGGTAGAACTCATGTCATCCTACAACCTTAAACCAACAAAATGACCAAATTAACAAACAACAACAAGATTCATGACCTAGAAAAACCTGTCAGACCGATCTGGAAATTCTGGGTTACCCAGAATTTCAGAAATCGTGATGGGTCAATGACCTTTGACTGCATATAACTTGCGATCTAGACATGCTAAAACACTTTTTCAAGTTGGATATGAAAGATCTCATGACCTAGAATAGATCTATAACATCAAACACACTAAACATTTAACACACAAAGATCTACGAGGTCTGACTTAAGGCTGTCAGACTCAAATTTCCAGATTTTCCAGATTTGTAAAATTTTAAATTCGTGCACTTTGATGTTATGGGTCATGGATTTAACAACCCAGAACATCAATTGACACCTTATAACACAACTTTGCACAATCAATTGCAACATTTAACAACCAATTGAAGGATTTCAAAAATTAGAGATTTATACCTTTTAAGCTTTTAATTTTCGATTCTGGCTTCTGATCTGTTTATGATGAACGTGGGGCTTGAATTTAGAACTGATTTGGCAATATATTTCGTTGGTTGAGAGAGAAGTAAGAGTTGGTAGGAGCAAAAATTGATTGTGGCCATATTTTGTACATTTTCTCTCTCTAAATCCTTTATATAATTGGATTGATTCATTGCTTGTTGCTGATGTGCTAGATTTGCTGGACATTTTGTCAAAGGCTAGGGCTATGCTTAGGCTAGGGTTGCTCAACAACCCATGATTTGGCCAAGATTTTCAAGCAACCATAAAATAATACAAAGAGGGGCATTTTTGATATTTCCATAATTTTCTAGAACTTGCAATTGATGAAACCCTCAATTTTTAGGGTTTGGATTATTCTAGGGTTTAGGTTTTAACCCTTAACTTTGCAAAAAATTTAACTTCTACAATTTCCGAATTTCGGTTATAAAAATTAGAATATTAACAATCAAAAATTATAATTAGAATTTACTAATTATATTTAAAATTCTTTAATCATGCTTTCATTCTTGCTAATTAGGATTAGCATTTCATAATTACAATCGCTAATTACGCAATTAGTGTCAAAATAGTCATTTAGGTTCAAAACCCTTGAATTAGGGTTTCTAATAGAAAAATTAATTTTCTAATTTAGAAATTAAATATCGTAATTAGATTAGGGTTTCTAATTACACAAAAATTGAAGTAATTAGGATTAGGGTTTCCTAATTAACATTGCTAATTTTAGCAATTAAAATCAATTGAACATTAGGGTTTCTGACGGAACAATTAGGGTTCCAAAAATTTCAAATTAGGGTTTGTTAATCAATTAACTTTTTACCCTAATTAATACTTAATCAATACCACATAAACATTATAATTTTCCGTTATAATCCCAGATTAGGGCTTAACTTAAACAGAATCTGAAACTAGGGTTTTCAGATCTGGCATTAGGGTTTCAAATTTGGAATTAGGGTTTTGTAATCAATTGATAAGATTAACCCTAATTAATCTTTTAATTATTTACACTTATGCCATTAAGTTCTCAATTTAGGGTTTCATGCACCGAATTAGGGTTTCGGATTCCCGGAACTGAAACTAGGGTTTACAGAACCGATTTCTAGGGTTTCTTATTAACCGTTAGGGTTTTCTAACCGAACGTTGTCGTTCTTAATATATTCTTAGGGTTTGTTACAGATATAATTTATCTGGTCAACCCTTGACCCTTAACCACATTCTGTACACAGAACATAACCATATACACAGAACATAATCACATAAATTCTTAATCCTGAATAATTCACCAAAATCCTTTACACCATTTTGAAATCCTCAAAATTCAATCCCAATAACATTAAACGCTTACACTTATTTTCTGTCTAGGTCTAATATTTGACCTTAAATCAATCATTTAAGATTTTACTAAATTACCCAAATTTTCGGGTTTTCACATTCACCCCTCCTTATAAGAATTTCGTCCCCGAAATTCACCTTACACCTTACACCGTACACCTTACACCATTCACACATAAACCATTCACACACATTATTACTTGTTACACAATACACCTCTCACCAGAGTAAAAGTTTTGAAATTGTACTGAGGAGTCATTTAGACTATTTGTCTGCCATTTTCGCAAAGGTTTTATGGAAATTCATCCGCAAACCGTCATTACTTACGGACACAAAGGGTGATCAGCCCGATATGCCCTGTACTGATCAGGTACTGTTGGTCGGAACAATTTGTTCCTCTTTTCCGCCTTGGGCGCATAAACTTTTACCTCAGTCTTATTGGATTCCGCACCAAAATAATTTGGTTTGGGAAATTCTTTCAATGAACACTTGGAGTTTTTATAACTTTAGTCTTGCTGAATCAAATAGCATAGACTCATATCAATAATTCAATTCAATCGAATTATTTAGGTGTAGCCAAACCCCGTTGGCTAATTTAAAATATTTTTGAAAACAATTTCGAGAATGACGTCATGATGCCGTACTGTATTAATAGTCCGTTTGAGGATGCCGTCATTGTATGACTTTGTTATAACACATCATACAATGGTGGAACTGCGACTTTAGGTCAAGTTCACACCAAGTATTCCTGTATTTACAACTCCATCACATTTTTATCATCTCTGCACCAGGTTACATGGTACATGAGTGATAATTGAAAATAATTTTTGATATTTCAAATCATTTGCGTCTAGCCGAAATAAGTAGCATAGACTGTACTTTAAACCGTTTCAAAAATGGTTACGAGTCTACATTTTTTTTAAAAGGCACATAGTGCGTATTTAGCTTGATGTCAAAAATTTCGAAGTTTAGTATAGCTAGGAGTTTAGGAAAACCTAAGTTTCCTCTAATGATCATTTGCTTATCAATCTATCTGTTCCTATAATCCTTAACACTCTATTCACACACAACTATACCCAATTCATAAAACCATACTTATGATTTCATAACCTGGCCACAATTATATGAGTTTACAAACTGTCCCTAGTCTGACCTTTGGCGTCCGTTCGCTGAGGGGCTCATAAACATTTCATATAATTATGCGTCAAGAATGTCACATAAGTATGAGTTCTAAGAACTCGTACTTAATCCTATATTCTCTACCTATGACCTATTTATCTATATATAATAACTAGCGTGACACAACATTTCAACTATTACCAATGCCACCAACTAAGTAGTACAAGGAATCATACAACTCATTTGCTAACACGAGTCCTCATTGAAATCCCCACCTAATCTTAACCCCCTTTTTCATACGAATTAAATTCGTATTCATGATCCATAACTCATTTATGAGTTTTCATTTTCATAGCATTATTTCATAGTACAACTTTTACACAGCATCTTGCTGTAAACTTTTCAATTATTAGATTGATTCATTTCCCATATCATAACCGTATATCAGATCACGGGGTGATCTTATCGTATATATTACGATTCAATTCCATGCACTATGATCGTTTTATTTTACGATCTCCTATCCCTGCACTTTCAGTCTTTTAGACTCGATCTATTCACCATTACTGTTCAACTTTATTATCAGAGTTAGGGAACTCTGTGCTTTACACCCGCCGAGATTCATCTTTGAATATTACCAACCAACTAACTCTATATGAGTTAGATCTTATCCTAATCACTGCGGTTATTGGTCTCAGGTATTCCTACCTAAGCTTCATAACCAACAGCTCTGATACCAACTGTAGTAGCCCCTGAATCCGGGTCCCAAATCACCTCGGATCCGGTACACTAATTCTTTCACTATTTGCGGAAGATATAAACATAAGTTGTTTATACAATACATTACACACTATTACCCAATATTAATATTTTCATGCCAAAATATCAAAAGTTATATTTTATAACTTAAAATATTTTTATAACACTTAAATCATTTTTATATGATTTATAAAACATTAATTCTAATTTTCCATAATTTATTTAATATATTTATTAAATAAATTAATTACCATTAATAATAAATTATTAATGAATTTCATCACAAAATATCAAAAGTTATGGAAATAACTTAAAATATTTTCTTTTATCATAATATTACTTTTCATGATTTTTCATGAATTAAAAACTATTTTTAAATAATTTATTTAATATTGTAATTAAATAAATAAATACCATTTATATTCCAAAAATATTAAATATTTTCAAAATATATTCAAAATAGTTAAAAACTATTTTCAGACTTTAAAATAATTTTTCATAATTTATTTTGTATTTTTAATAATTAAAAACCATTTTTTTCTAATTTTAAATTAATTTCCAGAAAAATAATAAATAAACCGTCGCTAAAGGCCTATGGCGACACTTTCTGTCGCTATAGGTGTTCTTGAGTGTTCTTGAGTGTTCTTGACAGATGCGAGGGTACCTAGTTTGACCGGATTTTAATATGTGTTCTGTTCGTTTCTGGGTGTCTAAGTTACATTAATGTTGTAGTATAAATGTAATACTACAATTATGAACAAGTTTTATAACCATAACATCACTAACCAGCAAGATCTAAGCCTGCAAACTTTCTGACAACGTGTTCTTCATTTTCTGGGTTTTCCAGAAAATGAAGAACAGTCGAGGTTAATAGCTTTCGATCCTTATATCTTGAGTTTTGAGTTTAGTTTGGGTGATCTGTAAGTTCTAACGTGTAGTCCGTATGTCAAGGTACAACAAACGATCATCAGATCAACTTAACAACAACAGATGAACAAGATTCAAGCCGGTAAAAGTGGCGACCAAGAACTGTTCTTGAACAAATCTGGGTTTTCCAGATTGTTCTTGAGGCAGTTCGGTCAACTACATTTGACCATGATTTATTTATGATCCTGATGCAGTTCTGGGTGATCTAAAGCTTTTACACGGTAGAACTCATGTCAGCCTACAACCTTAAACCAACAAAATGACCAAATTAACAAACAACAAAAAGATTCATGACCTGGAAAAACCTGTCAGACCGATCTGGAAATTCTGGGTTACCCAGAATTTCAGAAATCGTGATGGGTCAATGACCTTTGACTGCATATAACTTGCGATATAGACATGCTAAAACACTGATTCAAGTTGGATATGAAAGATCTCATGACCTAGAATAGATCTATAACATCAAACACACTAAACATTTAACACACAAAGATCTACGAGGTCTGACTTAAGGCTGTCAGACTCAAATTTCCAGATTTTCCAGATTTGTAAAATTTTAAATTCGTGCACTTTGATGTTATGGGTCATGGATTTAACAACCCAGAACATCAATTGACACCTTATAACACAACTTTGCACAATCAATTGCAACATTTAACAACCAATTGAAGGATTTCCAAAAATTAGAGATTTATACCTTTTAAGCTTTTAATTTTTGATTCTGGCTTCTGATCTGTTTATGATGAACGTGGGGCTTGAATTTAGAACTGATTTGGCAATATATTTCGTTGGTTGAGAGAGAAATAAGAGTTGGTACGAGCAAAAATTGATTGTGGCCATATTTTGTACATTTTCTCTCTCTAAATCCTTTATATAATTGGATTGATTCATTGCTTGTTGCTGATGTGCTGGATTTGCTAGACATTTTGTCAAAGGCTAGGGCTATGCTTAGGCTAGGGTTGCTCAACAACCCATGATTTGGCCAAGATTTTCAAGCAACCATAAAATAATACAAAGAGGGGCATTTTTGATATTTCCATAATTTTCTAGAACTTGCAATTGATGAAACCCTCAATTTTTAGGGTTTGGATTATTCTAGGGTTTAGGTTTTAACCCTTAACTTTGCAAAAATTTAACTTCTACAATTTCCGAATTTCGGTTATAAAAATTAGAATATTAACAATCAAAAATTATAATTAGAATTTACTAATTATATTTAAAATTCTTTAATCATGCTTTCATTCTTGCTAATTAGGATTAGCATTTCATAATTACAATCGCTAATTACGCAATTAGGGTCAAAATAGTCATTTAGGTTCAAAACCCTTGAATTAGGGTTTCTAATAGAAAAATTAATTTTCTAATTTAGAAATTAAATATCGTAATTAGATTAGGGTTTCTAATTACACAAAAATTGAAGTAATTAGGATTAGGGTTTCCTAATTAACATTGCTAATTTTAGCAATTAAAATCAATTGAACATTAGGGTTTCTGACGGAACAATTAGGGTTCCAAAAATTTCAAATTAGGGTTTGTTAATCAATTAACTTTTTACCCTAATTAATACTTAATCAATACCACATAAACATTATAATTTTCCGTTATAATCCCAGATTAGGGCTTAACTTTAACAGAATCTGAAACTAGGGTTTTTAGATCTTGCATTAGGGTTTCAAATTTGAAATTACGGTTTTGTAATCAATTGATAAGATTAACCATAATTAATCTTTTAATTATTTACACTTATTCCATTAAGTTCCCGATTTAGGGTTTCATGCACCGAATTAGGGTTTCGAATTCCCGAAACTGAAACTAGGGTTTACAGAACTGATTTCTAGGGTTTCTTATTAACCGTTAGGGTTTTCTAACCGAACGTTGTCGTTCTTAATATATTCTTAGGGTTTGTTACAGATATAATTTATCTGGTCAACCCTTGACCCTTAACCACATTCTGTACACAGAACATAACCATATACACAGAACATAATCACATAAATTCTTAATCCTGAATAATTCACCAAAATCCTTTACACCATTTTGAAATCCTCAAAATTCAATCCCAATAACATTAAACGCTTACACTTATTTTCTGTCTAGGTCTAATATTTGACCTTAAATCAATCATTTAAGATTTTACTAAATTGCCCAAATTTTCAGGTTGTCACACTCTCTCTATATTATCGAGCGTATTTTGAGAGTATTTAGATACTTTGTGTGTTGCTATTCATCAGTGCAAGTTTCCTTCAGCCTTATACTGGTATTCCGATCAGAAGTACTGATATTTTGAGGTAAGTGATGTTATTTTCTTCTTAATGATGTTATTCTTTCAATATCATTATACCGAAATATTGGTATTGATTTTATTGTGGAATTTCTACCTTTTTGTGTCAGGGTTACTATTTATGTATATGACACTATTCAC
Organism: Panax japonicus; assembly: GCA_020205505.1. Lineage (NCBI taxonomy): Eukaryota > Viridiplantae > Streptophyta > Magnoliopsida > Apiales > Araliaceae > Panax > Panax japonicus. The sequence goes on from CM035107.1 coordinate 51,932,121, forward strand.
GAATACGACACTATTCACCGAAAAATAAAATTTTCTTCTTTTTGTCGAAGATATCTATTATGGTTACTATCTTTGATTGTATCTATGTTTTAATCTTTATTTTTGAATTCTGCTTCAAAATTGGTTATTATGGAGTATTATTGAACTTGAATAAACTGTAATACGAATCCCTAATATTTATTCTTTTATCTCACTGGATTCATTTTTTTAAAGATATTTTTCATCATCCTCAGTCCTAAATGATGATATAACTGAATATCTTTGGCCTGTAGTGTAAAGATTAATTAATAACCTGATGAATATCTTTGGCCCATAGTGCAAAGATGAACATGTGTTGAGATGAACATGACCAACTGGTGATACAAATGAATATCTTTGGCCTGTAGTGCAAAGATGAATATTTGATTCAAGATGTATATTGATTGATGTTACAGGGATAAAATATTGGACTTTTAAATCTTAGAAGATAGTAGAATTAATTCTTTACTTGACTCTTCTAATATATTGGTGTTTTCGCTGCAGTTATTGATCTAAAACTTGTTGTCTATTATATTTTATCAGATATTTTCCCTGTTGAAGACTAATGATAATTTGTTGTATATTATCTTAGTTATAATATTCTTTACTGGGCTAGTTGAGCTCACCCTTTTCCTTTTTGTTCCATTGTTCTTCTCAGGATGAGAGAATTTAGCAGGAACTAGCCGGGGTATAGAGTGATGATTAACGGTAGTTGTTTTAGTAGTCCTCACTATTTTTTAAAATAGTGTATCAATAATTGTAATGAGGACTCCTTTTGAGTTTGTATACTGTCTATTAGACAATATTTGTATTCAAACTCACAGTATATGTGTTGTCGTATTTTACACGACAATTGTATTACTAAAGTTGTATTTATTTCTGTACCATGTATTTGGCGACTCGGAATGGGTGATGTATACCTATTTTGGGGCGTCATAGTCGGTATTAGAGCTTAGGGATATGATCCCTGGCTGAGATGTGAGACAAGAACTAGGAGGGGATAGATGGGGAATTCCTTCGCTAGTATGACCTGACGAAGTTTATTTGGTATTTATTTGGTCGGTCAGAGTATAGGGATAATATGTGACATGTTAATTAACCCTTGTTTTGTGGCAGTATTTGAGAATGGGAGCGGAAAATATTAACAATGAAGTGAATCAGACCGTGGAGACACCTTTAATCACCACCCATGGGAACGTGCAACAAGAAGGAAATATTCCTCCTGTAAACAACACAACCGAACAAATGATGAATGATGGGATAATTAAAAGCTTTTTACAGTTCATGCAAAATCAGACGAGGGAGAGTCGTGCACAAAATACGGGTGGAAATGATAGCAATGCGCGGCTTGTCACAACCAAGCAGTTCAAGGAGTTGGGACCACCAGAATTTGCGGGAAAACCGGATCCGATTAAGGCGAAAATGTGGGTCAAACAAATTACCAAGATGACAAGTACTTTCCTGAAAGTATTCATCATATGAAGGAGGTAGAGTTTATCAGACTGGAACAAAACAACATGACGGTGTCCCAGTACGAGGCGAAGTTTGCAGATTTATCCAGGTTTGCACCTCATTTGGTAGAGAACGAGGAACGAATGACGAGGATGTTCCTGAGAGGTCTAAAACCTGAGATTCGACAAAATATCTTATCTCTCATAAATTTTTTTTATATTCAGATGTTGTAAACATGGCTCAATTATTAGAGTGAGATAATGAGTATATTCAACCAAAGGACCATAACTAGGGTCATACTGGTGGTGGCAGTCATCGGAGCAATGAAAACCAGCAGGGAGGAAAACATTCGGACAAAAGCAGTAACCACTCTAGTGGTAATCGTGGTCGTGAAAATAGAAGAAGTGAGTCGGGAGGAAATTTCAAGAAGAGAAGGTACAACAATGACAACGTAAAGACGTCATCACAAACATCTACTGTTTCTAAGGGAGGAGAATGAGCACCGGTCGTTTGTTATAAATGCGGGAAAGAGGAACACATCAGCCCAAACTGCCCACAACAATCTAAGGTATATTATAATTGTGGAAAGGAAGGTCATATAGCTAGAGATTGTCTAGTTGTGAAATCAAGTTCAACGGGGATGGTGACTCCAAAGGCTATCCCAGACAAGTCAAAGTCGGTGGTTCTTGGAAGGGCGTTTGTCGTGACTGGCCAAAATGCGAGAAACCCAAACGAGGTGATCACGGGTAAGCTAATCATAAACTCTTGCGAAGTTTATACCTTATTAGATACTGGTTCTACCCATTATTTTATCTATCCTGCTTGTGCTCAACGTTTAAACTTGACTCCGGAAAAATTAGACCTTGACTTATCTGTTGAGACTCCGTTAGGAGAAACTTTTATTACATCTACTTTTTATAAATCTTGCTTGATTCAAGTTGGTACCATCACATTAACTGTCGATCTTATTTCGTTGAAAATTCTTGCATTTGATGTCATTTTAGGGATTGATTGGTTAATCACTCATCATGCTAAAATTGATTGTTTTTATAAGGTTGTTAGTTTTCATATTCCTAACCAAGCTGTTATGCGAATTCAAACAACAAAACCACTAAAATCAATCACTGTCATATCAAGCCATAAAGCTATTCGTTTATTGAAAAATAGATGTCAAGCTTTCTTAGCCCATGTCACGGACTTGAACAAAAACACGTCAGATTTGAATAATATTTCTGTTGTTAGTGAATTTCCTGATGTATTTCCTGAAGAACTTCCCGGTCAAACCTCAGAACATGAAGTTGAATTCTTTATTGACCTTGAACCTGGTACAAAGCCCATTTCTAAAACTCCATATCGAATGGCTCCTATTGAACTTCAGGAGTTAAAGGTCCAACTACAGGAGTTGTTGGACATTGGTTTCATTCGTCCTAGTACATCTCCTTGAGGTGCTACTATGTTATTCTTAAAGAAGAAAGACGAGAGTATGCGACTTTGTATTGACTACCGAGAATTGAACCATGTCACTATCAAGAATAGGTATCCGCTACCTCGCATAGATGACTTGTTCGACTAGTTTCAAGGAGCACACTTCTTTTCAAAGATCGATCTTCGTTCTGGATATAATCAGTTGAAGATTAAAATTGAGGATATTCCAAAGACTGCCTTCATAACTCAGTACGGGCATTATGAATTCTTAGTCATGTCTTTTGGATTGACTAATGCTCCTGCTGCTTTCATGGATATGATGAACCGTGTGTTCAAAGAATATTTGGATCAGTTCGTTGTTGTCTTTATTGATGACATCCTCATCTATTCCAAAAGCCGTGAAGATCATGAGCGCCATTTGAAGTTGGTACTGCAAAGGCTTTGTGATAACAAGCTATATACCAAGATTAATAAATGCGAGTTCTGGCTTGAGGAAGTAGTGTGGCAGCCCCGAACCCAGGCCCCGAATCGCCGCGGATTCGGTACACTGTTACTATCACTATTTACGAAAGATATAAACATAAATTGTTTATACATTACATTACACACTATTCCCCAAGGTCGAGTAACCTTAACTTAAACACCATATATAAATTTTCTAATATATAACATATTTATCAAACTATACTATTACAAAATAGTCACACGTTTTAACCCAAGTAGAACTTGACTTTAACATTTTCCTGTGTCCGAACGCATTTGCCTTATCTGCAATGTTTATCATGATATAGCAAGGGTGAGCATGAAAGTTGCCCAGCAAGTTTATATACAATAATATAACAATATATCATGATTGAAGAGTATGAATAATAAGCTGGCTATAATTCATCAATATAATTGAGAACTAGCACGAACAAACTGTTGACTGAACAAGTTTTAAGCATGAACAAACATTTCTGAACCAACTGGTAATGAAGGTGATCAACCTTTCATACCTGACTTATACATGCAAGATGTACAGAGTACAAATTTTGTGGCAATCAGCAATGATTAGCCATAAGCTTGATTACAATACTCTTATTTGAGTTAAGTAAAAGAAAACTTGCCTGAACCGTTGATTACCGCAACGCAATTTATAACGCTTTACCCAAAGACCTAATATTAATAATATAGATCTCCAATATTAGAATAATATCATCACAGTATAATACTGTTATATTTATATCCACAGAATAACCTAAACACATAGCACATAACCCTATCAGTCTATAACACACATAAGACATAGCATCAAGTCAAACTATTTCAGTCTGACTTGAAACCGACACAATTCTATCATCCCGACGGTCTAGTCGGACAAAAATCGAGTTTAAGTTCAATTAAACTATGTCTAACCACTTAACCATTATCACAGATAATTTCTTATCAGACAAAACATTTTTCCTAGGCTCGTAATAATTTTCGGATAATTATTACCATTTATCAACATTTTTCAATCCTTAATACCGTATTTAAATAAATTAAATACCACTTAATTACTTAATCATTAATATTTATTTATTATAAAATATTAATGAAAATCATTACATAATATTATAATATAATTATAATATATCAAAGTATTTTTAATACCATAAAATCATAATTATATGATTTTCCAACACTTTAATCCATTATCCGATAATTGCTATTAATATTAAAATATTAATATTTTCATGACAAAATATCAAAAGTTATATTTTATAACTTCAAATATTTTTTTATAACACTTAAATCATTTTTATATGATTTTTAAATCATTAATTCCATTTTTCCTCAATTTATTTAATATATCTATTAAATAAACTAATTATCATTAATATTGATTAATTGATGAATTTCATCACAAAATATTAAAAGTCATCAAAAATAACTTAAAATATTTTCTTATACCATAATATTATTTTTCATGATTTTTCATGAATTAAAACCATTTTTAAATAATTTATTTAATATTATAATTAAATAAATAAATACCATTTATATTCCAAAAATAATAAATATTTTCAAAATATACATAAAATAATTAAAAACTATTTTTCAAACTTTAAAATAATTTTTCAGAATTTATTTTGTATTTTTAATAATTAAAAACCATTTTTTTCTAATTTTTAATTAATTTCCGGAAAATAATAATAAAACTGTCGCTAAAGGGCTATAGCGACACTTTCTGTCGCTATAGGTGTTCTTGAGCTTCATGTCAGTGTTCGGGTGAGCAGGTTTGACCGGATCTAATTTCTTGTTCTGCGTGTTTCTGGGCTGGCTATTGTTCTAATCATGTAGTATAAGTGTCATACTACAACGACAATCAAATTTCATGGCCATAACACTTTACAACTGAGAGATCTAAGCTCTCAAACTACCTGTCAGACGTGTTCTTCGTCTTTTTGGGTTTTCCAGAATTTAAAGCACCTACTTTTAGTCCTTATAACGTTCATTTCATGTTCAATTTATGTGATCTAGAGGTTGAATCTTGTAGAACATATGTCAGGGTATAAATACATACCGATCATCATAACAACAATTAATCTAAGCGAAATGGACCGGTCAAAGTCTGACACAAAAATCGTATATGAAGATTTCTGGGTTTTCCAGAAATCCTGAAGAACAGTCGGTCATCCCTACTTTGACCCTTTTTATCTTTGATTCTATACATGATCTATGAGTTATATAAGCATGAAACTGAAATATAAATGTCATTCTTCAATTACATTACACTAACATGTCCAGATCGATTAACAACATGAAGATCAGATTATTCAAATGGGTTGTCAGAAATTTTTGGGTAATCTTGGTTACCTAGATTCGTCAGAGTCAACGTCGGTCAACGTAGTTTGACTGCATATAACTTAAGATCTAGACACGATCTGGACTTGATTCAAGTTCTATATTGAAGTTCTTACAACATACTACAATTATAAACTCTTAAAACACTAAAACCATTAACAGAGACCGATTTAAGAAGCCTGACATTTGACTGTCAGACATAATTTTTCAAGATTTCCAGATTTTTCAAAACATCAAAATCGAGCACTATGATGTTATGAGTTTGTGTTTTGACAACCCAGATCATCATTTGACACCTTATTACACATGTTTAACCAATCAATTACAACAAATAACATAAACTCTAAAGATTTCAAAAATTTAGGGTTTATACCACTTTGAGCTTTGATCCATAATTTCTGACATTGATCTGATCCTTAGCTTGCTACAAGATGATCATGATCTAACTTCTCACTCCCTCTCACTCTAAAATTTCGAAATGGATGAGAGAGACAAGGTTGGCCAAGAATGAAAATATAAAGTGAGCTCTCTCTCACTAATATTCCATATTTAAGAGATATTTTAATTTATTGTTTCTAGTGGTTGTCAAAATTGGCTGATGGGAGTTGTTGGTAGACACATTCTAAGGCTAGGTTTAGACTAGGGTTGGTCACCAACCATTTATCTTGGCAAGATTTTCAAGCAACTAATTTAAAGAATGTGACCAAAGGGTATAATGGTTATTTCCATTTTATTTCTAGATTTTCCATGTGTTGCAAACTCTTAGAGTTAGGGTTTGGACAATTTAGGATTTAGGTTTTAACCCTTAACTTTGCAAATTTAATTTCTAACATTTCCGAATTTTGGTTATAAATATAGAAAATTAATAATTCTAACTTATAATTAGTATTTACTAATTATATTATAATTTCCTTAATCATACTTAAATCTTGTTAATTAGGATTAATAATTCCTAATTAAAATTGCTAATTACGCAATTAGGGTCAAAATCACAGATTAGGGTTTATAACCCACTAATTAGGGTTTCTAATAGAAAATAAATTTTCTAATTTTAGAAATTAAATCTCGTAATTAGATTAGAGTTTTCTCATTACTCATAAATTGAAATAATTAGGATTAGGGTTTCCTAATTAACATTGCTAATTTTAGCAATTAAATCCACAATTGAGCATTAGGGTTTCTGACGGAACAATTAGGGTTCCAAAAATTGGAAATTAGGGTTTGTTAATTAATTAACCTTTACCCTAATTAGTACTTAATTAATAGCACTAAAGCATTAAAATTCTCCGTTATATTCCCAGATTAGGGTTTCATTTTATCAGAATCTGAAATTAGGGTTTTCAGATCTGGTATTAGGGTTTTCTAATAATTAACTAAAATTTCCAGTAATTCATTAGGGTTTTCCCTAATTAATTAAAATTATTGGCTTTTAACCTTGTACATACATTGCATTCCCAATCTAGGATTTTCAATATCCGATTTAAGGTTTCGGACTCCCGGAACTGAAACTAGGGTTTCCAGAACCGATTTCTAGGGTTTCTTATCAGACGTTAGGGTTTTCTAACTGAACGTTGACGTTCTTAAAATTTACTTAGGGTTTGACACATATATAATTAATCTGGTCAACCCTTGACCCTTAATCACATTCTGTACACATACATAACCATAAACACAGAACATAATCATATAAATCTTTAATCCTGAATAATTCACCTAAATCCTTCACAGAATTTTGAAACCCTCAAAATTCAATCCCAATTACATCAAACGCATACACTTATTTTCTGTCTAGGTCTATTATTTGACCTTAAATAAATCATTTAAGATTTTAATAAATTGTCCAAATTCTCGGGTTGTCACATTCACCCCTCCTTATAAGAATTTCGTCCCCGAAATTTACCTTACACTTTACACCGTGCACCTTACACCATTCACACATGTCACATGCTACCCAATACAACACTCACAAGAGCAAAAGTTTTAAAATTGTGCTGAAGGGTCATATAGACCATGAACACATAGTTTTAACGGTATTTATACCGCAAAACAAAACATTACTTGGTATGTTTACAATCACAAAGAAGGTAAACTACCGTTGCTAGTACTTTAGGTGACTAGCCCATCGTACTTGTACGTCATGCATAACGTATTAATCATTTTTAGCGAATATTTACGTTACTAGATTGGATTATTTATCCAAACATTATCGTTCACCTCAGTCTTATCATAGGATTCCGCACCAAAACAATTTGGTTCGGGAAAATTCTTTCAATGAACACTTGGAGTTTTTATAACATTAGTCTAGCTGAATCAAATAGCATAGACTCATATCAATAATTCAATTCGATCGAATTATATAGGTGTAGCCAAACCCCGTTGGCAAATTAAAAGTTTTGAAAATATTTTCGAAAATGACATCATGATGCCGAACGGTATTTACAGTCCGTTGAGGATTCCGTCATTTGGTGATTTTATCATACTACATCATACCATAGTGGAACAATGACTTTAGGTCAAATTCACACTAAATAATAATGCATTGATGACTCCATCATTTTTATCATCTCTGCACCAGGTTACATGGTACATAAGTGATAAATAAAATTAATTTTTGATATTTCAAATCATTTGCGTCTAGCCGGAATAAGTAGCATAGACTATACTTTAAACCGTTTCAAAAATGGTTACGAGTCTACATTTTTTTTAAAAGGCACATAGTGCGTATTTAGCTTGATGTCAAAAATTTGAAGTTTAGCATAGCTAGGAGTTTAGGAAAACCTAAGTCTCCACTAATGATCATTTGCTTAACAATCTATCTGTTCCTATAATCCTTAACACTCCATTCACACACAACTATACCCAATTCATAAAACCACACATATGAGTTCATAACTTGGCCACAATTATATGAGTTTACGAACTTACCCTAGTCTGACCTTTGGCGTCCGTTCGCTAAAGGGCTCATAAACATTTCATATAACTATGAGTCAAGAATGTCACATAAGTTTGAGTTCTAAGAACTCGTACTTAATCCTATATTCTCTACATATGACCTATTTATCTATATATGACAACTAGCGTGACACAACATTTCAATTATTACCAATGCCACCAACTAAGTAGTTTTTACACCAAGTACAATTCCCCGCCCATACAAGGAATCATACAACTCAGTTGCTGACACGAGTCCTCATTGAAATCCCCACCTAATCTTAACCCCCTTTTTCAATACGAATTTCATTTAATTCGTATCCATAATCCATAACTCTTTCATGAGTTTTCATAGTACCATTTCATAGTACAACTGATACACAGCATCTTGCTGTAAACTTTTCAATCACAAGATTGATTCATTTCCCATATCATAACCTTTGTCAGATCACGGGGTGATCTCATCGTATATATTAAGATTCATTTTCATGCACTATGATCGTTTTGTTTTACGATCTCCTATCCCTGCACTTTCAGTCTTTTAGACTCGATCTATTCACCGTTACTGTTCCATTTTATTATCAGAGTTCGGGAACTCTGTGTCTTTACATTCGCCGAGATTCATCTTTGAATCTTACCGACCAACTAAGTCTATATGAGTTAGTACTTAATCCTAATCACTGCGGTTATTGATCTCAGGTATTACTATCTAAGCTTCATAACCAACAGCTTTGATACCAGCTGTGGCAGTCCCAAACCCGGGCCCCAAATCGCCGCGGATTCGGTACACTGTTAATATCACTATTTGCGGAAGATATAAACATAAATTGTTTATACATTACATTACACACTATTCCCCAAGGTCGAGTAACCTTAACTTAAACACCATATATAAATTTTCTAACATATAACACATTTATCAAACTATACTATTATAAAATAGTCACACGTTTTAACCCAAGTAGAACTTGACTTTAACATTTTCCTGTGTCCGAACGCATTCGCCTTATCTGCAATGTTTATCATGATATAGCAAGGGTGAGCATGAAAGTTGCCCAGCAAGTTTATATACAGTAATATAACGATATATCATGATTGAAGAGTATGAATAATAAGCTGGCTATATTTCATCAATATAATTGAGAACTAGCACGAACAAACTGTTGACTGAACAAGTTTTAAGCATGAACAAACATTTCTGAACCAACTGGTAATGAAGGTGATTAGCCTTTCATGCCTGACTTATACATGCAAGATGTACAGAGTACAAATTTCGTGGCAATCAGCAATGATTAACCATAAGCTTGAATACAATACTCTTATTAGAGTTAAGTAAAAGAAAACTTGCCTGAACCGTTGATTACCGCAATACAATTTATAACGCTTTACCCGAAGACCTAATATTAATAATATAGATCTCCAATATTAGAATAATATCATCACAGTATAATACTGTTATATTTATATCCACGGAATAACCTAAACACATAGCACATAACCCTATCAGTCTATAACACACATAAGGCATAGCATCAAGTCAAACTATTTCAGTCTGACTTGAAACCGACACAATTCTATCATCCCGACGGTCTAGTCGGACAAAAATCGAGTTTAAGTTCAATTAAACTATGTCTAACCACTTAACCATTATCACAGATAATTTCTTATCAGACAAAACATTTTTCCTAGGCTCGTAATAATTTTCGGATAATTATTACCATTTATCAACATTTTTCAATCCTTAAAATCGTATTTAAATAAATTAAATACCACATAATTACTTAATCATTAATATTTATTTATTATAAAATATTAATGAAAATCATTACATAATATTCTAATATAATTATAATATATCAAAGTATTTTTAATACCATAAAATCATAATTATATGATTTTCCAACACTTTAATCCATTATCCGATAATTTCTATTAATATTAAAATATTAATATTTTCATGCTAAAATATCAAAATTTATATTTTATAACTTCAAATTTTTTTTTATATGATTTTTAAATCATTAATTCCATTTTTCCTCAATTTATTTAATATATCTATTAAATAAACTAATTATCATTAATATTGATTAATTAATGAATTTCATCACAAAATATTAAAAGTCATAAAAAATAACTTAAAATATTTTCTTATACCATAATATTATTTTTCATGATTTTTCATGAATTAAAACCATTTTTAAATAATTTATTTAATATTATAATTAAATAAATAAATACCATTTATATTCCAAAAATAATAAATATTTTTGAAATATACATAAAATAATTAAAAACTATTTTTTAAACTTTAAAATAATTTTTCAGAATTTATTTTGTATTTTTAATAATTAAAAACCATTTTTTTCTAATTTTTAATTAATTTCCGGAAAATAATAATAAAACTGTCGCTAAAGGGCTATAGCGACACTTTCTGTCGCTATAGGTGTTCTTGAGCTTCATGTCAGTGTTCGGGTGAGCAGGTTTGACCGGATCTAATTTCTTGTTCTGTGTGTTTCTGGGCTGGCTATTGTTCTAATCATGTAGTATAAGTGTCATACTACAACGACAATCAAATTTCATGGCCATAACACTTTACAACTGAGAGATCTAAGCTCTCAAACTACCTGTCAAACGTGTTTTTCGTCTTTCTGGGTTTTCCAGAATTTAAAGCACCTACTTTTAGTCCTTATAACGTTCATTTCATGTTCGGTTTATGTGATCTAGAGGTTGAATCTTGTAGAACATATGTCAGGGTATAAATACATACCGATCATCATAACAACAATTAATCTAAGCGAAATGGACCGGTCAGAGTCTGACACAAAAATCGTATATGAAGATTTCTGGGTTTTTCAGAAATCCTCAAGAACAGCCGGTCATCCCTACTTTGACCCTTTTTATCTTTGATTCTATACATGATCTATGAGTTATATAAGCATGAAACTAAAATATAAATGTCAATCTTCAATTACGTTACACTAACATGTCCAGGTCGATTAACAACATGAAGATCAGAGTATTCAAATGGGTTGTCAGAAATTTCTGGGTAATCTGGTTACCCAGATTCGTTACAGTCAACGTCGGTCAACGCAGTTTGACTGCATATAACTTAAGATCTAGACACGATCTGGACTTGATTCAAGTTCTATATTGAAGTCCTTACAACATACTACAATTATAAACTCTTTAAACACTAAAACCATTAACAGAGACCGATTTAAGAAGCCTGACATTTGACTGTCAGACATAATTTTTCAAGATTTCCAGATTTTTCAAAACTTCAAAATCGAGCACTTTGATGTTATGAGTTTATGTTTTGACAACCCAGATCATCATTTGACACCTTATTACACATGTTTAACCAATCAATTACAACAAATAACATAAACTCTAAAGATTTCAAAAATTTAGGGTTTATACCACTTTGAGCTTTGATCCATATTTCTGACATTGATCTGATCCTTAGCTTGCTACAAGATGATCATGATCTAACTTCTCACTCCCTCTCACTCTAAAATTTCGAAATGGATGAGAGAGACAATGTTGGCCAAGAATGAAAATATAAAGTGAGCTCTCTCTCACTAATATTCCATATTTAAGAGATATTTTAATTTATTGTTTCTAGTGGTTGTCAAAATTGGCTGATGGGAGTTGTTGGTAGACACATTCTAAGGCTAGGTTTAGACTAGGGTTGGTCACCAACCATTTATCTTGGCAAGATTTTCAAGCAACTAATTTAAAGAATGTGACCAAAGGGTATAATGGTTATTTCCATTTTATTTCTAGATTTTCCATGTGTTGCAAACCCTTAGAGTTAGGGTTTGGACAATTTATGGTTTAGGTTTTAACCCTTAACTTTGCAAATTTAATTTCTAGCATTTCCGAATTTTGGTTATAAAAATAGAAAATTAATAATTCTAACTTATAATTAGTATTTACTAATTATATTATAATTTCCTTAATCATACTTAAATCTTGTTAATTAGGATTAATAATTCCTAATTAAAATTGCTAATTACGCAATTAGGGTCAAAATCACAGATTAGGGTTTATAACCCACTAATTAGGGTTTCTAATAGAAAATAAATTTTCTAATTTTAGAAATTAAATCTCGTAATTAGATTAGAGTTTTCTAATTACTCATAAATTGAAATAATTAGGATTAGGGTTTCCTAATTAACATTGCTAATTTTAGCAATTAAATCCACAATTAAGCATTATGGTTTCTGACAGATCAATTAGGGTTCCAAAAATTGGAAATTAGGGTTTGTTAATTAATTAACCTTTACCCTAATTAGTACTTAATTAATAGCACTAAAGCATTAAAATTCTCCGTTATATTCTCAGATTATGGTTTCATTTTATCAGAATCTGAAATTAGGGTTTTCAGATCTGGTATTAGGGTTTTCTAATAATCAACTAAAATTTCCAGTAATTCATTAGGGTTTTCCCTAATTAATTAAAATTATTGGCGTTTAACCTTGTACGTACATTGCATTCCCAATCTAGGGTTTTCAATATCCGATTTAAGGTTTCGGACTCCCGGAACTGAAACTAGGGTTTCCAGAACCGATTTCTAGGGTTTCTTATCAGACGTTAGGGTTTTCTAACTGAACGTTGACGTTCTTAAAATTTACTTAGGGTTTGACACATATATAATTAATCTGGTCAACCCTTGACCCTTAATCACATTCTGTACACATACATAGCCATAAACACATAACATAATCACATAAATCCTTAATCCTGAATAATTCACCTAAATCATTCAAAGAATTTTGAAACCCTCAAAATTCAATCCCAATTACATCAAACGCATACACTTATTTTCTGTCTAGGTCTATTATTTGACCTTAAATCAATCATTTAAGATTTTAATAAATTGCCCAAATTCTTGGGTTGTCACAAGTAGCATTCCTTGGGCACATGGTGTCAAAACATGGAGTATCTGTTGACCCGACGAATATTGAAGCCATACAAAGTTAGGAGAAACCGAAGTCGGTGACCGAAGTACGTAGCTTTCTGGGCTTAGCTGGTTATTATCGGAGATTTGTGGAAGGATTATCTCGAATCGATACTCCATTAACTCAGCTGACTCGTAAAGAAACAAAATTCGGTTGGAGCGAGGATTGTGAGAAGATTTTTCAATAACTCAAGAAAAGACTCATTTCGGCACCTGTTCTAACGATACCATCTGGTTCGGATGGATTTGTTATCTACAGCGAAGCTTCAGGAAAAGGGTTAGGATGTGTTCTCATTCAACATAGGAAAGTCATAGCCTATACCTCGCGACAACTTAAAGAATATGAGAGGAATTATCCTACTCATGATTTGGAGTTAGCAACAGTCGTTTTCGCATTAAAGATCTGGAGAGACTACCTGTATGGGTAGAAAGTGGAGATCTATACAGATCATAAAAGCCTCAAATATTTCTTCACCCAAAAGGAACTTAATAAGCGGCAACGACGTTGGCTCGAGTTGTTGAAAGATTACGACCATACAATCCAATATCATCCTGGAAAAGCAAACGTGGTAGCTGACCCATTGAGTAGAAGATCATACGCGGGTACGAGTGCAATGTTGTTAACACAAAGGTCTATTTTGTATGACTTACAAAGGATGAAGATAGAGGTAAAGGCTCCAAGTACCCACGTGATGATATCAAACATGTAATATCTCGAGTGTTATGATAACGATCCTTAGAAAAGGAAATGAATTGGTTAAAAGATTTATAATACTCAAAATATAATTGAGTTCAAGTAAAAGTTATGAAATGAAATCTAAAATTTGTTAAGTTAATGAATGTAGTAGGAAATATAAAATCTATATTTAGATAAAATGATGAAAAATTACTCTGAGTTATTTGTTAAAATTGTATCTTCAATTATGAGGACAGAATCTTTGTGAGTAAGGAAGATTGTAACGAATGAGTTGGTTAAGTTGTGATTCTGAGGACAAAATTCTTGTAAGGAGGGGAATAATGTAATAATTCAGATTTTTTATTTATAATATTTAAATATTTATTAAATTATATAAATATTTAATGGATGTGTTTATCATTGAATAATTATTTTTTTAATTGATTTGATGTGGTTTGATTATTTATTTGTTTAATAAATAATTAATGAGTTAAGGAAAGTAATTATTTTAAAATAGTAATCTAACTTAATTTAATAATTAAGTTAGAGAGTTTATAATGATTAAATAAATTATTATATTATGCAATGAATTATTATTAGAATTAATTAAATTAAGTAAGAAAACTTAATTAATTAGAAGTGTGACAAATAACTATATTATAAGTGGTTATTAAAATAAATTAAAGTAGTTTAATTTATTTGGCCAAACAAGGCTTAAATATATTAAGTCTTTAATTTTAAAGCATTTTGCCAAACGGAGCCTTATGACTTTTGGATTTTTAAATTTGATTGATTAATAATAAAATAATTAAATAATTAAAATAATAAATAAAATATAAAATAAAATGTGTAACTGATACGTTATATGTTTTGTAACTGATGCTTTTAATTGGCGTGTTATGGCCATAACAGTTTTGGGTTTTTGGGTTACGTATTCTAGTTTTGCTAGATGAGTCTAAGAAGAAAGAAAATGAAAGTAAGATTCAGAGAATATGAGAGAGAGTCTAAGAGAGAGAAACAACAAGAAAAGTTTCTGAATTCTTATTCTCAGTGATTACAACTAATTTGTAATGCAACACAAGGTATGTGTATATAAAGTATATATATTTTACGAAAAGTCTCGGTGTTATTGAATTTCAGTGTATAAGGTTTTTACAAAAATAATGTGTAAACCATGTTTTATAATTGATTTTGAAATTATGCGTAATTGTAATGATAATTATTATAACTGCCATATATATATATATATATATATATATATATATATATATATATATATATATATATATATATATAACTGTATACTAATTACGTGTTAAACAAAGGGAATTGGTTTTTATAGTGAACGTAGATGCACGAACATGTCTTATAAGACTATTAGAAATGAGTATTTTATTGCCTATGAACTGTAAAAAGAAATTGAACTGTGATTATAATTGGGTATGAAATTAAGATAACGAAGTTCAAAGGAATTGAATTAGTTTATAACTGTGATTACCGTGTTCACATTGTCTAGAAGTATAAAAATGGACTTTTTGGGTTTAAAATATGGTTTTCAAGGAATTAAGTTTTTTGTGATTGTCGTTTAGTGGTTTAAATTAGTATATGCATGTTGGGTAGTGTGTATATGTGTAATTTATATAAGTTAGCATGTTAATTTAAATGTTAGCAGTGTTAAATAGACAGAAATTAGTTGTTCCGTTCACCGATGGTTGGGTTCTGCAAGTTTCGACGCCTCAGTGCCGAAATTCGCGCCCAGCACCAAAAATTCATGCCCCGACGCTGAAATTCATGCCCCGGCACCACTGGTTAGCCTAGTTCTCACGCCGCGGCGCTGGAACAGAAGTTTGGGTCGGACAGTTTTGACCTCCTGTAGTAAAATGGCCATAACTTTCTCATACTAACTCCGATTGAGGTGATTCAAGATTATCCAAAACAAGGACGAATAGACCTACAACTTTTTTTCTTTAAGTTTGTCAATTTGAGGTCAGTAACAGTAGTCAAAATGGTCATATTTAGGACTGTTGTGTTTTCGGGGGCAATCGGAGGGCATCAGGCATGCACATATGCATATGTAGTGCTCTTGACGATAAAAGATGATGTCCTAAGTTATAAAACATGTATGTTAGTAAATATAATGATGCTTAACATTAATAAATAATATATTAGATAAGTTATAGAAGCATAGTAAGCATACACAAGAGAGGCAAATCAGGCGTGTGACGATTGAGTGTCGAAACGTCGTGCCAAGTTTTAATGAACTTAAAAAGTATTTCAATTCAATTGAATTGAATATTATAGGATTTGAAATGGGTTTAATATAAAACCAATAAGTAGTCATAGCAAGACTTAAGCACTTGAATGAACTTTGAGTTTGACTAAGAAGAAATATAGTGAGTCATTAGTCAAAAAGTTAACACAATCTAATTGAACATTGTGTGCTAATTAATAGGAAAGATTATGAGAGGTGGAGTAGAATTTATATTAAAATTACTATGTGTTGTTATGTGACTAATAGTTGATGTGCATGATTATATAATTGTGTAGGGCACGTGAAGTGCAGATAACTGTAAGCTGTTAAACTGTTATTGGTAAACAACGATCAAGGCAAATCTTTAGGTTCCTATTTTCTAAGTGGACTTGATGAACTATTTTAAATTGCATGATATGTTATACATGTTGAAATTGTGAAATGTTAAAGTCAATTTATGACTCCATTATCTTGGTTAAATAAGGAGGATTGAGTAAGGAAATCAATCTTCATATTTGCTATGTGAATTAAAAGCATGTATGCCATGTTACTTTAATTATTATGATATGTATGTTTAGCATATTATTATGTGTTATGCGATGCATAAAAACTGTTAGATTTTGTTAGGCTGTCGAGCTCACTCTTACAAATAACCACTTTTGCAGGTCAAGGAATTAAGGTAAGGATATGTGCTAAGTGAGTTATAGAGATCTATATTCACGAATGTTACTTATCTTTTATGAGAAATGTATGTAAGATTTTGAATGTAACAAGTTATTGAATAGTAAATTGAGCTATCCGGTGTATATGGATATCTATTTATGATGTAAAACTTTTTTATAGTCATTTTGTTGTAACGATTCATGATATAAGTTTGAATCGAAGAGATGTAATGTAAAGGTTGCGATTTAGGGCAATAAAGAAGGAAATGTATAAAAATTTTAAATATTATGAATTTTATTAAGTTTCACATTGAATAATGATGTAAGATCAGAAGTTAGACGTATTATTAACGACCGAAGTCGATAATTAAATTGTATTAATTTTGGGGTCATTACAGTTGGTATCAAAGTCGATAGGTTATAAACCTTAGGTAGGAGTACCGTAGGCTATAACCTTAAAGAAGAGAGGTGAAGATAATGGACGAATAAGCTCAAATAGAGTTTGAACAATAAGGGATTAAAATTGTGTGAAAGGATTCAAAGAAGAATCTCGCAGAGTTATAAGGATTATGAATATGGGGTTACCCAACTCCAATAATAAGAATGTAAGGTGATAATAAATAGACAATGTCTATAAAAAGAGAATGATAAAGAAGTTAAGAATAAAGAGTATGGTGCAATTGTACTCTTTAGTAGTTGATGTATGGTATCTGGGGTAAACGATTCCTTCATAGAGCGGAGGTATATACGAACTAGTAACTCAGAACCTAGTTTGTTGGTTGTTTGTGGGAAACTTCTCAGCGTACAATATTAAAACTGTTAGAGACTCGATGTGTACCAAGTGTTGAAATGGATATGTATGATGAAAGTGTAGAACTCGAATGAAATTTTTAGCGATGTAAATGAAGTTAGAAATTCTTAAAGGAAGAATTGTTATATAAACAAGAAGATTCAAAGAAGATTCTTGAAGAGATATAAAGATAAGAAATGGGAGTTTCCTAACTCCAAAAGTCAAGATAACGAATAATGTCATAAATGATGAAAAAGGGAAATAAAGAGGATCGTAAAACAAAACGATCACGAGTTAAGAAAAGAATTTTAAGAGAGATGATTATAGAATAAGATCACGACGTGATCAGTTTAAGTTATAAAAGAAAGATGGTATATAATGTTTGAATGATTATAGCTTAATGTTATGAAGATGGTGTACTATGAAATAATACGAGATAACTCACGGGGAGTTATAGATGATGTGATACGAGGAATTCGTTTCGAGCAAAAAGCAAGTTATAAGCAAGATGGAGTTAGAACGGATTTCAATTAAGGACTCATGTGATGGCTGGGTTGTACAAACCTTTGAATGAGCGAGGGTTTTATGCTTGCACTCAGTTTATCACATTAATAATCATTGTAATGTTTGTGTCGCGCTATTTGCTATATGCCTGTCGAGAAGGTGATTCTTTTCTCATGTGTATAACAGATAGGTAGAGTATAGTTAGAGAATATTATAAGGTTAAGTGTGAGTTCTTAAAATTCATACTTATGGTAGGTTTGTGACTCATAATTATATGGTATATTTCTGAACCCCTCAGCGAATGGACGCCTATGGTCTGACTAGGATAAGTTCTTAAAATCATATGATTGTGGTAAGTTCCTGAACTCATAACGTGTGGTAAGTTTGAAGAACTGGGTATAGATAAATGTAAATGGAGTATTGAGGATGATATGAATAAATTGACCTATTAAGCAATGGATCATTATTGAAAGTGGAGTTGATGGTGGAAGCATAGGTATTCTAAATCTACTAGCTATGCTAGACTTTCAAAATTTATTGACTTTGTGCTTATGTTTACACTTTTATTTTCTTGAAAAACATTGGATCAAATGATGGAACCAATGAGTTTTAATAAAAATACTGTTATTCGTATGTCTATGCTAATTGCTTCGGCTAGACAAAAATAATTTGAAATGTATCAAAATGTATTTTATATCATTAATGCATCATGTAACCTGGTGCAAAGATGATAAAAACGATGGAGTCATCAATGCAGTATTACCTAGTGTTGGATGTGATCTAAGGATAATCATCCCACTATGGTATGATGTAGTATGATAAAATCACCAAATGACGGAATCCTCAACGGACTGTAAATACAATGCGGTATCATTTCGTCATAAAAAGATTTTTGAGATTTCTTTAAGATATGAGAATACATATGTATGTATGTATGTATGTATGTATGTATGTATATGTATATTTTGGTTGATATTCGAATTGTTGTAGAGGTCTATGCTATTTGATTCAGCTAGACAAATATTGAAAGATGTTCATGAAATTCAAGAGTTTCTTGAGAAGTTATGCCAAACCAAATTATTTTGGTGCGGATTCAGTTGTTGAAAAGCTGAGATGAACAACCCTATTATTTAGGGGTTGCGCTTAGTTTATACTTTGCGTTGAAATGTTTGAGCACAATACATGTACGAAGGATTGATCCCCTAGTACCTTGGAGTCCATATAGTCGTATGACTGTTAAAGTTAAAGTTAAAAGATTACTTATAACTGTGGACATGGTTTATGGTCATTAGACCCTCAGTTGAATGCTTGCACTCTAAATTATGAGATGAATAACTCTTTTATTAGAGGTTGCACTTAGTTTATACTTTGCGCTGAAATATTTGTGCACAATACATTGTACGAAGGGCTTAACACCCTAAGTACCGAGCGTAACGCATATAGTCATTACAAAACACTACGTTACGGCCTAACGTAGTGGTACAATAGGCTGACCACCTAGTGTACGAGTTGAGGGTGTTTATAGTCTTTGTGATTGATAAACATTCTACCAAAGAGGGTTTAAAGTGTGAAGAACTAGGGGTGAAGCACTATTAAACCTAGAGAAGAGTTCACGGTCTTATGACCCGTCAGCATGATTTGGAATCTTTTAAATTCCTGACTTATTCATACTACTTTCCAATTATTGAACAATTGTGGAAGATTCTTGTTATTCTGCAAGATGGAAGTGAAAAAGGAAAGTATTCCTTAGAAAGAAGTGAGTCGTAGAATACGACACCGAATGATGAATGTGTTGATTAAGTGAGAAAAGAGATTTTGAAGTGAGAAGTAGATGAGTTATCAAAGAATAATGTAAAACTTTTAATAGAAAAGTTAATAATTATAGAATGATCTTTGTGGAAAGGAAGTGGTTATAAAACCCAAGGAATGAATGAAGTATTAGTGTAAAATCTATTTTGTTAGATTGAATGAATAAAAATTTTAAGGATAAAATTCTTAGAAGAAAGGGTGAATGTAATATCCCGAGTGTTATGATAACGATCCTTAGAAAAGAAAATGAATGGGTGAAAAGATTTATAATACTCAAAATATAATTGAGTTCAAGTAAAAGTTATGAAATAAAACCTAAAATTTGTTAAGGTAATGAATGTAGTAGGAAATATAAAATCTATATTTAGATAAAATGATGAAAGATTACTCTGAATTATTTGTTTAAATTGTGTCTTCAATTCAAATGACAGATTCTTTGTAAGTAGGGAAGATTGTAACGAATGAGTTGCTTGAGTTGTGATTCCGAGGACAGAATCCTTGTAAGGAGGGAATAATTTAACAATCTAAATTTTTTAATTATAATATTTAAATATTTATTAAATTATATAAATATTTAATAGATGTGTTTATTATTGAATAAATATTTGTTTAATTGATTTGATGTGATTTGATTATTTATTTGTTTAATAAATATTTAATGAGTTAAGGAAAGTAATTATTTTGAAATAGTAATCTAACTTAATTTAATAATTAAGTTAGAGAGTTTATAATGATTAAATAAATTATTATATAATATAATGATTTGTTATTAGAATTAATTAAATTAAGTATGAAAACTTAATTAATTAAAAGTGTGACAAATAACTATATTATAAGTGGTTATTAAAATAAATTAAATTAGTTTTAATTTATTTTGCCAAACAAGGCTTAAATATATTATGTCTTTAATTTTAAAGCGTTTTGCCAAACAGAGCCTTATGGCTTTCAGATTTTTAAATTTGATTGATTAATAATAAAATAATTAAATAATTAAAATAATAAATAAAATATAAAATAAACATTTGTAACTGATACGCTATATGTTTTGTAATTGATGCTTTTAATTGGCGTGTTATGGCCATAACAGTTTTGGGTTACGTATTCTAGTTTTGCTAGATGAGTCTAAGAAGAAAGAAAATGAAAGAAAGATTTAGAGAATATGAGATAGAGTCTAAGAGAAAGAAGCAATAAGAGAAGGTTCTGAATTCTTATTCTCAGTGATTAACAACTAATTTGTAAAGCAACATAAGGTATGTGTATATAAAGTATATATGTTTTACGAAAAGTCTCGGTGTTATTGAATTTCAGTGTCTAAGGTTTTTACTAAAACTATATGTAAACCATGTTTTAGAATTGATTATGAAATTATGCGTAATTGTAATGATAATTGTTATAACTAGCATATATATATATATATATATATATATATATATATATATATATATATATATATATATATATATATATATATATATATATATATATATATATATATGACTGTATGCTAATTACGTGTTAAACAAAGGGAATTGGTTTTTATAGTGAACGTAGATGCACGAACATATCTTATAAGACTATTAGAAATGAATATTTTATTGCCTACGAACTGTAAGAAGAAATTGAACTGTGATTATGATTGGGTATGAAATTAAGATAACGAAGTTCAAAAGAATTGAATTTGTTTATAACTGTGATTACCGTGTTCACAGTGTCTAGAAGTATAAAAATGGACTTTTTGGGTTTAAAATACGGTTTTCAAGGAATTAAGTTTTCTGTGATTGTTGTTTAGTGTTTTAAATTAGTATATGCATGTTGGGTAGTGTGTATATGTGTAATTTATATAAGTTAGCATGTTAATTTAGATTTTAGCAGTGTTAAATAGACAGAAATTAGTTGTTCTATTCTCCGATGGTTGGGTTCTGCAAGTTTCGGCGCCCCAACGCCGAAATTCGCGCCCCATCCCCAGAAATTTGTGCCCCAGTGCTGAAATTCACACCCCAGTGCCACTGGTTAGCCTAGTTCTCGCGCCGCGGCGCTGGAACAGAAGTTTGGGTCGGAGAGTTTTGACCTCCTGTAGTAAAATGGCCATAACTTTCTCATACTAACTCCGATTGAGGTTATTCAAGATGATCCGGAACGAGGACGAATAGACCTACAACTTTCGTTCTGTACATTTGTCAATTTGAGGTCTGTAACAGTAGTCAAAATGGTCATCTTTAGAACTATTGTGTTTTCGGGGGCAATCGGAGGGCGTCGGGCAAGCACATATGCATGTGTAGTGCTCCTGACGATAAAAGATGATGTCCTAAGTTATAAAACAGTATGTTAGTAAATATAATGATGTTTAACATTAATAAATAATATATTAGATAAGTTATAGAAGCATAGTAAGCATACACATGAGAGGCCAATCAGGCATGTGACGATTGAGTGTCGAAACGTCGTGCCAAGTGTTAATGAACTTAAAAAGTATTTCAATTCAATTGAAATGAATATTATAAGATATAAAATGGGTTTAATATAAAACCAATAAGTAGTCCTAGAAAGACTTAAGCACTTGAATGAACTTCAAGTTTGACTAAGAAGAAATATAGTGAGTCATAAGTCGAAAAGTTAACACAATCTAATTGAACATTGTGTGCTAATTAATAGGAAAGATTATTAGATGTGGAGTAGAGTTTACATTACAATTACTATGTGTTGTTATATGACTAATATTTGATGTGCATGATTATATAATTGTGTAGGGCACATCAAGTGCAGATAATTGTAAGTTGTTAAACTGTTATTGGTAAACAACGATCAAGGCAAGTCTTTCGGTTCCTATTTTCTATGTGGACTTGATGAACTATTTTAAATTGCATGATATGTTATATGTGACGCCCCCAAAACAAGAATACATCACCTATTCTGAGTCGCCATATACATGGTACAGAATACAAATACAATCTTAAATATACAATATGAGCTGTGAGTTTGAATACAAATATTGTTTACTAGAGAGTATATAAACTCAAAAGGAGTCCTCATTACTATTATTATCACACTATTTCACAGAATAGTGAGGACTACTAATGCAAACATCTAATACCATCACTCTGTTCCCCGACTAGTCCCAGCTACGTTCTCATTTCCTGAAGAGAACAGTGAAAGAAAGGGTGAACTCAACTAGCCCAGTAAGAAATATTATGACTAAGATAATACAAAATAAATTATCATTAGCCTTCAACAGTATAACAACAAATAGAATATAATAGACAAAAAGTTTTAGATCAAAAACTCCAGCAGAATAAACAATCCATTAGAAGAGTCAAGTAAAATATAAAATCAACTATCTTCTATCATTTAAAAAGTTTTTCACCAACTTTATCGCTGAGACTCAGCTTAATAAATAATCCACATCATTAACTCATCCCTGCACTACAGGCCAAGGATATTTTTAGTATCACGACCACGAATTATCCATGCACTACAGGCCAAAGATAATCGTATTTTCATCAACGGTCCTGATCATGCCATAAAGCAATTCATATTTTTACACTTGGCCGAAGAGAATCCATAACCATAATCATACCAAAAATTGTCCATCAATGCACTACGGGCCAATGAGGACTTTTACCACATCATTTGTAACATTACGATCATGATTACACTGAATAATCCCTGGTTATAATCATACCAAGTCCATCTATGCACTACAGGCCACAGATGACTTTCAACAAAATATAAACATGAGGATGATGACAATGATATAAGAATTCAATAAAACAAGTTCAAGAATTAATTTATCCAGGAACTAATAATGTCCAAATTGTCTACATGATACTGCTTTGTAGAGTAAAATTCAAGAATGCTCAGAAGAATATTTTCATGAAAAGATACTGGATGAAGTGCAAATATCAAGGATATTCCACTAATTTCATGGAGTATAGAAGTCAAAACTTTAACCAACTGAGTATAATAAAGAATGGAATAACAAAAGAAATCACCATGTATGCAGTACTTCACATAGATAGGTTATTCCAACAGAATACTAATAAGGACGGAATCAGGTCCGACGTAAAATGCACAAAAAGGATATTCCAACATAATAATAATAATAAAGAATGAAAAAACAACATAAATCACCATGCATGCGGTACTTCGCATAGACAGGTTATTTCAACAGAATACTAATAAGGACGGAATCAGGTCCGGCGTAAAACGCACAGACAGGATATTCCAATAGAATAAAAATAAAGACGGAACCAGGTCCAGCGTAAAACGCACAGACATGATATTTCAACAGAATAATAAAGACGGAATCAGGTCCGGCGTAAAACGCACAGACAGGATATTCCAACAGAATAATAAAGACGGAATAATAGAAGAATGTCACCAAGTATAGGGTAGCCCGCGTATACAGGTTATTCCAACAGAATAATAAAGAATGGAATAATATAAGTTCTCTTCATAAATACAAAAGAAATAATACTCCCTACGAGTACAACAAATAATATTCCATACTTTTAAAAAAAATTGGATACTGGAATTGTGAGGTAACAGACTTCTCTTCTTCTTTCTTTCTATAATTTCTCTCTATAATAATTGCTCTAAAGCTTTTGTGAATTGGTGAGAAATGAAGGAATAATGAGCTTCTATTTATAGAAAAATATAATTTCGATAATTGCACGTTTTGGGGCTCGAAAAATTACAGTACAATACCTCCAACTTTTCCTTTATTTTTAATTTAGTCATGGAAGTATTATCAAACTTGCACCACCTCCCCTAATAGTAAATAGTGTGATTCAATAGTAAATTATGTGAATCAATAGTTCTAGACATGTGAAAATACGAATTACAGTATAGTACCTCCATCTATACCTCTATTTTTAACTTAGTCATGCAAGTATTATCAATCTTGCACCAACTCTCTTAATAGTAACAAGAATGTGAAACAATAGTATACACATATGAACAAATAGTTATAATCATGTGAAATAATATCAATCAATTGCTCATTTATCTGGTTAAATACCCGATTGGTCAATATAACCTCTAGACATCAATTATTATCGAAATAATTGTCGATTTTCACTAACACAAATAATTCCAACACAATGAAACCATTTTTATCAAAAATATAAATTTTGAAATTTAAAATTTTGAATTTTCTCAAAAAATTCAACTGTTGACTTTTTGACCAAATAGTGAATTCCGAAATTTTTTTTGTTTATAGACTATTTTTACTAATTTCATCGTTCCGGACTCAAATATCACGTCTGCGTCTCCAAATTTAACTCCGAACACAACTTCAATTTTAATAACATTCATCATTAATATTATAACTCACAATATTTATCAACCAGGTCGTTCCCAAGAAAGAGGGGGCTTTCCGATAAGGATTTATCCTTATTGGCGCACAATTAGGTGACCAAACCTCTTTTTGACAGAACTTCTAGACATTGACAATATTGCAAATAATAATATGAATAACTTTGTCGTCTCAATTATTAATTTATAATATAACATATTATGAAGATGATACTGTGACAATAATTGAATCAATAATATGAGAGATATGATGCAGCAATTACTGTAGTAATAATTGAGTATAACTGAGTGACTTTTCACGTAAGCATCAATAATCAATACTGTGTGGTACTATGTAACCACGCGTATTACTATACTTTTACTACCGAGTAGTTCAACAGTTTTAACGGTAACACTTCCGCCGTTATTTTTATAAAAAGATAATTCTGATGTTTTCTAACTACGACAATACTTCCGTTGTGTGGTCCACCAATGATTGTACCATCGTACGGATATTCCCCGACAAAAAGAATATTCCTCGACCAATCGAATATTATATAACAACTTACGTACTTTGCAAAATTTATAAATATAACCCACAACTATAACATTATATCAAATCTACACCACAATATTTAAAAAATTATTTTGATAAAATTAAATATTATTCATAAAATCTGGGGTCTCACATTATACATGTTGAAATCATGAAATGTTAAAGTCAATTTATGACTGCATTATCTTGGTTAAATAAGGAGGATTGAGTAAGGAACTCAATCTTTATATTTTCTATGTGAATTAAAAGCATGTATGCCATGTTAATTTAATTATTATGATATGTATGTTTAGCATATTATTATGTGTTATGTGATGCATGAAAATTATTAGATTTTGCTGGGCTGTCTAGCTCACTCTTGCAAATAACCACTTTTGCAGGTCAATAAATTAAGGTAAGGATATGTCCTAAGTGAGTTATAGAGATCTATATTCACGAAGGTTACTTATGTTTTGTGAGAAATGTATGTAAGATTTTGAATGTAATATGTTGAATTATAAATTGAGTTATCCGGGGTATATGAATATCTATTTATGATGTATAACTTTGTATAGTCATTTTGTTGTAACGATTCATGATATAAGTTTGAATCGAAGAGATGTAATGTAAAGGTTGCGATTTAGGGCAATAAAGAAGGAAATTTATAAAAGTTTTAAATATTCAGCATTTTATTAAGTTTAACATTGAATAATGATGTAAGATCAGAAGTTAGACGTATTATTAACGACTGAAGTCGATAATTAAATTGTATGAATTTTGGGGTCGTTACAAAACATACAAGTAGAACCGACTTTAATCGATAAAGTTAAAGATGCTCAAGCTACGGACATGTAGCTAATGCGTATGAAGAAGAAAGTGCAAGAAGGTGCTATTCCAGAAGCAAGAATTGATGAAGAAGGAATACTTCGAGTTAACTCCAGACTTTGTGTTCCTAACGATTCTGAATTGAAGCATAAAATCATGATGGAGGCACACAACACACCATTTGTAATCCATCCTGGGAGTACCAAAATGTATCATGATCTTCGACATGCATTTTGGTGGAGCAATATGAAAAGAGAGATCGCGGAGTTTATCTAGAGGTGTTTAACTTATCAACATGTAAAGGAAGAGCATCAAGTGCCAAAGGGTCCATTGCAACCACTTGAGATTCTAAAATGGAAGTGGGAACACATTACTATGAATTTCGTTACGGGTCTTCCCAAGGCTTCTCAAGGCATAGATGCGATTTGGGTTATTATTGATAGATTAACCAAGTCTGCCCATTTCTTGCCTATACGAGAGACGTATTCCCTTGAACATCTTGCTAGTATGTACGTGAATGAGATTATGAGATTTCATGGCATGCCAGTATCCATAGTTTCGGATCGTGACCCGAGATTAACTTCACAATTTTGGGTTTGCTTGCAGAAAGCTATGGGCACAGATTTACTATTCAGTTCGGCATACCATCCTCAAAAGGACGGCCAATCAGAGAGGACTATTCAAACTATTGAAGATCTGTTAAGACTTTGTGTCCTAGATTTCAAAGGGAGTTGGGATAAGTACCTACCATTGGTGGAATTCTGCCACAACAACAGTTATCAGGCAAGTATAGGTGTGGCTCCATTTCAAGCATTGTATGGACGAAAGTATCGCTCTCCAGTATGCTGGGATGAGGTGGGAGAAGCAACGTTGTTGGGACCAGAATTGGTAGGCATGACTACAGAAAAGATCCAAAAGATTCGACAACATATAAAAATGGCGTATGATCGACAAAAGAGTTATTCGGATCTTCATCGAAAAGACGTGGAATTTAATATTAGGGATCATGTATTGTTACGTGTTGCACCATGGAAGAGAGTTACAAGATTTGGGAAGAGAGGAAAGCTCAATCCACGATTTATCTGTCCATTTGAAATTCTTGGCCGAATATGAAATGTGGCCTATAGACTCGCATTACTTCCAAGTATGTCTCGTGTTCATAATGTTTTTTACATATATATGTTTCGTAAATATGTTAAAGACCCGAAACACATTATTGAGTTAGAACCGGACGAGATAGCTGAAGATTTAATTTACGAGGAGGTACATGTTAAGATCTTGGATAGAAAAGAGCATGTCCTACGCACGAAGGTTATACCACAAGTTAAGGTTTTGTGGAGGAACCATGCTATTGAAGAAATGACCTGGGAGTTGGAATCAAAAATGAAAGCTAGGTATCCTCACCTTTTCGAAACATCAGGTACGTACGTCAATTTCGAGGACAAAATTTCATAAGGAGAGGAGGTTGTAAGACCCCAACTTATTATAAATAAAATTAAATTTCCTCTATTTTATTATTGTGAATAATAAGGTGTTAATTTGATATAATACTTTAGTTATGGGTGAAATGAGAAAATTTTGTAAAATAAGCAAGTGGTTATAAAATATTCATTGTGTCGGGGAATATTCGTTTGGTCGTGGAATATTCTTTCTGTCGGGGAATATTCGTACGACGACGCAACCATTTGTGGGCCCCATAACGGATAACTGTCAGATGAAGAAAACGACATATTTGAGTTTTTATAAATATCGGCATAGTTGTTACCCTTAACACTGTTGGAATACCCGGTGGTTAAAATACAGTAATACGCGTGGTGGCACAGTACCACATAGTATTGCACATTATTTTATAATTATTGATTCTTACATAAGAAGGCACTACTCAATAATTGTTAAAGTAATTACTGTTCAATATTTTATTTTATTGATTCAATAATTGTTGCGTTGATATTTTATATTATTGTTGTTTCAATAATTGTCACTGCACAGTTTTTCCATTATCAGATCAATAATTCATATTATTTGAATAATATTATTAGATAGCATTATTGGCAATGTCTAAGGAAAATTTGTCTAGAAAAGGGGTTTGGCCACCTAATTGCGCGCCAATGAGGAGAAATCTTTATCGGAAAGCCCCATCTTTCCTGGGAACGACCTGGTTGTCATAATTGTGATTCTGTAATATTATTTATGAATAATTAATTATTGATTTATATGATAACTATGACGCCCCCAAAATTAGGTATACGTTACCCATCTTGGGTCGCCACTTACATGGTACATAAATTCAAATACAACTTAATAATACAATTGTCGTGTAAAATACGACAAAACATAAACTGTGAGTTTTAATACAAATATTATCTACTAGAGATTTTACAAACTCAAAAGGAGTCCTTATTACAATTATTATTACACTATTTCACAGAATAGTGAGGACTACTAATGATATCATCTGGTCCGTCACTTCGTTCTCCGACTAGTCCCTGCTACGTTCTCATTTCCTGAAGAGAACAATAAAAGTTAAAGGGTGAGCTCAACTAGTCCAGTAAGAAATATTATGACTAAGATAATGCAGAATATATTATCGTTAGCCTTCAACAGTGTTAAACTGATACAATATAACAACCATCAAGTTTAACTGCAGCGGAACAAGCAATCCATTTCAAGAGTCGAGTAGAGAATAAAATCTACTATCTTTTATGATTTAGAAGGTTTTTCATCACTTTTATCGTTGGGACTCAGCTTAATAAATAATCTACATCATTGAATCACCCCTGCACTACGACCAATGATATTCTTTAGTATCACAACCACAATTATCCATGCACTACGGGCCAAGAATATTTATGTATTTAATAATGGTCATGATCATGCCAACAACTATCCATCAATGCTCTATGGGATAATGAGGACTTTTCCATATCATTTGTAACATTACGGTCATAATTATACCGAATAATCCCTGGTCATAATCATACTAAGTCTATCTATGCACTATAGGCCACAGATGACTTTCAACAAAATATAAACATGAGGATGATGACAATGATATACGAATTCAATAAAACAAGTTCAAGAATTAATTTATCCAGGAACTAATAACGTTCAAATTGTCAACATGATACTGCTTTGTAGAGTAAAATTCAAGAATGTTCAGAAGAATATTTCCATGAAAAGATACTGGATGAAGCGCAAGCCCAAATATCAAGGATATTCCACTAATTTCATGGAGTATAGAAGTCAAAACTTTAACCAACTGAGTATAATAAAGAATGGAATAGCAAAAGAAATCACCAGGCATGCGATAGACCGCACAGGCAGGTTATTCCAACAGAATAATAAATAATGGAATCAGGTCCAGCGTAAAATTCACAGATAGGATATTCCAACAGAATAATAAAGACGGAATCAGGTCTGGCGTAAAACGCACAAACAGGATATTCCAACAGAATAATAAAGACGGAATCAGGTCCGGCGTAGAAAGCATAGACAGGATAATCCAACAGAATAATAAAGACGAAATCATGTCCGGCGTAGAACGCACAGACAGGATATTCCAACAGAATGATAAAGAATGGAGCAACCGAAGAATTTCACCAAGTATAGGGTAGCCCGCGTATACAAGTTATTCTAACAGAATAATAAAGAATGGAATAACAGAAGTTCTCTTCATGAATACGAAAGAAAGAAATAATACTCCCTATGAGTACAACAAATAATATTCCCTACCTTAAAAAGAATAGTACTGGATATAGGAGTAGTGAAGTAGCGGAATACTTTTCTTCTTTCTCTCTATAATTTCTCTCTATAATAATTGCTCTAAAGATTTTGTGAATTGGTGAGAAATGAAAGAAGAATGAGCTTCTATTTATAGAAAAATATAGTTTTGATAATTGCACGTTTTGGGGCTTGAAATATTACAGTATAATACATTCCTCTTTTTCTTCATTTTTAATTTATTCCTGCAAGTATTATCAATCTTGAACCAACCCCCCTAATAGTAAATCATGTGAATCAATAGTACAATCATGTGAATAAATAGTATAATCATGTGAAAAAATTAATTACAGTATAGTACCTTCAACTATACCTCCATTTTTAACATAGTCTTGCAAATATTATCAATCTTGCACCACCACCCCTAATAGTATAAGAATGTGAATCAATAGTAACTCGTGAATAGTACTCTGACACGAAGATGAGGTTTTCTGATAAGGATTTCTCCTTATTGGTGCGTAATTAGGTGACCAAACCTCTACATGACAGAACTTCTAGACATTGTCAATATTGCAAATAATAATATGAATAACTTTGTCGTCTCAATTATTGATTTAATAATAATTAATATTAAGTAGATGATACTGTGACAATAATTGAATCAATAATATGAGAGATATGATGTAGGAATTACTGTAGCAATAATTGAGTGACTTCTTACGTAGGCATTAATAATCAATACCGTGTGCTACTATTCAACCACACGTATTACTGTACTTTTACTACCGAGTAGTTCAACAGTATTAACGGTAAAACTTCCGCTGTTATTTTCATAAAATATTTTTATCGTTTTCTCAATCCGACAATAATTCTGTTGCGGGGTCCACCAATGATTGTGTCATTGCACGAATATTTCCTGATAAAAAAAATATTCCACGACCAATCGAATATTATATAACAACTTGCGTACTTTGCAAAATTTATAAATATAACCCACAACTATAACATTATAACAAATCCACACCATAATATTTAAAGAATTATTTCGAGAAAATTAAATCTTTATTCATAAAATCTGGGGTCTCACAATAACGAAATATTTATTTTATGTTGATATAAATGATGGATATATTTATGTTTTGTGGTTATAAATGAAGGAATAAAAGCTGAGGTGTTTTATCAGTATTTTGTCAGAATAAGAGGTGCTAAAAATAGTCCGTATGTGGATTTCAGATATTTTCTGTTTGGAATTTAGAAAAACCTAAACTTACAAAGTTGTAGAGAATTTAATTTCCTATGGAATGGACATAAAATTCGTATTTTCCTGATAAAGGGCTATTTATTATGAATTATTGAAGTTTCAGAAACTCCGGTGGTTTTATTTAAAATATGGGTGGTCCCCACTTTTGGTTGGTGAGAAATAAAATGTGCTAGAATTTATTTTCAAAAGTGGTGGACTTGAATAGTAGCAGGTAAAGCCATCAGGTAGCAGGTTAGTCTGCTACGGCGTTCTAAGCATTTTCCTATAAATAGGGTGCTTAGTTAGAATTGAAAATCACAACAGAAACAAGTTTTTTCTCTTTCTCTCGCTATATTATCGAGCGTATTTTGTGAGTTTCTATTCATTAGTGCAAGTTTCCTTCAGCCTTATACCGATATTTCGATCAGAAGTACTAATATTTTGAGATAAGGGGTGTTATTTTCTTCTTAATGATGTTATTCTTTCAATATCATTATACCAAAATATTGGTATGGATTTTATTATGGAATTTCTACCTTTTTGTGTCAGGGTTACTATTCACGTATACGACACTATTCACAAATACATCACTATTCATCAAAAAATGAAATTTTCTTCTTTTTGTCCAAGATGTCTATTATGGTTACTATCTTTGATTGTATCTCTGTTTTGATCTTTATTTTTGAATTCTGCTTCAAAATTTGTTATTATATATGGAGTATTATTGAACTTGGATAAACTGTAATACGAATCCCTAATATTTGTTCTTTTATCTCACTGTATTCATTTTCTTTAAGATATTTTTTATTATCCTTAGTCCTAAATGATGATATAACTGAATATCTTTGGCATGTAGTGCAAAGATGAATGATTAACTGATGAAAATATTTGGCCCGTAGTGCAAAGATGAACAGGTGTTGAGATAAACACGACCAACTTGTGATACAAATGAATATCTTTGGCATGTAGTGCAAAGATGAATATTTGATTCAAGATGTATATTGATTGATGTTACAGGGATAAAATATTGATGATGGACTTTTAAATTTTAGAAGAGTAGAATTCATTCTCTACTTGACTCTTCTAATGGATTGTTATTTCCGCTGTAGTTGTTGATCTAAAACTTGTTGTCTATTATATTTTATCAGATTTTTTCCCCTGTTGAAGACTAATGATAATTTTTTGTATATTATTTTAGTCATAATATTCTTTACTAGGTTAGTTGAGCTCACCTTTTTCCTTTTTGTTCCATTGTTGTTCTCAGGATGAGAGAATTTAACAGGAACTAGCTGGGGTACGGAGTGATGATTCACGATAGTTATTTTAGTAGTCCTCACTATTTTGTATAATAGTGTATCAATAATTGTATTGAGAACTCCTTTGGAGTTTGTATACTGTCTATTAGACAACATTTATATTCAAACTCACAGTATATGTGAGACCCTGAATTTTATGAAATAAAAGTATTCAATTTTTCTATTTTGGTAAATAGTTAAATTGATAAAAGTTTAAAGTTAAGGTGATATGTGGAAATTTGTCAAAGTAGACAAGTTGTCATAAAATACTCGGTTACTATTCACTCTAGTATTGTTCACTCGAGTATTTGAGGCACTTTTTGTGTCGTAGTACTATTCACGAGTTACTATTCATGAGTTACTATTCACGAGTTACTATTCATAAGTTACTATTCATGAATTACTATTCAGGAGTTACTATTTATGAGTTACTATTCACGAGTTAATATTCACGAGTTACTATTCATGGGGTACTATTCACCCGTAAGATATATTTCTTTTTGGTCCAAATCATTTTTGGGTACAATATTATTCCATAAGGAGATGTGCTAATTTTTCAGACTGTTGGTTGAAATTATATTAGTAAATTAATATGGATCGTTGGTTTAAAGTTTTAATAGTAAATCAATATGGATCGCTGGTTTAAAGTTTTAATAGTGACTCAGTATGGACCGTTTCTTTAAAGTTTTAATAGTGAATCAGTATGAACCGTTTGTTTAAAGTTTTAATAGTAAATCAATATGGACTGTTGCTTTAAAGTTTTAATAGTGAATCAGTATGGACCGTTGCTTTAAGTTTTAATAGTAAATCAATATGGACCATCTGTTTAAAAGTAAATCAATCTGGACCGTTCATGAATTAGTTACTATTTAGTCCATTCACCTATAAATAGAAGCTCATTCCTTCATTATTTCTTACGAATTCAATGAAACTCTAGAGAGAGAAACTATAGAGAGAAAGAAGAAAAGTATTTTGTTACTTCACTACTCTAATATCCATATTCTTGTAAGGTAAAAGAAATTATTTGTTGTACTCGTAAGGGGTATTATTTCTTTTGTATTCATGAAGTGAACTTCTGTTATTCCATTATTTATTATTCTGTTGGAATAACCTGTATACGCGGGCTATCCTATACTTGGTGAAATTCTTCTGTTATTTCATTATTTATTATTCTGTCAAAATATCATGTCTGTGCGTTTACGCCGGACCTGGTTCCATTATTTATTACTCTGTCGGAATATCCTGTCTATGCGTTTACGCCGGACCTGGTTCCATTCTTTATTATTCTGTTGGAATATCCTGTCTGTACATTTTACGTCGAACCCGGTTCCGTTATTTATTATTCTGTTTGAATAACCTGCCTGTGCGGTCTATCGCATGCATGGTGATTTCTTTTGTTATTCCATTCTTTATTATACTTAGTTGGTTAAAACTTTGACCTCTATACTCAATAAAATTAGGGAAATATCCTTGATATTTGCGCTCCATCCAGTATCTTTTCACGAAAATATTCTTCTGAGCATTCTTGAATTTTACTCTACAAAGAAGTATCATGTTTACAATGTGGACGTTATTAGTTCCTGGATAAATTAATTCTTGAACTTGTTTTATTGAATTCTTATATCATTGTCATCATCCTCATGTTTATATTATGTTGAAAGTCATATGTGGCCTGTAGTGCATAGATGGACTTGATATGATTATGACCAGGGATTATTCGGTATAATCATAACCGTAATGTTACAAATGATGTGGAAAAAGTCCTCATTGGCCCGTAGTGCATTGATAGACAGTTTTTGTTATGATTATGGCTATGGATTCTCTTTGGCCGTAGTGCAAAGATGAATTGTTTTATGGCATAATCAGGACAGTTGATGAAAATATAATTATTTTAAGTCACAGTGCATGGATAATTCATGGTCGTGATACTAAAGAATATCCTTGGCCGTAGTGCAGGGGTGATTTGATGATGTGGATTATTTATTAAGCTGAGTCCCAGCGATAAAAGTGATGAAAAACCTTTTAAATCATAGAAGATAGTGGATTTTATTCCCTACTTGACTCTTTTAATGGATTGCTTGTTCCACTGTAGTTAAACTTGATAGTTATTAAATTTATCAGTTTAACATCGTTGAAGGCTAATGATAATTTATTCTGCGTTTTCTTAGTCATAATATTTCTTACTGGGCTAGTTGAGCTCACCCTTTCTTTCACTGTTCTCTTCAGGAAATGAGAACGTAGCTGGGACTACTCGGGGAACAGAGTGATGGTCCTAGATGGTGCATTAGTAGTCCTCATTATTCTGTGAAATAGTGTGATAATAAATATAATGAGGACTCCATTGAGTGTGGATATTGTCTAGATGGCAATATTTGTATTAAAACCCGCAGCCTATGTTTTGTCATATTTTACACGACTGTTGTATAATTAAGTTGTATTTGTATTCAGTACCTTGTATCTGGCTACCCAAGATGGGTTATGTATACCTATTTTGGGGGCGTCATAGTTGGTGTCAAAGCTTAGGGATATGATCCATGGCTGAGATGTGAGACAAGAACTAGGAGGGGAGAGACGGGGAATTCCTTCGCTAGTATGACCTACCTAAGTTTATTTTTTATTTAATTGGTTGGTCAGAATATAGGGGTATTATGTGGTATGTCAATTAACCCTTATTTTGAAACTATATTCTAGAATGATATTTGAAATACAGGAGATGAGAAATGGAAAATCATGATAGAGAGGAAATAACCGAGAAGGTACAATCTGAAAAGAAAGCAAGGTATTCTCATCTCTTCGAATATGAGGTACGTACGTAAATTTCGAGGGCGAAATTTCATAAGGAGGGGAGATTGTGAAATCCCGAATTTTATGAAATAAAAGTATTCAATTTTTCTATTTTGGAAAATAGTTAAATTAATAAAAGTTTAAAGTTAAGGGTGATATGTGAAAATTTTTAAAAGTAGACAAGTTGTCATAAAATACCCGGTTACTATTCACTCTAGTATTGTTCACTCGAATATTTGGGGCACTTTTTGTGTCAGAGTACTATTCATGAGTTAGTATTCACGAGTTATTATTCATGAGTTACTATTCACGAGTTACTATTCATGGGGTACAATTCACCCGTAAGATATATTTCTTTTTGGTCCATATCATTTTTGGGTACAATATTATTCCATGCGGAGATGTTCTAATTTTTTAGACCGTTGCTAGAAATTATATTAGTAAATCAATATGGATCGTTGGTTTAAAGTTTTAATAGTAAATCAATATGGATCGCTGGTTTAATGTTTTAATAGTGACTTAGTATGGACCGTTGCTTTAAAGTTTTAATAGTGAATCAGTATGGACCGTTGCTTTAAGTTTTAATAGTAAATTAATATGGACCGTCTGTTTAAAAGTAAATCAATCTGGACCGTTCATGAATTAGTTACTATTCAGTCCATTCACCTATAAATAGAAGTTCATTCCTTCATTATTTCTTACGAATTCAATGAAACTCTAGAGAGAGAAACTATAGAGAGAAAGAAAAAAGTATTTTACTACTTCACTACTCTAATATCCAGTTTCTTCTAAGATAAGGGATATTATTTGTTGTACTCGTAAGGGGCATTATTTCTTTTGTATTCATGAAGAGAACTTCTGTTATTCCATTATTTATTATTTTGTTGGAATAACCTGTATACGCGGGCTACCCTATACTTGGTGAAATTCTTCTGTTATTTCATTATTTATTATTCTGTCATAATATCTTGTCTGTGCGTTTACGCCAGAACTGGTTCCATTAGTTATTATTCTGTCAGAATACCCTGTCTATGCGTTTACGCCAGACCTGGTTCCATTCTTTATTATTCTGTTGGAATATCCTGTCTGTACATTTTACGCCGGACCTGGTTCCGTTATTTATTATTCTGTTTGAATAAATTGCCTGTGCGGTCTATCGCATGCATGGTGATTTCTTTTGTTATTCCATTCTTTATTATACTCAGTTGATTAAAACTTTGACCTCTATACTCCATAAAATTAGTGAAATATTCTTGATATTTGCGCTTCATCTAGTATCTTTTCATGAAAATATTCTTCTGAGCATTCTTGAATTTTACTCTACAAAGAAGTATCATGTTGACAATGTGGACGTTATTAGTTCCTGGATAAATTAATTCTTGAACTTGTATTATTGAATTCTTATATCATTGTCATCATCCTCCTCATGTTTATATTATGTTGAAAGTCATATTTGGCCTGTAGTGCATAGATGGACTTGATATAATTATGACCAGGGATTATTCGGTATAATCATAACCGTAATGTTACAAATGATGTGTAAAAAGTCCTCATTGGCCCGTAGTGCATTGATGGACAGTTTTTGGTATGATTATGGCTATGGATTCTCTTTGGCCGTAGTGCAAAGATGAATTGTTTTATGGCATAATTAGGACCGTTGATGAAAACATGATTATTTTAAGCCGTAGTGCATGGATAATTCGTGGTCGTGATACTAAAGAATATCCTTGGCCGTAGTACAGGGGTGATTCGATGATGTGGATTATTTATTAAGCTGAGTCCTAGCGATAAAAGTGATGGAAAACCTTTTAAATCATAGAAGATAGTAGATTTTATTCCCTACTTAACTCTTTTAATGGATTGCTTGTTCCGCTGCAGTTAAACTTGATAGTTATTATATTTTATCAGTTTAACACCGTTGAAGGCTAATGATAATTTATTCTGCATTATCTTAGTCATAATATTTCTTACTGGGCTAGTTGAGCTCACCTTTCTTTCACTGTTCTCTTCAGGAATTGAGAACGTAGCTGGGACTACTCGGGGAACAGAGTGATGGTCCTAGATGGTGCATTAGTAGTCCTCATTATTCTATGAAATAGTGTGATAATAAATATAATGAGGACTCCATTGAGTGTGGATATTGTCTAGATGACAATATTTGTATTAAAACTTGCAGCCTATGTTTTGTCATATTTTACACGACTGTTGTATAATTAAGTTGTATTTGTATTCAGTACCTTGTATCTGGCTACCCAAGATGGGTGATGTATACCTATTTTGGGGGCGTCACAGTTGGTATCAAACCTTAGGGATATGATCCATGGCTGAGATGTGAGACAAGAACTAGGAGGGGAGCGACGGGAAATTCCTTCGCTAGTATGACCTACCTAAGTTTATTTGTTATTTAATTGGTCGGTCAGAATTTATGGGTATTATGTGGTTTGTCAATTAACCCTTATTTTGAAACTATATTCTAGAATGATATTTGAAATACAGGAGATGAGAAATGGAAAATCATGATAGAGAGGAAATAACCGGGAAGATACAATCTGAAAAGAAAGCAAGGTATTCTTATCTCTTCGAATATGAGGTACGTACGTAAATTTCGAGGGTGAAATTTCATAAGGAGGGGAGATTGTGAAACTCCGAATTTTATGAAATAAAAGTATTCAATTTTTCTATTTTGGTAAATAGTTAAATTAATAAAAGTTTAAAGTTAAGGGTGATATGTGAAAATTTTTCAAAGTAGACAAGTTGTCATAAAATACCCGGTTACTATTCACTCTAGTATTTTTCACTCTAGTATTTGGGGCACTTTTTGTGTCAGAGTACTATTCACGAGTTACTATTTACGAGTTACTATTCATGAGTTGCTATTCATGATTTACTATTCATGAGTTAGTATTCACGAGTTACTATTCATGAGTTACTATTCAGGAGTTACTATTCATGGGGTACAATTCACCCGTAGGATATATTTCTTTTTGGTCCAAATCATTTTTGGGTACAATATTATTCCATGCGGAGATGTTCTAATTTTTCAGACCGTTGGTTGAAATTATATTAGTAAATCAATATGGATCGTTGGTTTAAAGTTTTAATAGTAAATAAATATGGATCGCTGGTTTAAAGTTTTAATAGTGACTCAGTATGGACCGTTGCTTTAAAGTTTTAATAGTGAATCAGTATGGACCGTTGCTTTAAAGTTTTAATAGTGAATCGGTATGGACCGTTGCTTTAAGTTTTAATAGTAAATCAATATGGACCGTCCATTTAAAAGTAAATCAATCTGGACCGTTCATGAATTAGTTACTATTCAGTCCATTATCATATAAATAGAAGCTCATTCCTTCATTATTTCTTACGAATTCAATGAAACTCTAGAGAGAGAAACTATAGAGAGAAAGAAGAAAAGTATTTTGCTACTTCACTACTCCAATATCCAGTTTCTTTTAAGTAAAGGATATTATTTGTTGTACTCGTAAGGGGTATTATTTCTTTTGTATTCATGAAGAGAACATTTGTTATTCCATTATTTATTATTCTGTTGGAATAACCTGTATACGCGGGCCACCCTATACTTGGTAAAATTCTTCTGTTATTTCATTATTTATTATTCTGTCGGAATATCTTGTCTGTGCGTTTACGCCGGACCTGGTTCCATTATTTATTATTCTGTCAAAATATCATGTCTGTGCGTTTATGCCGGACCTGGTTCCATTCTTTATTATTCTGTTGGAATATCCTGTCTGTGTGTTTTACGCCGGACCTAGTTCTGTTATTTATTATTCTGTTGGAATAACCTGCCTGTGAGGTCTATCGCATGCATGGTGATTTCTTTTATTATTCCATTCTTTATTATACTTAGTTGGTTAAAAATTTGACTTCTATACTCCATGAAATTAGTGGAATATCTTTGATATTTGCGCATCATCCAGTATCTTTTCATGAAAATATTCTTCTGAGCATTCTTGAATTTTACTCTACAAAGAAGTATCATGTTGACAATGTGGACGTTATTAATTTCTGGATAAATTAATTCTTGAACTTGTTTTATTGAATTCTTATATCATTGTCATCATCCTCATGCTTATATTATGTTGAAAGTCATCTGTGGCCTGTAGTGCATAGATGGACTTGGTATGATTATGACCAAGGATTATTCAGTATAATCATAACCCTAATGTTACAAATGATGTGGAAAAAGTCCTCATTGGCACGTAGTGCATTGATGGACAGTTTTTGGTATGATTATGGCAATGGATTCTCTTTGGCCGTACTGAAAAGATGAATTGTTTTATGGAATAATCAGGACCGTTGATGAAAAAATGATTATTTTAAGCCGTAGTGCATGGATAATTCGTGGTCGTGATACTAAAGAATATCATTGGCCGTAGTGCAAGGGTGATTCGATGATGTTGATTATTTATTAAGCTGAGTCCAAGCGATAAAAGTGATGAAAAACCTTTTAAATCATAGAAGATAGTAGATTTTTCCCTACTTGACTCTTTTAATGGATTGCTTGTTCTCTTCAAAAAATGAGAACGTAGCTGGGACTACTCGGGGAACAGAGTGATGGTCCTAGATGGTGCATTAGTAGTCCTCACTATTCTGTGAAATAGTGTGATAATAAATAAAATGAGGACTCCATTGAGTGTGGATATTGTCTAGATGACAATATTTATATTAAAACCCGCAGCCTATGTTTTGTCGTATTTTACACGACTGTTGTATAATTAAGTTGTATTTGTATTCAGTACCTTGTATCTGGTGACCCAAGATGGGTGATGTATACCTATTTTGGG
The DNA here is from genome assembly GCA_020205505.1 of Panax japonicus. Classification (NCBI taxonomy): domain Eukaryota; kingdom Viridiplantae; phylum Streptophyta; class Magnoliopsida; order Apiales; family Araliaceae; genus Panax; species Panax japonicus. The sequence continues at coordinate 51,972,924 of CM035107.1, forward strand.
GGCGTCACAATTGGTATCAAAGCTTAGGGATATGATCCATGGCTGAGATGTGAGACAAGAACTAAGAGGGGAAGATGGGGAATTCCTTCGCTAGTATGATCTACCTAAGTTTATTTGTTATTTAATTGGTCGGTCAGAATATTGGGGTATTATGTGGTATGTCAATTCACCCTTATTTTAAAACTATATTCTAGAATGATATTTGAAATACAGGAGATGAGAAATGGAAAATCATGATAGAGAGGAAATAACCGGGAAGGTACAATCTGGAAAAAAAACAAGGTATTCTAATCTCTTCGAATATCAAGTACGTACCTAAATTTTGAGGGCGAAAATTCATAAGGAGGGGAGATTGTGAAACCCCGAATTTTATGAAATAAAAGTATTCAATTTTTCTATTTTGGTAAATAGTTAAATTGATAAAAGTTTAAAGTTAAGGGTGATATTTGAAATTTTTTCAAAGTAGACAAGTTGTCATAAAATACGCGGTTACTATTCACTCTAGTATTGTTCACTCGAGTATTTGGGGCACTTTTTGTGTCGGGGTACTATTTATGAGTTACTATTCACGAGTTACTATTTATGATTTACTATTCACGAGTTATTATTCATAAGTTACTATTCACGAGTTACTATTCACGGGGTACTATTCACCTGTAAGATATATTTCTTTTTGGTCCAAATCATTTCTGGGTATAATATTATTCCATGAGAGATGTGCTAATTTTTCAGACCGTTGGTTGAAATTATATTAGTAAATCAATATGGATCGTTGGTTTAAAGTTTTAATAGTAAATCAATATGGATCGCTGGTTTAAAGTTTTAATAGTGACTCAGTATGGACCGTTGCTTTAAATTTTTAATAGTGAATTAGTATGGACCGTTGCTTTAAAGTTTTAATAGTAAATCAATATGGACCGTTGCTTTAAAGTTTTAATAGTGAATTAGTATGGACCGTTGCTTTAAGTTTTAATAGTAAATCAATATAGACCGTCCATTTAAAAGTAAATCAATCTGGCCCGTTCATGAATTAGCCACTATTCAGTATATTCTCCTATAAATAGAAGCTCATTCCTTCATTATTTCTTACGAATTCAATGAAACTCTAGAGAGAGAAACTATAGAGAGAAAGAAGAAAAGTATTTTGTTACTTCACTACTCCAATATCCAGTTTCTTCTAAGATAGAGGATATTATTTGTTGTACTCGTAAGGGGTATTATTTTTTTTGTATTCATGAAGAGAACTTCTGTTATTCCATTATTTATTATTCTGTTAGAATAACCTGTATACGCGGGCTACCCTATACTTGGTGAAATTCTTCTGTTATTTCATTATTTATTATTCTGTCAGAATATCATGTCTGTGTGTTTATGTCGGACCTGGTTCCATTCTTTATTATTCTGTTGGAATATCCAGTCTGTGTGTTTTACATTGGACCTAGTTCCATTATTTATTATTCTGTTGGAATAACCTGCCTGTGCGGTCTATCGCATGCATGATGATTTCTTTTATTATTCCATTCTTTATTATACTCAGTTGGTTAAAAATTTGACTTCTATACTCTATGAAATTAGTGGAATATCCTTGATATTTGCGCTTCATCCAGTATCTTTTCATGAAAATATTCTTCTGAGCATTCTTGAATTTTACTCTACAAAGAAGTATTATGTTGACAATGTGGACGTTATTAATTTCTGGATAAATTAATTCTTGAACTTGTTTTATTGAATTCTTATATCATTGTCATCATCCTCATGCTTATACTATATTGAAAGTCATATGTGGCCTGTAGTGCACAGATGGACTTGGTATGATTATGACCAGCGATTATTCGGTATAATCATAACCGTAATGTTAAAAATGATATGGAAAAAGTCCTCATTGGCCCGTAGTGCAGTGATGGACAATTTTTGGTATGATTATGGCTATGGATTCTCTTTGGCTGTAGTGCAAAGATGAATTGTTTTATGGTATGATCAGGACCGTTGATGAAAACATGATTATCTTAAGCCGTAGTGTATGGATAATTCGTGGTCGTGATACTAAAGAATATCATTGGCCGTAGTGTAGGTGTGATTCGATGATGTGGATTATTTATTAAGCTGAGTCCCAGCGATAAAAGTGATGAAAAACCTTTTAAATCATTGAAGATAGTAGATTTTATTCCCTACTTGACTCTTCTAATGGATTGCTTGTTCCGCTGCAGTTAAACTTGATAGTTATTATATTTTATCATTTTAACACTGCTGAAGGCTAATGATAAATTATTTTGCATTATCATAGTCATAATATTTCTTACTGGACTAGTTGAGCTCACCATTTCTTTCACTTTTCTCTTCAGGAAATGAGAACGTAGTTGGGACTACTCAGGCAACAGAGTGATGGTCCTAGATGGTGCATTAGTAGTCCTCGCTATTCTATAAAATAGTGTGATAATAAATATAATGAGGACTCCATTGAGTGTGGATATTGTCTAGATGACAATATTTGTATTAAAACTCACAGCCTATGTTTTGTCGTATTTTACAAGACTGTTGTATAATTAAGTTGTATTTGTATTCAGTACCTTGTATCTGGCGACCCAAGATGGGTAATGTATACCTCTTTTGGGGGCGTCACAGTATATGTGTTGTCGTATTTTGCACGATAATTGTATTACTGAAGTTGTATTTGTTTCTATACCATGTATTTGGCGACTCGGAATGGGTGATATATACCTATTTTGGGGGCGTCACAGTTGGTATCAGAGTATATCTTATCATTATTAATATTTAATAATATCAAAATATTAATAACATACCTGTCAAAATATTAAAGTTATTTATAATAACTTAAAATATTTTTAAATCATTAATATTCTATTTAAATGATTTTTAAAATAATTAAAATCATTTTTAAATCATCATTATTAATATTTAAATATTAATGAAATTATTATCAAAATATTAAAAGTTATTTATTAGAACTTAAAATATTTTAAAATCATTTTTCTCATTTTAATTGATTTTTAAATCAATAAACCCATTTTTATTTCATTTATTTAACATAATAATTAAATAAATGTAATATCATTAATATTAATTTATTAATGAGAATTCTCCAAAAATATTCAAAATTATATTTTATAATTTAAAATATTTTCTAACACTTTATTCTTATTTAAAATGATTTCTATAATATTAAAATCATTTTCTCTAATTTATTTAATACATTAATTAAATAAATCAAATATCATTAATATTAAATTATTAATGAAACTCTCGAAAAATATTAAAAGTTACATTTTATAACTCAAAATATTTTTAAACACTTTTTTCTTCTTTAAAATGATTTTTATATAATTAAAATCATTTATCTCTAATTTATTTAATACACTAATTAATTAAATTAAATAGCATTAATATTAAAATAATTATATTTATTAATGAAAAATATCCCAAATAATTAAAAGTTATTTTTCAGAATTTAAAATAATTTTTAAAACCATTTTTGTAATTTTTATAATTTATTTTCTATTTTTAAGTATTTTCAGGAAAATCAAAAATTAGAAAATAAATAAACCGTCGCTATAGCCCTTTAGCGACACTTTCTGTCGTCTTAGGTGTTCTTGAGCCTCAAGAACACTGTCAGACCAGTTTCAAGGGTCAACGTTTGACTTCCTGTAATTCTCAATCTATACATGTTCTGTGCAATATTTAACATTGATCTTGTAGTGTTTATGTAACACTACAAGCATCAACCACAATCTAGATTATATCACCTAACACCATATAGATTCAAGCCCTCAAAGTCACTGTCAGAAGATTTTTGGGTTTTCCAGAAACCCAGACAGTTCGACTGGTCATTTTGTAGATCGATTATAAACATGTTCGGATCATTAAATACGTGGTTTCTTGGTTCATAGATCTAGTACATATGTCTAGGAACAACTAAATATATTTATTTCAGTCCAACAACATCACATGTTCCAAATATATCTCGGTCAAAGGATGTCAGAAAGCTGTGTTCTTCATGTTTATGGAAATCCCCAAAAATGCAAGTCATGATCTGATAGTCAAGTTTGACCGTCCACTACATTTGATCAATTGATGATTTAAAGTATCTAAAGGCCAGAATCTATAGTCCATCTAACAAGCTACAAGTTGGATAGAACAAATCATCAAAACAATAAAATAACTGACAAATGGAGCTTAAATATGTTGTTAGACGCTGTTCATACTTTCTGGGTTACCTAGAATTCTACTCGGTCATGGTCGGTCAACCGAATTTAACCGATTATAACTCGAAAGCTGGACTTTAAGCGACTGTTCTTTCACTTCCAGATCAAAGACAACATGACAAGCTACATATTACAACTTTAAAACAACAAAAATCACAAACACAGAAAGATCTAGAGCGACTGATATTAGCTTGTCAGACAACTGTTAAGCTCAAGAACAGTTTTGAAAATCTTTACTTTTAAATCCATTTGATGTTATGGATCATCATAGATTAACTAAAATCATTATATAACGCCAGATTAAACACATAAACACAAAAAAATTCGAAGCAAGTAAGATCAAAATAGGTTTTAGGGATTATACCTTCTTGCTAAATCTTTGAGCTTAGATCTCCTTATTTGATATTGGTGTTTAAGAGACGTGTTTTGTGACTGAAACCCTTGTAATTTTTGAAGGTCTTGGTGAGAGAGAGAGAGTAAGTGAGAGCTTGAGTGAATAAAAACCAAATGAATTAACTTTTCTTTCTCTCAAATTCTTTTATATTGCTTAGATGCATGAATGATCTGATGTTGCTATCAAAGGGAGGTTGATTTGCTGATATATTAATGTCATAAAGTCAATATATTAGGTTACCTACTAAAGGTGTTGGTAAATATTGCAAGTTACATAATAAAAAATCCAAAAAAGGCATTTTGGACAATTGCTCTGTAATTTTAATGGCATGCATGGAATTTACTAAACCCTTAGGGTTTAACCCTAAGGTTTTAACCCTTAAGTTTTATAACTTTAGTTTTTTAAGATTTTCTAATTATGATTTTTAAATTAGAAAATTAAGATTTTAAAACTATAATTAGGGTTTTCTAATTAAATTAGGGTTTTCTAATCATATAAAAGTTTAGTAATCACATTAGGCTTGCTAATTAGGATTAGAGTTTCCTAATTAGGGTTTAGGATTCCCAAATATAAAATTAGGGTTTCTCGACTTTCGTTTAGGGTTTCTAACTATACGTTAGGTTTTTTAAATCTGAGATTAGGGTTTCTAATCTCTTATTAGGGTTTATAAATTTTAAACCTTATCTGATCAATCACTGATCAAAATTCTAAACAGTACAAACACGTTCTTATCAATATAATTATTTTAATTATATTTTCTATCGAATCCCTATCCGAGCTTAGGGTTAGGGTTTTAAATTCTCTATTAAGCATAACTCTACTCTTATTTACCAGTCAATACACAAATTGACCACTTCTCGAAACTCGTATCACGGATACACATTACAATATTAACAGTCAATATTAATATTAAAAAAAATTATTCGTAAAATTCGGATTATTCGAAATCCCGTGTTATCACATTCACCCCTCCTTAGAAGGATTTCGTCCTCGGAATCACCACTTTCTTATTCTCTACAATCTTTTAAATTTGTATCATCAATTCATTTTATTCAACAAAATATTAAATTATGTCTCAAATTCTAACCTGTGACTTGGATATATACAAGAAAACAGTTCACAGAAATATGTGACTCATAATACTCACGTAATTTAAGTATTAAGCGAAATCATTACATGTTGCCACCTCCTGAGTAGCCACTGCATCTTGCGACGTCATGTTGAATGTACGGGCCGTTGGTCTTCCTGGCTGTGCAGGTCGTCAAATTACCAAGGTTCCGCCACCGGGTCCCTTTTTGACAATTCCCTTCTCCACATTCTATTCAGACAGTTCCGAACCAGATGATCCGTCGATCCACACGCAAAACAACCTTGTATCTTCTTCGGATTGGGACAATTAGGCGACATGTGCCCCTCTTGCCCGCAGTTGTAACAGACTCCCTTCTTCTTTAGGCAAACTCCAAAATGATTCTTCCGACAAGTTGCACATGGTTCCCTCCCTTTCCTATTCTCATCTGTCTTATTACCCGACTGGGTATTCTCGCTCCACTTTCTTTGTTTGGGTTACTACCACCACTGCTTCCTCCATCATTTGTCTTCTTCTTCTCTTGATGAAATTGAGATGCAGCTTCGCTCCCTCCTTCAGCAATTAACGCTTTCTCCATCAAAGCCGCGAAAGTATTGATCTGTAATACTGCTACCTTGTTGAATATCCCTGACTTCAGTCCATTCTCAAATATTCTCTCTTTTCTCGCCTCTGTGTCCACCTGATGAGGTGTAAATCTCGCCAACTCGTTGAATTTGGCAGCATATTCCGAAACCGACGTATTCACCTACTTTAGTTGTAAAAATTTGACTTCCATCCTGGACTACATACTCGGCGAAAAGTAGTACTCAAAGAATAATTCCTTGAATCGTGTCTAAGTCACCACAGCTGTACCAGCTCTCACTTGATTAGTCTCCCACCAGTAATTGACTTCTCCCTTCATCAGATATATTACAAAAGTTATCTTTTGCTCTTCTGCCACATGCGCAATGATGAATGCTTTCTCCATCTCTTTCGCCCAAGTTTGGGCTTCAATTGGATCCGTGGTTCCGTTGAATTTTGGCGGTCCCACCGCTTTAAAGTCTTTGAAATTTGCTAATCTGCCAGCTGGTTGTTCTCTCGCTCTTCCTCTTCCTACTGGAGCTCTATTCCCCATAGCTTCGGCTATCATATTTGCAAAGTTTTTCATTGGGTCAGCTTGACCTCCTTCATTATTCATCAATTGCTCTTCCCTTTAATTTCGATTCTATCATCTATGCGGCATGATCTCATTTAAATAAAAATATTACATTAATTCTCTTTCTCTACACAAATTCTTAACACAATAAGAATTCAACACATAATTCTCATATATAAACGAATATTTATTCAAATAGTTCATAGCAAATTTAGTACTTAACACATATTACTATCCCTTTTTAAATAATATCAGATTTAACAACATAACTTTACACAAAAAGTTGCAATTCTCCATTCACACATAGTTATTACCAGTTCGTCAAACTTACCACACTTATGAGTTCAGGAACTTGCCACAATTATATGAGTGTATGAACTTATCCTAGTCCGACCTTTGGCGTCCATTCGCTGAGTGTTTCAAAACATTTTATATAATTATGAGTCATTAACTTACCATAAGTATGAGTTTTAAGAACACACAAATTAATCTTAATCTTATATTCATATAGAAAATAAAGATTTCATTCATACAAACATATTTATATTTACATATGCTTACGCACCATTCTCGATATTATAATCATTACTATCATAACCTACTACCAAAAGATACTACTGCATATCTCTAAGTTGTCTATCGCCCACTCCCTTCACCAGTATTCTCTTGATGGGACACTTGTCGAATCTGTGACCCGTTCCACATGAATAACACTTCCTCGTATTCGGCTTAGGACAATGTAGGGAAATATGTCCTTCCTGCTTGCAGTTGAAGCACAAGTTCTTCCACATCATGCATTCTCCCGCATGAGTCTTTTCACACTTTCTACAGGCTTGCTTCTTCTTCGGGTTTGACTTTTCAGAATTAGGGCTTTCGTTGTCCCTCTTTCGCTTATTCTTGTCTTTCTGCTACTTGATTGTTCCTTCAGACGATCCACCACCTTCAGTCTTCATCCTTTCCACCTGAGCCTTCAACTTGTTCCGTCCTTCAGTTATTTCGTGTAACGCTCGCTCCGTCTTCCATAACTCCTCCAAGAGAAATACTTTACTCCAGAATTCTTGTACTTCTACTGATAGTTGATTTTGTTCTCCAACTTTGATCTTATTCCCTTTCTCCATCTTAGCTTGCTCGGACTCTGCCTCCTCAACACCACTTAGATACATCTCGAGATAATAGTAATGATTGCTCCCCAGATTAATAATAGGTTCATCATATCCCACCTTCTCAACTGATTCGCTTTGTGCTAGCACCTCGGCTTCTGGAATTGGTGCAACAGCTGCTAGCATCTTCGCAATCATTTGATCTTCTCCAGACATCCTACAATCAGTTTAAATAACTTGATTAGTACTTCATTAGTACAAACTTCTCACACTATGTGTCCACATATCTCATTATTGATGCACTTCGGTAATCCCTCACTTAGAACTCTAAATGAGTTTTCTCTATCTCGCGTATGGTTATAATCCTAGGGTTTTCCCCCACCCCACTTAAAGTTTATAACCTACAACTCTTATACCAACCTTTGACACCCCCAAATCTTGGTTACATGACCCCCGAGTTTGGTGCTCACAATCCACAATATAATAACATCTAACTACCCATTAATATAGAAATAGAAATACATAAGTCATTAACAGAGATTGTTAATACATTAGTCCTAGGTTTTCTAACCTTAACCTTACAAATGTACCCTTTAGATATACAAAAAGGGTTCACAAATACAACATAATAATAATGTTTATTACAACTAATCCAGTACTTTGCCTTTGCCTTTGTTCTTCTTTGATCCGTTGGCCTCTTCGTTCCTAGCTGAAATATTTTATTTAGCAAGGGTGAGAAACAAATTTGCCCCGCAAGTTAAGACATGCAATAAATGTATATGAATCATTAAGAACATACTATCTATTTTGATAGGATAATGCCAAAGTTCGAGGAACTTTGAATTATCTGAACAAAGCTTTAATAACTAACAAGTCTTCTCGCATTCTATGCAACACGATAATCTAATAATGAAATAGTACAACGCTTTTAAAGTTTCTACGATATTCTAATGAATAATCAAGAATCAATTCTACGCAATTACAAAGTGGAATGTTTTCCAGATTTATGCAGAGTGATCCATTGGATCTTGAACTTCTCTTCTCGGGTATATATCAAAGTTTTACTTTGACATATACGCGGGTGTATCAGATAACCATACAGATTAAATCATACCCCTCTGCAAGTACTTAGAGTTGACCAACTCCTTGTACCCTATATTATGCGTAATACTTAATCACGCGCAAAGGCCGAATATACGACCAATAAAATGTTTCCCTTTATATAAAAGGTTGTTCTTCTCAGTCTGTGAATCAGAATTTGATTTAACAATGAAATACTATGATTTCAATTTCTATTTACTTATCGATCTATCCGAAATAATTGGCATCAATCTGTCAATAACAATTGAATTCTCTTCTTGAATCTATCAAATTCTAACAAATGTTCGTCTAGCCAGAATAATTAGCTAAGACATTTCTCAACATAATTTGACAATAAACAGGAATTATCTGTACTGTCAATGTGACAACCCGAGAATTCGAATATTTTTAAAATTTTAATTAATTGATTTAAGGTTAAATATTAGAACCTAGACAGAAAATAAGTGTATGCGTTTGATATTTTTGAGAAGGAATTTTGAGGATTTCAAAATTCTGTGAAGGATTTAGGTGAATTATTCAGGATTAAGGTATACGTTATGTGTATATAGTTGTATATGTGTACAGTATGTGGTTAAGGATCAAGTGTTGACCAGATAAACGATATCTGTAACAAACCCTAAGTATATATTAAGAACGTCAACGTTAGGTTAGAAAACCCTAGCAAATTATAAGAAACCCTAGAAACAGATTTTGGAAACCCTAATTTCAGTTCCGAGAATCCGAAACCCTAATTCGGAAATATAAAACCCTAATCTGGGAACTTAAAGGATAATTATATTGCTTAAGTGTTATTAATTATAATATTAATTAGGGTAAAGCTTAATTATTTAACAAACCCTAATTTCAAAATTTTAAACCCTAATTTATGGATTTAAAACCCTAATTTATAAATAGGGAAAACCTAATTGTTAATTTAATAATTTTCATGTTAATTGGGAAATATTAATCCTAATTTTTAAGTTATAAATAATTAGAAAACCCTAATCTAATTACGAAATCTAATTTCTAAATTAGAAAATTATTTTTCTATTAGAAACCCTAATTCGTGGGTTATAAATCCTAATGACAATTTTGACCCTAATTACTAAATTAGCAATTGTAATTAGGAAATACTAATCCTAATTAGCAAGATTGAATTTATGATTAGGAAATCTTAATTATAATTATAGAATCCTAATTATAATTTAGAAATATTAATTTTATTTTGAAAATATAATTTGGAAATTCTAGAATTTATTTATTTTTAAAACCTAAGGGTTCAAACCCTAAACCCTAAGAGTTTGCATCAAATGACCATTTTAAAATTAAATTTTTTATGGAAATGACTATTTTACCCTTATGTCACATTCTTTAATTGGTAGCTTGCATATCTTTTTATAATTTTGGGTTGGTGAACCAACCCTAGCCCTAGCCCTAGATATGTGTCCAAAATCAGCAACAAGTTGCTAGCAAATTCATTGAATCCAATCTTATATAGATTAAAGAGAGAGAAAAAGTCCACTTTACTCTCATTTTCTCCCAAGCTCTTCTTTCTCTAAAAATTCAAAAGTGTAGAGTGAGATGGAGAGATAAGATAAGCCAATATCAGTTCATCGCTAGCCTAGATCAGATCATGAAGTCAGAAATCAAGAATCAAAGCTTAGAATGTATAAAACCTAAAAAATTGAAATCATGAGATTTTATGTTGTTTGATGTTAATTGTTGTTTAAAGTTGTGTATTGGGATGTCTTTGAGTGATATGGGTTGATAAATCATAGATCTATAACATCTAGATGCACGAAAATTATGTTTTCAAAACTGACTTAGAACCCAAATTTTTTTGTCTGGCAAGCCAATGTCAGAGATCATAGATCTCAACCAGTTAATGATTTGTTGTATTTTAAGTTATGGATTTGTTCTATGCCATGTATGCTTCGATCTCGAACTGGAATCAAAGTCATATCATATCCAGATATCATTTTATAGGCGGTCAAACATCGTTAACCGATCACGAAGCTGACTTCTGGGTAACCCAGAATTTCCCCAGGATGTCTGACAAGACTTTCAAAGCCTCTGATCTTGCTTCTGACACGTGTTTTGGCTAAGTTGTTGTTTGATCTATGTATTCTGTCATGTGCACTACATATCCTAGTCCTTAGAATAAGCAGATCACGAGCAGAATCTTAAATAATCACGGTCAAACTACCGTTGACCTACTCGCCGGATGAAGTATCTGGGTAACCCAGATCTTCAAGAACCGGTTTTCTGACAATACTTTGACCATCCTTGATATGTTATGTGTGATGTTGTTATGATGTTATGTTGTTATAGAAATTCATTATGACATCTCTACTACAAGATTCTACCATTAGTTTACACAAACAAAACCCAGAACGCACGAGATGAGGATTCAAAGTAGCCTCGTCGTTACTGCTTGAGTTTCTGGGCAACCCAGAAACTCAAGAACATGTCTGACAACATATTTTGTAGCGATCTTGCGTATATGATGTTCGTTGGTCATGAAAATGATTTAGGGTTGTAGTACTACATTAGTACTACACTATTAAAACAAGAACAAGCCCAGAATACATTAGGAACGTAGAGAAAATTATGGTCAAAGTAGCAACCTGCAAATTGGCGATGAAGACTCAAGAGCACTCAAGAACACCTATAGCGACGAGTTTGTCGCAATAGGGCCTTTTTGTAATTATTATTTTTTGAAAATGATTATTTTAATTAAATAAATCGAATTAAATAGATTTTAATTATTAAAAATACAAATAAATTCCAAAAAATTATTTTAAAGTCTAAAAAATAGTTTTTAATTATTTTGAGTATATTTCATAAATATTTAATATTTTTGGAATATAAATGGTCTTTAATTTATTTAATTATAATACTAAATAAATTATTTAAAAATTATTTTAATACATGAAAAATCATGAAAAATAATATTATGGTAAAACAAAATATTTTAAGTTAGTTTCAGTGACTTTTAATATTTTGTGAGGAATTTCATTAATTAATAAATATTAATGGTAATTATTTTATTTAATAAATATATTAAATAAATTATGGAAAAATGGAATTAATGTTTTAAAAATTATATAAAAATGATTTAAGTGTTAGAAAAATATTTTAAGTTATAAAATATAACTTTTGATATTTCGTTATAATTATATTATAATATTATGCTATGATTTTCTTTAATATTTAATATTAAATAAATATTAATGATAAAGAAAATGATGTGGTATTTATATTAATAACAGTTATTGAATAATATTTTTAATTACTTTAAAAACATTTAAAGGAAATAATAAAGTATTAAAAATACTTTGATATATTATAAGTATATTATAATATTATGACACGTATTTAATTAATATTTGATAATAAATAAATATTAATGAAAAAGGAATTATGTGTTATTTAATTCGTATAAATACAGTATTAATAATTTAAAAATAATGACAAATGTGAGACCCCAGATTTTATGAAAAAAGATTTAGTTTTCTCGAAATAATTTTTTGAATATTATTGTGTGGATTTAATATAATGTTATAGTTGTGGGTAGTATTTATAAATTTTGCAAAGTATGCAAGTTGTTGTATAATATTCGATTGGTCGGGGAATATCCGTACAACGGTACAATCATTGGTGGACCCCACAACGAAATTATTATCGAAATGAGAAAACGACAAAAATATTTTTATAAAAATAACGGCGGAAGTTTTACCGTTAATACTGTTGAACTACTCGGTAGTAAAAGTACAGTAATACGTGTGGTTGCATAGTAGCACACGGTATTGATTATTAATACTTACGTGATAAGTCACTCAGTTTTGTTTTATTGGTATTATTAATGTAATAAAGCAGAAAATCTTTTTATATAAAAAAGAATACTTTTATAAATTTATTCTATAAATAGAATATATTATATTCTATTATGCATAGTGTCTGCATAGTGTTTTGCATAGTAAAATTATTTTATATAAAATAGAATACTTTTATAATGTTATCAATTTTATTAGACAATAATTAGAATATATTATATTTTATTATGCATAGTGTTTGCATAGTGCCTACATAGTGTTTGCATAGTAAAATCTTTTATAAAGTTATTCTTTTTATTATATTATAAATAGAATATATTATATTTTATTTAACAGATTTTTCTTTAAATATGGACTGTCATATTAAAGTAAATCAATCTGGACCGTTCATGAGTTAGTTACTATGCAGTTCATTTTTCTATAAATAGACGCTCATTAATTCATTATTTCTTACGAATTCACTGAAACTCTAGAGAGAGAAACTATAGAGAGAAAGAAGAAAAGTATTCTGCTACTTCACTACTTCTATATCAAGTAATCTTCTTTCTAAGGTCGGGAATATTATTTGTTGTACTCATAAAGGGGTATTCTTTCTTTCTTATTCATGAAGAGAACTTCTGTTATTCCATTCTTTATTATTTTGTTGGAAGTTACCGTATACGCGGGATACCCTATACTTGGTGAAATTCTTCTGTTATTTCATTCTTTATTATTCTGTTGGAATATCCCGTCTGTGCGTTTTACATCAGACCTGGTTCCGTCTTTATTATTATTTTGTTGGAATATTCTGTCTGTAAATTTTACGCCGGACCTGGTTCCGTCTTTATTGGTATTCTGTTGGAATAACCTGTCTATGCGAAGTACCGCATGCATGGCAATTTCTGTTATTATTCCGTTCTTTTTTATTCTGTTGGAACATATTGTCTGTGCTTTACGCATAACCTGGTTCCGTTAATTATTATTCTGTTGGAATAACCTATCTATGCGAAGTACCGCATGCATGGTGATTTCTTTTGTTATTCCATTCCTTATTATACTTATTTGGTTAAAACTTTGACTTCCATACTCCACGAAATTAGTGGAATATCCTTGATAATTGCGCTTCATCCAGTATCTTTTCATGAAAATATTCTTCTGAGCATTCTTGAATTTTACTCTACAAAGCAGTATCATGTTGATAATTTGGACGTTATTGGTTCTTGGACAAATTAATTCTTGAACTTGTTTTATTGAATTCTTATATCATTGTCAGCATCCTCATGCTTATATTTTGTTGAAAGTCATATGTGGCATGTAGTGCATAGATGGACTTGGTATGATTATGACCAGTGTTTATTCGGAGTAATCATGACCGTAATGTTACAAATAATGTGGTAAAAGTCCTCATTGGTCCGTAGTGCTTTGATGGACAATTGTTGGCATGATCATGACCATTAATGAATACACAAATATTCTTGGCCCGTAGTGCATGGATAATTGTGCTCGTGATACTAAAGAATATCCTTGGATGTAGTGCAGGGGTGATTCGATGATGTGGATTATTTATTAAGTTGAGTCCCAGCGATAAAAGTGATGAAAAACCTTTTAAATCATAAAAGATAGTAGATTTTTTTCTCTACTTGAATCTTTTAATGGATTGCTTTTTCCGTTGCAGTTAAACTTGATGTTTGTTATATTGTATCAGTTTAACACTGTTTAAGGCTAATGATAATTTATTCTGCATTATCTTAGTCATAATATTTCATACTAGGCTAGTTGAGCTCACCCTTTCTTTCACTGTTCTCTTCAGGAAATGAGAATATAGTTGGGATGAGTCAGGGAACGGAGTGATGGTCCTAGATGGTGCATTAGTATTCCTCACTATTCTGTGAAATAGTGTGATAATAATTATAATGAGGACTCCTTTTGAGTTTGTATACTCTCTAGTAGACAATATTTGTATTTAAACTCACAGTTTATGTTTTGTCGTATTGTACACGACAGTTGTATTATTAAGTTGTATTTGAATTTTGTAGCATGTATCTGGAGACTCAAGATGGGTGATGTATACCTAATTTTGGGGGCGTCACAGTTGGTATCAAAGTTTAGGGATATGATCCATGGCTGAGATGTGAGACAAGAACTAGGAGGGGAGAGACGGGGAATTCCTTCACTAGTATGACCTACCTAAGTTTATTTGGTATTTAATTGGTCAGTCAGAATATAGGGATAATATGTTACATGTCAATTAACCTTTGTTTTGTGGCAGTATTTGAAAATGGCATCTAAAAATGTTGATATAAGCAATGAAGCACAGGAAACCGTTGATTCTCCACAGATCAATAATTAGGACAATGGGCAACAGGATGGCGATAATCCTCCTGTAAACAACAACACTGATCAATTGACGAACGACAGTACGTTTAAGAGTTTTTTAGAATTCATGCAACATCAGGCGAAGGTGACTCCTGTTCATAATGCAGGAGGAAACAATGGCAACCCACGGTTTGTCACCGCTAAACAATTCAAGGAGCTAGGACCACCAGAGTTTTTGGGAAAGCCAGAACCACTTAAGGCGGATACGTGGTTAAAGCAGATCACCAAGATATTTGATGTCTTGGGATGCTCCGAGGAGCAGAAGGTTCCCTTTGCCACCTTTATGTTGCGTGAAGAGGCAGATCACTGGTGGAAATCTGTAAAACGTACCCAGCCTGACGCACTCAAGATGTCTTGGGAGAAGTTTTAAGAGATGTTCAATGACAAGTACTTTCCCGAAAGCATTCGTCACATGAAGGAGGTGGAATTTATCAAGTTGGAGCAAAACAACATGATAGTATCGCAGTACGAAGCCAAGTTTGCCGAGTTGTCCGGATTTGCGTCCCACTTGGTTGATAATGAAGAGAGAATGATGCGGATGTTTTTAATAGGTTTGAAGCCGGAGATACTTCAATATCTTATTTCTCAAAAACTGTGTTTGTATTCAGATGTTATAAATAGGGCTCAGTTAGTGGAGCGCGATAACGAATCAACTAAACAAAAAGAGAGCAGCCGGCAAAATGATAATACCGGTAATAACAGTCATCAAAGCGGTGATAATAAGCATAGAGGGAATCAACATGCCAGAAATGGTAACCACTTCGTTGTAATCATGGTCAAAACAATAAGAATGTACATTTCAAGAAGAGGAGATTCAACAATGATGGAAAGACGTCAGCACCGACACCCGTTGTTAAGGAAAGAGAACGACCACCTATCATATGCTTTAAATGCTGAGGGGAGGGACATATCAGTCCAAACTGCGTGATGCCATCCAAAGTGTGTTATAATTGTGAAAGAGAATGTCACCTAGCCCGATTTTGTCGTTCACCGAAGACAAGTTCAGCTAGGATGGAGGCACCAAAGGCCGTCCCAGAAAAATCAAAGCCAGTAGTTTAAGAGAGAGCGTTTTTTTTTTCGTGACGAGGAACCTGAATAAAATTATCACGGGTATGTTAGTCATAAACTCTTGTGAAGTCTATACCGTGTTAGATACTAATTCTACTTACTCTTTTATTTCACCTAGTTATGTTCAATGTTTGAAGTTAACTCCGGAGAAGTTAGACTTTGATATATCTATTTAAACTCAGTTGGGAGAAAACTTTGTTACCTCCACTATTTATAAATCTGGTTCAAATCAACACTTTCACATTACGTGTCGATCTTGTCTCTTTGAAAAGACTTGTCTTTGATGCGATTTTAAGAATCGATTGGTTAACTACTCATCATGTTTTTCGTAAGGTTATTAGCTTTCATATTCCTAACCAACCTTTTATGCGAATTCAAGCAACCAAATCACTAAAGTCAATCATTGTCATATCAAGCCATAAGTAAAGAGCCTCGGTCCTTTCGCTGTTGACTTTCTTGTGTGGAATGCACCGAAGCCAGACTTTCTGTATCCAATGTCATGAATGACGGTGGCAAGTTGATAGGTATCAATGTGACGTGATATCCAAGTCTTGGATGAGAGTTATAGTTTTGAATGATATTTCTATTGTTAATAAATTTCCTGATGTATTCTTGAAGACTTCTTAGCCTACCCCTAGAGCGTGAAATCAAATTTTGTATTGACCCCAGTACAAAACCCATTTCTAAAACCCTCAAATATTTCTTCAACTAAAACGAACGTATAACATGCCAAAGCCGTTGACTGGAGCTGTTGAAGATTACGATTGTACCATTCAATATCATCGTGGAAGTACGAACGTGGTAGCTGACGCGTTGAGTAGAAAATCGTATGCGGTTACAAGTGCGAATATATGAACCTACGTGAAGATAACGAATATACAATTAGAATCGACTTTAATTGATAAAGTTAAAGCCGCTCATGCTACTTACTCAAAGCTGATGAAAGTGAAGAAGAAGGTTCAAGAGGGCGTTATTCTAGAAACAAGAATCGACGAAGAGAGGAAATCTCAACCCTCGATTTAATTGGCCCATTTGAAATCCTCGATGAAGTAGGAACTGTGGCCTATAGACTCATTTTACTGCCAAGTATGTTGCGTGTTCAGAACATTTTTTACGTATCGATGTTACGTAAATATGTGGACGACCCGAACCACATTATTAAATTAGAACTAGACGAGATAGCAGAATATTTAACGTATGAGGAGATACGCGTTAAAATCTTGGATAAGAAGGATCGTATTCAACACTCAAAGGTTATACCTCAAGATTTAGAATCTGCAATGAAGTCAAGGTATACTCACCTCTTCGGCATACCAGGTACGTACGTAAATTTCGAGGGCAAAATTTCATAAGGAGGGGAGATTGTGAGACCCCAAATTTTATGAATAAAGATTTAATTTTCTCGAAATAATTTTTTGAATATTATGGTGTGGATTTGATATAATGTTATAGTTGTGGGTAGTATTTATAAATTTTGCAAAGTATGCAAGTTGTTGTATAATATTTGATTGGTCGGGGGAATATTCTTTTTATCGGGGAATATCCGTACGACGGTACAATCATTGGTGGACCCCACAACGGAATTATGGTCGGAATGAGAAAAAGACAAATATTTTTATGAAAATAACAGCGGAAGTTTTATTGTTAATACTGTTGAACTACTCTGTAGTAAAAGTACAGTAATACGCGTGGTTGCATAGTAGCACATGGTATTGATTATTAATGTTTACATGATAAGTCACTCAGTTTTGTTTTATTAGTATTCTTAATGTAATAAAACAGAAAATCTTTTTATATAAAATAGAATACTTTTATAATGTTATTCTATAAATAGAATATATTATATTCTATTATGCATAGTGTTGCATAGTATTTTGCATAGTAAAATCTTTTTATATAAAATAGAATACTTTTATAAAGTTATCTGTTTTATTAGACAATAATTAGAATATATTATATTTTATTATGCATGGTAAAATCTTTTATAAAATTATTCATTTTATTAGATTATAAATAATATATATTATATTTTATTTAAAAGATTTTGCTTTAAAAATTGACCGTCAGATAAAAGTAAATCAATCTGGACCGTTCATGAGTTAGTTACTATGCAGTCCATTTTTCTATAAATAGAAGCTCATTCATTCATTATTTCTTACGAATTCACTAAAACTATAGAGAGAGAAACTATAGAGAGAAAGAAGAAAAGTATTCTGCTACTTCACTACTTCTATATCCAGTACTATTCTTTCTAAGGTAGAGAATATTATTTGTTGTACTCATAAGGGGTATTCTTTCTTTCTTATTCATGAAGAGAACTTCTGTTATTTCATTCTTTATTATTTTGGTGGAATAACCTGTATACGCGAGATACCCTATACTTGGTGAAATTCTTCTGTTATTTCATTCTTTATTATTCTGTAGGAATATCCTGTCTGTGCGTTTTACGTCGGACCTGGTTTCGTCTTTATTATTATTCTATTGGAATAACTTGTCTATGCGAAGTACCGCATACATGGTGATTTATGTTATTATTCCGTTCTTTATTATTCTGTTGGAACATCCTGTCTGTGCTTTACGCATGACCTGGTTCCGTTAATTATTATTCTGTTAGAATAACCTGTCTATGCGAAGTACCGCATGTATGGTGATTTCTTTTGTTATTCCATTCTTTATTATACTCAGTTGGTTAAAACTTTGACTTCCATACTCCATGAAATTAGTGAAATATCCTTGATAATTGGGCTTCATCCAGTATCTTTTCATGAAAATATTCTTCTGAGCATTCATGAATTTTACTGTACAAAGCCGTACCATGTTGATAATTTGGATGTTATTGGTTCTTGGGCAAATTAATTCTTGAACTTGTTTTATTGAATTCTTATATCATTGTCATCATCCTCATGCTTATATTTTGTTGAAAGTCATCTGTGGCCTGTAGTGCATAGATGGACTTGGTATAATTATGACCAGGAATTATTCGGTGTAATCATGACCGTAATGTTACAAATGGTGTGGTAAAAGTCCGCATTGGCCCTTAGTGCATTGATGGACAGTTGTTGGCATGATCATGACCATTAATGAATATACAAATATTCTTAGCCCGTAGTGCATGGATAATTATGCTCGTGATACTAAAGAATATCCCTGGCTGTAGTGCAGGGGTGATTCGATGATGTGGATTATTTATTAAGCTGAGTCCCAACGATAAAAGTGATGAAAAACCTTTTAAATCATAAAAGATAGTAGATTTTATTCTCTACTTGACTCTTTTAATGGATTGCTTGTTTCACTGCAGTTAAACTTGATGTTTGTTATATTGTATCAGTTTAACACTGTTTAAGGCTAATGATAATTTATTCTGCATTATCTTAGTCATAATATTTCTAATTGGGCTAGTTGAGCTCACCCTTTCTTTAACTGTTCTCTTCAGGAAATGAGAATATAGCTGGGACGAGTCGAGGAACGGAGTGATGGTCCTAGATGGTGTATTAGTAGTCCTCATTATTCTGTGAAATAGTGTGATAATAATTGTAATGAGGACTCCTTTTGAGTTTGTATACTCTCTAGTAGACAATATTTGTATTCAAACTCACAGTATATGTTTTGTCGTATTATACACGATAATTGTATTATTAAGTTATATTTAAATTCTGTACCATGTATCTGGCGACTCAAGATGGGTGATGTATACCTAATTTTGGGGGCGTCGCAACAAATGGTAATAATTACTTAAAAATTATTATGAGACTTTGAAAAATATGTTGACTGATAATGTAATTATCTTAGATAAATACGATATTAATAATGGAAAATTCATGATAAATAGTAATAATTATTTAAAAATTATTACGAGCTTACGAAAAATATTTTGACTATTAATAAATTATCTTAGATAATGGTTAAGTGTTTAGACAGAGTTTAATTGAACTTAAACTCGAGATTTGTCCGACTAGACCATCGGAATGTCAGATTTGTGTCGGGTTCAACTCAGAATGCAGTAGTTTGACTTGATACCGAGTCTTATGTGTGTTGTAGACTGATAGGGTTATGTGTTTAGGTTATTCTATGTATATCTATATATATATAATAGTATTATATTGTGATGATATTATTCTAATATTGGAGATCTATATTACTAATATTAGGTCTTCGGATAAAGCGTTATAAATTGCATAGCAGTAATCAACGGTTCAGGCAAGTTTTTACTTAACTCTACTAAGAGTTGTTTTATTCTGATATGGTTATGGATAATTATTGTTGCTTGCCATTGTAGAATTGTACTCTGTACATATTGCATGTATAAGTCAGGTATGAAAGGCTGATCACCTTCATTACCATTCGGTTCAGATATATTTGTTCATATCTAATACTTGTTCAGTCAAAAGTTTATTCATGCTAATTCACAATTATATTGTTGAATTATAGCCAGCCAATTATTCAAATCCTTTCAATCATGATATATCGTTAAATTATTGAACTTAAACTTGCTGGGAAAATCTTATGCTCACCCTTGCTATATCATGATAAACATTGCAGATTAAGGCGAATACGTCGGATATAAGGAAAAGTTAAAGACAACTCCATCTTAAAGTTAATGTGTGCGATTAGATTTGTATAAGTATTGTATGCTAATAATGTTATTGTAAGTTAAATAAGTTATGTATTGTGTATAAGTTAAGGATACTCTACCTTGAGGAATAGTGTGTAAAGTTATTGTATAAACAATTTATGTTTATATCTTCCGCAAATAGTAATAGTCATAGAATGATCGAACCGGATCCGCAGTGATTCGGGACCTCGGATTCGAGGCCTTCACAGTCAATATTAGCTTCTACAAATATAAATATCCAACAACAGTTATTCTACGAATGTATATTTTCTGAATCAGTAATTCAATTTGAATAATTAAACATGCATTAACTACGAATAATCAACAATAAATTCTTGGACGTGGTATAATTAACAATAATTAACCAATATAATAATTGAATGAATATAACTCAAGGTTGAGTTGGGAAACTTGCCTCTTCCGCTGTTTACAGCTACAAAATATATTAATCTGCTTTTGAAAGACCTATAACCAATAATATCGGTCTCATAATTAGCATAATAATTCACAAAATGTATCACTATAATTTACAGTCAATCTGTCTCCTAAGCACATTACCACATAGCCACATTAGTATTTATAACCTATATAAACACTTATCAAGTCTAACTAGTTCAGTCTGGTTGGACTTTGGTCTCATCTCGGTGTTCTGGTCACCCTATCCGACAATTAACACATTGATTGTCAATTAAACATGGTCTCTAAGCTTCAATATTATTTTAGATAAGTCAAATATCGTTTATAATATTTTTCGGAAGCTTTTAATAATATTTAAACAATTAATATAATTTATAATAATTTTTTAAACACTAAAATCATTTTTAAATGATATAATTATCCAATAATCTTATCATCATTAATATTTAATAATATCAAAATATTAATAACATACTTGTCAAAATATTAAAGTTATTATTAATAACTTAAAATATTTTTAAATCATTAATATTCTACTTAAATGATTTTTAAAATAATTAAAATCATTTTTAAATCATCACCATTAATATTTAAATATTAATAAATTATTATCAAAATATTAAAAGTTATTTATTAGAACTTAAATTATTTTTAAATCATTTTTCTCACTTTTAATTGATTTTTAAATCAATAAAACCCTTTTTATTTCATTTATTTAATATAATAATTAAATAAATCTAATATCATTAATATTAATTTATTAATGAGAATTCTCCAAAAATATTCAAAATTATATTTTATAATTTAAAATATTTTATAACACTTTATTCTTATTTAAAATGATTTTTACAATATTAAATTTATTTTCTCTAATTTATTTAATATAATAATTAAATAAATCAAATATAATTAATATTAAATTATTAATGAAAACTCTCAAAAAATATTAAAAGTTACATTTTATAACTCAAAATATTTTTAAACACTTTATTCTTCTTTAAAATGATTTTTATATAATTAAAATCATTTTTCTCTAATTTATTTAATGCACTAATTAAATAAATTAAATAGCATTAATATTCAAATAATTATAAATATTAATGAAAAGTATCCCAAATAATTAAAAGTTATTTTTCAGAATTTAAAATTATTTTTAAAATTATTTTTGTTATTTTTATAATTTATTTTCTATTTTTTAAGTTTTTTCCGGAAAATCAGAAATTAGAAAATAAATAAACCATTGTTATAGCCCTTTAGCGACACTTTCTGTCGTCTTAGGTGTTCTTGAGCCTCAAGAACACTATCAGACCAGTTTCAAGGGTCAACGTTTGACTGCCTGTAATTCTCAATCCATACATGTTCTGTGCAATATTTAACCTTGATCTTGTAGTGTTTATGTAACACTATAAGCATCAACCACAATCTAGATTATATCTGTGACATCCCAGATTTTTAGAAATTATAAATGAGAATTTTATAAATAAAAGTATTATTTATGAGATATGTTGGGTTGAGTATGTGTATGTCATATATTGTAGAATATGTGAATTGATGTGAAGAACATGTTATATATTAATTTTAATATATATAAATATTTAATTGAATTATTTATTGAGTTAAATAAATAAATTTTGTTTTTATTATAGAGTAATGTAATTAAGTGTAGCAGATTAATTAAATGAATATTTAGTATTTAATTTAATTAATATAATAATTTTATGTTATAGTTCTAATTTAATTGAGATAATTAATTAGATGAGTTATGTGATGATTGTTACACAAAATTATAATTAACAAGTAAATATAATTATGTGACAATTTGATGAGATTGATTGATGTTAAGCTATTGATTAATTAAAATAATGAGTATTTGCCAAACATGGTCTTAGGCTTTTCAAGTTCAAATTGGTGTAACCTATGTATTAACTAGTAATTAGTATATCTAATAATTACTAGGAGTTACATATATTATATATTACTAGTATTGTATATTATATGTATATACTACAAGTTAGTATGTTAGTTTTAGAAAACAAACCAAAGAAAGAAGAAGAGAGTTAGAGAGAGTTGTAGGAGAAGAAGAAGAGGAAGAAAAAGAAGAAGAAGGGAAAGCTTTGAGAAGACAAAACAAGCCCATCATCATCATCATCTCCATCTCTCTCTTAAATTCATACTAATAAAGTTATAATCTAAATTCCTTGTTTTAATTATATTTTTATGTTCTTCATAATGTAGATAACTGTTATGTAGAAGTTGTATTGAGAAATTGAGAGAGATAGAGAGAAATAGAGGAATTGAGATGAGCTAGAAGAAGAAGAAGAAGAAGAAGAAGAAGAAGAAGAAGAAGAAGAAGAAGAAGAAGAAAAAAGCTAGAAGAATGTAACTTCTAAACTCTTATTTAATCCTTGATTTTTTTGGGCAGATTTATGTTCTAGGGTAGTAGATCATGCTTAATCTGTTTGTATTGCTTTAATCTTGGATTATCAAGAATCAAACAAGAGGATTCAAGAAAGAAAATGAAATGGAAAGAAAATTTGAAGAACAAAATTCGTAGGTTTTTAGTAATTGTGGACATATCTTGTGAAATTCATACCTCTTTGGGTATAATGAGTTAGAAAGTGAGCCTTATATCAAATCAAAGATATGGAAGTAAGCTATATTATGAAAGTCGAATCACATGAAAACTCTTTGTAGATTTCTTGGAATGTCTATTTTAGTAAGTTGGTACGGAGGGAAAATAATTTGTCCAGAAAATCAAAACTGTTACAGTTTCTGACTTTGAAAAATTCATATAAATCCGTGTGTTTTGAATCTGAAGAAACTTAAAACTGCAAAGTTTTAGATATGGAAGTTTACTAGCTAGACCCACGAGATTGAACCATTTTATGAAACGGATAATGTCCGAAAAAATTGTTTAGTAAGGATGTCCAGAAAATGAAATTTTCTAGACTAGTTGATGAATTACAGAATCTGGTTTAGATGGATAAGGGTCTGAGTTTAAGGCCTAGATGAGGTTGTAGTACACTGAGTAAGGGTTAATTCTATGTAAGAAGGAATAAAAACGGACATGTAACGAACGAGTTACGTTAAAAACGAAAACAACGTTTTGTTAAAGAAATTGTGAAGATGAGTTTTATAATTCTGTTTGAATTAAGATTTTGGGTGATGATATATTTTGATGATTAAAAATATGTTTTGACATATGTAATGAGTATAGATATGTGTTATCATATTCTATGCATAATTAACCATTTAAGATCAAGAGTTGAGATAAGTTAATGTGTGCACATAACATGCTCGATAAAATGCCTAAGAGTAATAGTGTTTTCTAAACTTTGGTATACAAAGTGTCTAACTAATGGCTAATATTGGATATCTAAGTATGAAAAGATGATAATACAAGAATATTAATGGAAAGAAATCGAAAAGGGTAATTTTTGATTTATGAAGGAAAATTAAACATGTAAACAATGTGTTGAATATGCATTTTTGAAACCAAAGTGGTATAATAAAATGGTGTGATATACGCACATTAAACTACAAGTGTGATAGTGTAGCATGTGTGGTGATGAAAACGAAAAATAAAATCGAGTTGGATATAAAATAGTTAGATGTCTATAAAGACATTATAAAGAATAATAAGATAAACTAAGGTCTTAGAATAAATTTGACCATGAGATTGAGTATTGATTTTATTTATTATCAATCTCACATACAGTATAGGTTGTGCAAGGACACGAAGTATTAGCGTGTTGGTAAAATGTCGGTAAAGGCAAGTCTTTCAGTTCCTTTTTGCTATATGAACTTGATGATGATCTGCTTTAAAATTTTAGTGTATGATGTATTATATATGTCAAAAGTATGAAATGTGAAAGTCAATCTATGACTATGATGATTGAACTATGAATGTTGATTGAGTAAGGAACTCAATCTTTATAGTTGTTATGTGAACTATAACATGTATACTATGTTTGTTTATGATTATTCTTGTATGTTGAGCATGTTATTATGTGTTACGTGATGCATGAAAATTGTTAGATTTTGCTGAGCTGTCGAGCTCATTCTTGCAAATAACCATTTTTGCAGATTCAAGAATTGAAGGTAACGTTATGTGCTACTTGATTGTTATGGATCAAAAGTGATATATGAAGATTTAATATCCTAGCTAAGTTGTAATTCTTGTAAACTATGTCTAATGTTTCGAATAATGTATTAATGTTGAATTTTAATATTGTTTTGCGAATGTAAACTATTGTAGTATTAAAATAATTCTGAGATATTTAGATGTAAAGGTTGAAGGTTTTGGGAACGAGGATAGTTTGTAATAGAAAATTTTAATTATTCCGCAAATTTCAATAGTTGTATTATCGTTTAATGATGTAAAATTAGAGGTTGAATGTATTATTAACAACCGAAGTGGAGAATTAAATTGTATGAATTTTGGGGTCATTACAATATCACCTAACACCATATAGATTCAAGCCCTCAAAGTCACTGTCAGAAGGTTTATGGGTTTTCCAAAAACCCAGACAGTTCGACTGGTCATTTTTTAGATCGATTATAAACATGTTCGGATCATTAAATAGGTGGTTTCTTGGTTCATAGATCTAGTACATATGTCCAGAAACAACTAAATATATTTATTTCAGTCCAACAACATCACATGTTCCAAATATATCTCGGTCAAAGGATGTCAGAAAGCTGTGTTCTTCATGTTTCTGGAAATCCCCAGAAATGCAAGTCATGATCTGATGGTCAAGTTTAACCGTCCATTACATTTGATCAGTTGATGATTTAAGGTATCTAAAGTCCAGAATCTATATATAGTCCATATAGCAAGCTACAAGTTGGATACAGCAAATCATCAAAACAATAAAACAACTGACAAATCAAGGAGCTTAAATATGTTGTCAGACGCTGTTCATACTTTCTGGGTTACCCAGAATTCTACTCGGTCATGGTCGGTCAACCGACTTTGACCGATTATAACTCGAAAGCTGGACATTAAACGACTGTGCTTTCACTTCCAGATCAAAGACAACATGACAAGCTACAAATTACAACTTTAAAACAACAAAAATCACAAACACAGAAAGATCTAGAGCTACTGACATTAGCTTGTCAGACAACTGTTAAGCTCAAGAACAGTTTTGAAAATCTTTACTTTTAAAGCCATTTGATGTTATGCATCATCATAGATCAACTAAAAATATTATATAACACATGATTAAACACATAAACACAAAAAAATTTTGAAGCAAGTAAGATCAAAATAGGTTTTAGGGTTTATACCTTCTTGTTAAATCTTTGAACTTAGATCTCCTTATCTGATATTGGTGTTTAAGAGAGGTGTTTTGTGACTGAAACACTTGTAATTTTCGAAGGTCTTGGTGAGAGAGAGAGAGAGTAGGTGAGAGCTTGAGTGAATAAAAACCAAATGAATTAACTTTTCTCTCTCTCAAATTCTTTTATATTGCTTAGATGCATGAGTGATCTGATTTTTCTGTCAAATGGGAGGTTTATTTGCTGATATATTAATGTCATAAAGTCAATATATTAAGTTACATACTAACGGTGTTGGCAAATATTGCAAGTTACATAATTAAAAATACAAAAAGTTCATTTTGGACAATTGCTCTAAAATTTTAATGGCATACATGGAATTTACCAAACCCTTAGGGCTTAATCCTAAGGTTCTAACCCTTAGGTTTTACAACTTTAGTTTTCTAGGATTTTCTAATTAGGGTTTTTAAATTAGAAAATTAAGATTGTAAAACTATAATTGGGGTTTCCTATTTAAATTAGGGTTTTCTAATCATATAAAAGTTTAGTAATCACATTAGGCTTGCTAATTAGGATTAGGGTTTCCTAATTAGGGTTTAGGATTCCTGAATATGAAATTAGGGTTTCCTGACTTTCGTTTAGGGTTTCTAACTGTACGTTAGGTTTTCTAAATCTGAGATTAAGATTTCTAATCTCTTATTAGGGTTTATAAATTTTAAACCTTATCCGATCAATCACTGATCAAAATTCTAAACAGTACAAACATGTACTTATCAATATAATTATTTTAATTATATTTTCTATCGAATCCCTATTCGGGCTGAGGGTTGGGGTTTTAAGTTCTCCATTAAGCACAACTCTACTCTTATTTACCAGTCAATACACAAATTGACCACTTCTCGAAACTCGTATCACAGATACACAGTACAATATTAACAGTCAATATTAATATTAAAAAAAATTATTCGTAAAATTCGAATTATTCGAAATCCCAGGTTATCACATAGCCCTTTGTTTCATTCACCAACAATAAGGCTTCCAATTTTGAGAAAGGCTTTGTTATGGGAGGACTTCTTATAAAGATCTCCTTAGTTAAATCTTGGTCGAGTATGTATTCAGTTTATGGAACTCGTATTTTCAGTTATGTTTCTTATTTAATTTTGATAATGTTATTATTTTAAATATTGTATTTAGTTTGTTAGTTAAAGTTTGAATTTTGGAAGTTTAGTTAGTTTTGTTAGTAAACTAGTTAATTTACTATGTTTATTTTGGCTTGGAATTGATTATGTAAATGAGTTATAATGATTATAATTAGAGATATGGATCCGAGACCTTAGACGAGTCTGATTATGTTAAATAAGACTTATTTGTAAAGAAAGTTGGGTTTAAACGAGTCGAGGTGAGTTTTGGATGCCAAAATGAGAAGTCCGAAAAACTAGTGGACTGCTGATCCAAAAATGAAATTCGGGGTTAGCTATATTGTTTAGAAACTTCTGGGCTTTTGTTATGTTATAGTACACTAAATAAGCTTTTCATAGACTCTGGAAAGGACTAATTCTGACTTTAGAGCAAAAAGTTAAGACCATTTAAAGTAGTCGTGTCAAAACTGTCTAACCAACTCGGGGTAGTCACCTTGAACTAATTTTTTGAAATTCTGTGTTTAGAATTTGGAAAAGTTCGGTGAATAAAAGTTGTAGTCCCGAAGGTTAGCTTCGCGTGGGCTAAAGAATCGCTCAAAAATGTTTTGAAACAGAAAAGTTATGACTATTTTAGATAGAGAAGGTAAAGTTGGGAAATAATTAATCAATAGTTTTGAACGCCCCTTTTTGAACACTATTTTGGACCGTCTATCATATCTGAAATGGGTGTCCAATAACTTTTAAAAATAGGTTAATATGATGTTTACAGCATATCCAAAGTTGGATGTCATCGGACTTAGGAGATATAGAGTAAAGTTTACATTACAACTACTATGCGTTGCTATGTGACTAATAGTTGATGTGTATAATTATATAATTGTGTAAGGGCATGTGAAGTGCAGATAACTATAAGTTGTTAAACTGTTATTGGTAAACAACGATCAAGACAAGTCTTTCAGTTCTTATTTGTTATGTGAATTTGATGATGAACTGTTTGAAATCTTTTTTGCAAATAGCATGGTGTGTTATATTAATGTTGAAAGTATGAAATGTTAAAGTCAATTTATGGCTACGTTGATTAAATAATGAATGTTGATTGAGTAAGGAACTCAATCTTTATACTTGTTATATGAACTGCATCATGTATGTTATGTTAGTCCAATGTTTATGAGATGTATATCGAGCATGTTATTATGTACTTTGTGATGCATGAAAATTATTAGATTTTACTGGGCTGTCATGCTCAACCTTGCAAATAATCACTTTTGTAGGTTAAAGATTTAAGATAAAGTTATGTGCTACTTGAAAGATATGAATCAGATGTGATACTTGAAGATTTATATAATTTGGCTGAGTTATTAATATTTGAACCATGTTTAAGGTTCTGAATAATGTATAAATGTTGAATTGTAATATCATTTTGCGATGTAAACTCTTGTATTATTAAAATGATTCTGAGACACTTAGATGTAAAGGTTGAAAGTTTTGGGAACGAGAATAGTTTGTAATAGAAAATTTTAATTATTCCGCAAATTTCAGTAGTTGTATTATCGTTTAAAGATGTAAAATTAGAGGTTGAATGTATTGTTAATGACTGAAGTCGATAGTTGAATTATATGAATTTTGGGGTCGTTACAGTTGGTATCAAAGCTGATAGGTTAAAAACCTTAGATAAGAGTACATTAGGCTATAACCTTAGATAAGAGAGGTGAAGATAATGAACGAATAATTAAGCTCAAATAGAGTTTGAACAATAAGAAGTAATTTAAGAAATTTATAAAGAAGGGATTAAAACATGCGTAAGAGGATTTAAAAAAGAATCTCGCAGAGTTATAAGGAATATAAATGTGAGGTTACCCAACTCCAATAATAAGGATGTAAGGTTATAATAAATAGACAATGTCTATAAGAAGAGAATGATAAAAAAAGGTAAGAATAAAAAGTTATATTTAAGTATGGTACAATCTTACTCTTTAATAATTGATGTATGTTATCTGGGCTAAACGATTCCTTCATAGAGCAGAGGTATATACGAACTAGTAACTCGAAACCTAGTTTGTTTGTTGTTTGTGGGAAACCACTCAGCGTACCATATTGAAACTGTTAGAGACTCGATGTGTACCAAGTATAGAAAATGGATACGTATGATGAAAATGTGGAACTCGAATGAAATGTTGAGCAATGTAAATGAAGTTAGAAAATCTTAAAGGAAGAATTGTTATATAAACAAGAAAATTCAAAGAAGAATCTTGAAGAGTTATAAAGATAAGAAATGGGAGTTACCTAACTCCAATAGCCAAGATGACGAATAATGATGAATAGACAAAGCCTGGAAGATTAAAAGAATAAATGAGATCGTAAATGGTGAAAAAAGAAAGAAAGAGGATCGTAAAATATAACGATCACGAGTTAAGAAAAGAATTTTAAGGGAGATGATTATAGAATAAGATCACGACGTGATCTGTTTAAGTTATAAAAGAAAGATGGTTTGTAATGTTTGAATAATTATAGCTTGATGCTATGAAGATAATGCACTACGATATAGTACAAGATAAACTCACGAGGAGTTATAGATAATGTGATACGAGGATTTCGTATTGAGCAAGTTAAGGGAAAGTTAAGAATAAGTTAAGAGTAAGTTAATGTTAGGTGGGATTTCAATTGAGGACTCATATGGTGACTAAGTTGTAAAAACCTTTGTATGGGCAGAGATTTTGTGAGGGCCACGAATCCGAGGTCCCGAATCACCGCGGATCCGGTTCGATCATTCTAACACAACTATTATTTATTTTGCGGAAGATATAAACATAAATTGTTTATACAATAACTTTACAGACTATTCCCCAAGGTTGAGTAACCTTAACTTAATACACCAATCATAACTTATTTAAAACATAACATTATTATTATACAACTATTACAAGTCTAATCGCACACATTAAATTTAAGCTGGAACTATCTTTAACATTTTCTTGTATCCGACGCGTTCATCTTAATCTACAATGTTTATCATGATATAGCAAGGGTGAGCATAAAAGTTGCCCAGCAAGTTTAAGTTCAATATGTTAGAGTTTATGCCCTAGAGGCCAATTATTTGATATAATTGCTTAACGTTTTGATATTATATTTGATTGAATAAATAAATGATTTTATTATGGTTTTATTTACTGCGTAATATAATTGTTAACATAATAAAATTCCTTAGAATAGTGATATAAATTATATAGTTTCAAGTATGTGACTTGAACATGAGATTATAATTACAATTAGTATCATTGTTCTTAAATGTCCCTAGTCGAGTATCATTATTGATGGGACAACAATGATGCATTGAGACTAGTATGTGGATTAACTGATGACCAAATCTCATTGGTCATAAATATATGAGATATTAAATCAATGCATAGGTACATGTTAGAGAACGATGTACTGGACAGACCCACCATGAGAATTCTATATGGAGCATTATGCGAAGTGTCATTAGCAATTCTCATAGTGACAATGATGTAATGGTCCTCCAACCTGAAATTGTTATATTACTACACGAGAATTTATGTACTTTGATATCATCAAATGTCACCTTTAATAGGGTGGACTATAAAGGTGATTATTGGGTTCATCGTGAATCGTGTGAGAAATATGAGTGATCTAGATGGAATTTAACCATCCTATATATTATGGGTGATATCCATAGGCCTCTTGATTGAGTAGGACTATGAAATGCATGGCCATGCTCAAATAGTGATTTGTTTCATATAGTCTACTCATTGATCAAGAAAACTCAGATTAAATTATGATGAGTATGACACATTCCATGACTCGAGTTTAATCTAGGATATTAAGGTTAAAAGGATTAAATTACATTGAGACATTGGTCACGAAAAGGTTGCATCGAATCATCGATCTTATTATTACTTGGGTAGCAGTGATGCATTACTAGATGTCGCTCACTGTTTATAATTTTATAATATGATTTTAAAATTATTGCCAACGTAATAATAACCTATAGGGTCACACACAAAGAACGTTTTTAAAAGATTATTAATTTAAATTGTAAGGATTTAAATATATCAATATGATTGATAGTATTTAAATCACGAATTTAAATAAAAAGGATGCTTTATATATGCATATATATTAATTAAGTAAGACTTAATTAAGATATAATATATATATATATATATATATATATTCAGATTTTATTTTAATTAGATTAGGGTTTTGATTAATTCCGATTTATTGCTATTTATATATGATATATCAGCGTCTTTGGAAAGTTAATTAAAAACAAAAAATCTAGCCGCTCTTAGAGAGAGACTAGAGAAAACAGTTCCGAAAATCCTCATCCTTGGTGGCTAGTACCGCGATTCCTTCATCTGCAGATCATAGGATGATTCGTGTGGAGCGTTCGTGTGGATACCGTAGAGACGCAATCCATTTGAATTGCATTGGAGATTCGACCTCATCGATTCTAGCTTTAACAATCGGTATAATTTCTAACCTCTGAATTAATTGTTTTTCGCATGGATCCTGTTTTAGGGTTTCGAAAATTGCTTTAAAATTTTAATTTCTGTTGTGCGTTTTCTGTGCCAAAACTCAACACAATAATTTAACGATATATCATGATTGAAAGAATCTGAATAATAAGCTGGCTATAATTCAACAATATAATTGAGAACTAGCAGGAACAAACTTTTGACTGAACAAGTATATAACATGAACAAATATATCTAGACCGAAGGGTAATGAAGGTGATCAGTCTTTCATACCTGACTTATACATGCAATATGTACAGAGTACAATTCTACAATGGCATTCAGCAATGATTGTCCATAAGTATATCTGAATGAAACAACTCTTAGTAGAGTTAAGTAAAAACAACTTGCCTTAACCGTTGATTACCGCTACGCAATTTATAACGCTTTATCCGAAGACCTAATATTAGTAATATAGATCTCTAATATTAGAATAATATCATCACAATATAATATTATTATATATATAGATATACATAGAATAACCTAAACACATAACACATAACCCTGTCAGTCTATAACACACATAAGACTTAGTATCAGGTCAAACTATTTCAGTCTGATTTGAGTTCGACAAAGTTCTAACATCCCTAAGTTCAATTAACTCTGCCTAATACTTAACAATTATCTCAAATAATTTTAATATTAGTCAAAATATTTTTAGTAACTTCGTAATAATTTTCACATAATTATTACTATTTATCTTGATTTTTCAATCATTAATATCGTATTTAAATGAATTAAATATCACTTAATTCCTTTATTATTAATATATATTTAATATCAAATATTAATGAAATGCCAAAATATTATAATATATTTATAATATATCAAAGTATTTTTAATACCTTAAATATGATTTTTAAAGAATTAAATTCATTATCCGGTAATTGCTATTAATATTAAAATATTAATATTTTCATGAAAAAATATCAAAACTTATATTTTATATCTTAAAATATCAAATCATTTTCATATGATTTTTAAATCATTTATTCTATTTTTTCATAATTTATTTAATATAGTTATTAAATAAACTAATTATCATTAATATTAATTAATTAATAAAATTCATCACAAAATATTAAAAGTCACTGAAAATAACTTTAAATATTTTCTTATACCATAATATTATTTTTCATGATTTTTTATGTATTAAAATCATTTTTAAATAATTTATTTAATATTATAATTAAATAAATTAAATACCATTTATATTCCAAAAATATTAAATATTTATGAAATATACTCAAAATAATAAAAAACTATTTTTCAGACTTTAAAATAATTTTTTAGAATTTATTTTGTATTTTTAATAATTAAAATCTATTTATTTAATTAATTAATTATTTTTCGGAATTAATAATTAATAAAAGGGCCCTATAGCGACATAACCGTCGCTATAGGTGTTCTTCAGCTGTTCTTGAGCCTTCATGTCAGACGCTAAGGTAAGAGGTTTGACCGATTTAAATTCTATGTTCTAGTTAATATCAGGGTTTGCTAAGACATTGATATTGTAGTATTTATGTAATACGACAAGTATATATCATCATCTAAGTCATTAAGCATCACAGTTGCAAGATTCAAGCTTGTAAAGTTGCTATTAGAGGCTTGCTGGGATTTCTGGGTTTCCCAGAAACCCAGTCAGTTTCGAGTGACCACTTTGTGGCTAACAAATCTTAGGGTTCTCGTCATTGGTTTTACGTTATAATGATTCAAACATGTAGTTCACATATCAAAGAACATATAAATAGCACCAAACTAGTCAAACAACATAACAGTTGAGAGATTAAGGCCCGTCAAAATGATGTCAGGAGCTGTTTTTGATGATTTCTGGGTTTTCCAGATTTCGTCTAGACAGTTGGTCAACGCATGTTTAACCTCAATTATCTTTGATCCTGTAATAGTTCTAGGTGTTATAATGACTTATATATGTAGTTAACATACTAGTATACAATCTAACAGCAACAACTTGGCCAAACTACTTAAACACAACAAGATCAGAAGCTTAGAACATGCTTGTCAGACTTTCTGGAAAATCTAGGATGCCCAGATTTCAGTTGGTCATGGTCGGTTAACGACCTTTGACTGCTTATATCTTGAATTCTACACATGATCTGGCCCTGTTTCCAATTCCAGATCACAGAAAACATGGCATACTACAAATCTATAACTTCAAACACCATAAATCTTTAACACACAAGAATCTAAGAGCCCTGACATTAGCTTTACAGACAACAAAATTAGGGTTCTTGACCAGTTTTTAAAACTTGATTTCTAACATCTAGATGTTATGGATCCTTGATACTACATCTTCGATCACTAAATAAAATCTCTTAACACACTTTTAAACAACAACTAACAACATCTAACATAACAAACATTTATTTACAAAATTAGGGTTTTATACCTTTCTAAGCTTGATCCTTTGATTCTGATTTTTTGTTCCTGTTCTTGGCTTGCTAATACTTGATCTTGGCTCAAATTTTAACTCCCTCTCACTCTAGATTTTGAAAAGTTAAAGAGAGAAGGGACTTGGATAAAATGAGAAGTAAAGTAAGATTTCTTACTTTTAAATCTTTGATTTTTACATACAATGTATCTAATGTTGCAAGGTGGCACTTAAGATCTGATCTTGGGAGATTTTAAGGCACATGGTAATATCTAGCTTGATGAATCACAAGATTTCAAGAAATCTTTTGCTTAAGTTTTAATAAAAAGGGTATTTCGGTCATTTCACATTCACTAAGGGTATTTTTGTCTTTTCCCCTATAACTTGAAGGGTATTTCGGATATTTCCATTTTATCCCTTAACATTTTACACTTAGCCAAATAAACTTAACTTTTGAATTTCCAAATTAGAGTTTTAAATATCTGAATTAGGGTTTTGAACTATCGAAACTAAAATTAGGGTTTTAAATTTACAAATTAGGGTTCCTAATAATTAGGATTTCTAATTATTAGAATTTCTAATTATTAGAATTTCTAATTAATCAATTACGGTTATCCCTAATTAAGTTTAAAATTAATACACAAAGCTTTATTCCTAGAATTTAAATTCTTAGATTAGGGTTCTAATATCTCGAATTAGGGTTTTGAAATCCCTAGAATTGAAATTAGGATTTCAGAATAGATTTTTAGGATTTCTTATCTGACTTTAGAGTTTTCTAACAAAACGTTGACGTTCTTAATATACGATTAGGGTTTGACACATATATAATTTATCTGGTCAACCCTTGACCTTTAACGACATTTTGAAGACATAAATGACCATATACACAGAACATATTCACATATTCCCTTAATTCTGAATAATTCACCTAAATCATTCACAAAATTTTGAAATCCTCAAAATTCCATCTCAAAAATATCAAACGCATACACTTATTTTATGTCTAGGTTCTAATTTTGAACCTTAAATCAATTAATTAAAAGTTTAAAATTTTTCTAAATTCTTGGGTTGTCACAGATTTTGTGCATGTACTTGGTTTATAACATTGATAATCATTGGAATGTCGCCGTCGTGCTATCAATGTATATGTGATGAAAAGGTAATTTTTTCTCATGTGTATATTTGATAGTTAGAAACTATTAAGATTAGCCAGATATTATTAGGATTAGGTTCGATTCTTAAAACTAATGCATATGGTAAGTTCGTGACTTATAATAATATGGTATGTTTTGCATCACTCAGCGAATGGACACCTATGGTCTGACTAGGATAAGTTCTTAAACTCATATTATTGTGGCAAGTTCCTGAACTTCCAATGTGTGATAAATTTGATGAACTATAATGGGGTATAGGAAGATTGTAAGTTGAAATACAAGAATATTTAGCATAAGAGCATTAACGGTGCTAGAAATAAAAAGAATTAGTCAGTAATGAGGTAATGAAGTAAAGATTGAAGTTGATAGAGAAAAATAGATATTCCAAATCTTCTAGCTTTGCTAGATTTTGTAAATTTATTGACTTTGTGCTGATGATTGCATTTCTATTTTCTTGAAAACATTGGATCAAATGATGGAACCAATGATTTTTAAAAATAATACCTTTATTCGTATGTCTATGCTAATTGTTTCGGCTAGAAAAAAAAAATTTAAAAATATCAAAATATATTTAGTTTCTCCGTAGTCAGTAAAGCTGTTAGGTTTGTAATATTCATGAACGCAATCAAATTGCACAAATAAGTGGAAATATGTAAAAAATCATAGTTTAAAATTTTTATAAACCATATACTCGGATCATCCTTTACGCACAATTATTAATTAAACGAAAAATATGAAGAACAGGAATCATACCCTTGAAGATTCGAGCTTCCTCAAGTACAAAGTTCACCTCCAATCCTTTTCACGTTTAACTTGAATCCACTGGGTTTGGTTCCTTCCTTTGATCAACATTATCTACCCAAGTGTTTGGCCTCTAAAGGTGATCCACCAAAGAAGAAGAAGGATTCAAGAAGATGGGTAGTTGGCTGAACCCTAGTTTTCTATCTCTATTGAAAAAGAGCGTACTCTCCCAACTATTGGAATTACGTCTGTTGTGAAAAAGTCAACAACAACTCTTACACCCATAATAAGACTCCTCTTATTTATAGATGTGGGAAACCCTCCTTAACAATTAAGGAATTGAGTTTTATTTTAATTAATAAAAATCCTTTAATTAATTAGTCTCCTAATCTTATTAGGAATAAATGAGAGAACTAATATTAAATTAATTCTCAAACTCCTTTAGAAATTAAAATAATAATAATTGTAATAATATTAATAAGACTCCTCTTATTAACTAATATTTAATATTTCTAAAATATTAAATAATAAATATTAAGCTATTTAATTTATTCTATCACCATAGATTAAATTAAATATACTTAACATATTATTACGATTATGTCATTAACTTCTTAAATAATTATTCTCCCTTTTATGGTGTGACCCTTTAGGTTCTCCATATTAAAGCGGTTGTGAATAAATCAATTAGAACAATTCTAATATTATTTAAATAAATAAATTAAACTATTAATTTATTTAAATAAATAATATTTATTCTACAATATGGATAAGCCTCCCTAGCGTTTAACGACTTTCCAGATAATATAAATTTTAACATTAATCATAAAAGAATCTTTGAGTAAATAGTTACCGTACAATTCAATCCTTCAACCATACAATGTCTCAATTAAATATAAGACATAGAATTACTGTCAAGTCTTAATTTATTTAAGTATATGTATTTCGACTCTTAAATGCACAACTCCAAATAATGCAAATTAGAAACTCCTTTCTAATTTCATTCTGACTTGGCCAAGGACTATTGGGTTGTCATTTATCGAATCACATAGGACATTTCTCTTCTTTTACTAGATGGTAGATTCTTTATTGATCATACATTATCTCCATGTACAACTTATTATACCCAATCATACCCTTTGATATACCCTAAGGGTCTTAAGGAATAAGTCAAAGTATAACTCATCATACACAAGATACTATGATGATCTCAAGTCCAAGGATCACTTGTACTACTATCACTACAGGAATTCCTATTGACAAACAAGTAAAACTCCATTAGGTATTCCTTTGCGAGCCACGTTCAGTGAACTTATTCTCTAATAAGCACCTACATACTTACTTTAGTGTCTCCACACAAATGATCATGAGATCAATCATCCTCATCCAATGAGCAAGCAATGTATGTACAAATCTATCCGGATTCACTAATTCCCAATTTAGTAATCCAACGATTGGGAACTATTTTAGTTTTAAGATTTCTAAGAATTTAGATCTCATTAGAATGATCATCATCATCATTATTCTAAAAGCATTTCTTAAAACTATGGGTTTATCACATATTAAAAAATTGCATCATGTAGATAATTAAAAGCCTTTAATAAATTAATACTTTTTATTAATAAATGAATAAGATTGTTATAAAGTATATTCTTTATCATCAAACTTGATTGGCTTGTTTGCATACTACTTTCAATCTACCACTTGCACTAAAGCCAATCGTCATGGTATCTCATACCCTTCTTCTCTAGGTGACGATTATCCTGCTGTTGGATAAGCTTTAGTTAATGGATATGTAATGTTTTTTCTTGAGAGTCCACTATCTCTATAATGATTTCCCATCTTTCAATGATTCTATAATCAAATGAAACTGCCACAACACATGTTTAGATCCAAGATGAGACTTAGGAATTATTCCTAGTTCTGTAATGAACTTTTCATTCAAACAATCAACTTACAGCTTCATTTATAGCTATAAACTTTGTCTTTATCACTAAACCACCAACTCTTTGCTGTTTGAAACCTTTCCAATTCACTGCACCACCGTTCAATGTAACCCTTTACCTTAAAGTGGATTTTCTGTCGTCTTGGTCTGTCTAAAAAACTTGAGTCTGTTAAGCCCTCTAGTTTAATTTAGACCCATCATAAATTTGATCACATCTTTAGTGTCGGTTAAGTACTTTAAGATGTTTTTTTCACTTACTCATAGTGAACTTCTCTAGAATATGACTGATCATCATCAGGTCTCGTATATTTCATTGCATACATGATAGTTACTAATGCGGTCTCTCTTTTCAGGAGTCTATTGGGACTATTAAGAGAGATAGATACACTCCATGACTCATCAACATGAGACATCTCTTGGAGTTTGCCATGCTAAACGATTTTAGCATCAAATGAATATACGTTCCTTGGGTTAAATTAAGCATCCTCTTTAATCTATCTACATAGATTTGTATCCCCAATTAAGATACTCTTCCCAAATCATTCATGGAGGAATGTTTTGACAACTTCATCTTTACTGATTCTAGCATTGGCATGTCATTCCTGATCCATATTATATCAACATATAATACTAGAAATGTCACGACGCTCCCACTGACCCTTTTGTACACACTAGGTTCATTCTTATCTTTGATAAAATCAAACTCTTATACAGATTCAGCTAATCCGGATGATCGCATTCTTATACAGATTCATCCTCTTCCAGAAAACACGTAAGTTAAATATCGTGTATATATAAGGGTTTAATATTTTAATTTTTATAAATATATATGACTGTAAACTATTGTATATTGTAGTGATTTTCAAGATAGTAAAATTGTGAAGTGCATTTCACAATTATGCTTACAGAACTGGCCTACGCCAGTGATTACATGGGCGAGCACACCTCTCGCCCATAAGGATGCAGTTTGGGCTGAATTTTAGGTATATTTTTTTATCACTCTGATAGATAATACATAGTTAATCAAATAATATTGTTTAGTAATATTGGATTATGATAATATAATATAACAGTTTTAATATTATTATTGTTGTTTTATTTGCAGAAGCGGTATAGATGGGACGATGCATAGGCATCAGTTATTCAGACACTATTCTGGCAGAAGTGCGACGTCTGAACTAAAGATAATCTGAATAAGGAACGATAAAAAGCCCTGCACAATGCTGAGATTGACCATCCGGGACAGGGTGAACAGTATATGCATGAGCATAGTCCCTGGTGGTGCGCATATCCCATATGGGTGCAGATGTGTGACCAGTGGAGAGATGATTCCTGGGTCAAGAGACGCAAGACTGCCGCCTCGAACAGATTCTCAGGTGTATCTGAAGGCAAAAAGGCAAAAAGGCACATACAAGGGCGACAGTATATCATAGCTGCAGTATATTACTGCTAGGGTACGTATGTATAGCAAGCTAATTGGCTTAGTTATTTATTTTTATGTTTACAGTCATCTTTTGTAAATTAAAATATCTTATGTTTACATAATAATATGAGAAAATGAACTTTATGAGTCTCAGTCTCAAGGTCAACCTATCAATTGGTTGGATGTGTATGTGGCCACCTGCGATGGCTTGCCTGAGGCTGTTCAGATAGCGGTAATAAGTTCACTTTATTCTAATATGTTGTGTATAAATTGTGACGATTTTTTTGAGTATTTTTTTTATTTATTTTTAACTATTTAATTGTTCATCTTCTGACAGGACACTTACAAGGGCTTAATGAACGAGCGCTATCCTGAAGGCACCCCGCGTCCATCGATTGATCAAGAATTATGAAAGAGGGCGTCCATCGTGAAGAAAAATTATGTCAAAGGCCAAGTAAAAAAACGACACTCGACCATCAGTGGCACAGGCAGCTTTGCCACTCAGTCTACACAGTCATCAGGTTATCCAGCCTATCATACTCCTGCTGAATGTGTGAGAGCGATCTGTCAGGATCGTGATCTTCTTCGTATACTGAGCGGGCATCTGCAGTCTCTGAGTCATGATGAGTTGGCGGAGGCAGTGGCGGCAGCAGCAGCACAGCAGCAGAATGACGACCAGGTATATATATTGTCTATTGTTTAGCTTTCCTTAAGTACGTCGTAGCAGTATCAACACATGTAACATATATGTTTTATTACTTTGTTAATTACATGATCATAATTTTGATGATCCATGAAGAGCGCCTAGACTGGTTTTTTTAGATTTTTTAAGCCTTGTACTCTTTTAGATTCATTCTTTTGAAAATTGTATTGATTTATATGGATGTTTATGATATCGATTGTATTATGTTGGATGAATATTTACAATTGTATTGTGTTGGATGAATGTTTATTATATAGTAGTTATATCATGGATGGATGTTAATATGGATGCTTGTATATACTGTTGTGTTGGGATTGAAAGCAGGTACAACAGGTTATTTTTGGGAAATCAAGAAAACAGGCAAAAAAAATTTTAAAAAAAAACACAAATCAACAACCGCATGCAGTCGCTAACTCTGTATCAGCGACCACATTACCTTGTTGGAAGCTAGTGACCGATGCGGTCGCTATTACCGGTCACTGCCACGTGTGCCACATCACACCAGACAACTAACTCAGCATAAGTCAAAATATGGATGGACACGGTCGTTGAGTTCGGTCGCTAATAAAGCGGTCGCTATTACTAGTCGCTGGTGTCCATCCAATGACTAGATTACCTGCGACTGCTATCCGTGACCGACTACTGTCGCTGAAACCCATCTGCGACCGTTTGCGGTCGCTGATAGGAGGTCGCTAATAAGCCTTTTTGTTGTAGTGGTACCATGTCCAACAAGGTACGATTTTTTCTTTCAGATACATCAATCAATTATTGCGTATCAGGAGGCGTCCATTACAAGAAAACCATTTGAGATGATCTAGAAACTTATTGCACAAGTATTTATTCCTTGATCTAATCAAATAATCTTAATACTTTGCCAATTTATTTCACTTTGGAATTCTTTGAACCTTTTAAATAATTCATGCATGTATTTCAATAAATACACATATTCAACTCTTTGAATGATCATCTCCTTTTCTTATACTAGTTTGTTCAATTTGCAAAATATATTTACACGTAAGTCAAGTACACAAAATTCATTAAGTAATATTTCAGTTCTATACGAAACATTATTATTATAAATAGAACAACAATTGTTCTTAAATATAGTACGAAAGATTTCATTGTCCAACAATAAAATGGAAATAATATTTCTAACAAGAACTGCAATACAATAACAACTTATTGACTTAATAGATTTGTCTGTAGGCTTTGCTAAACTATAAGTTTCTATGGCTAATGTGGCAACATTTGCTTCATTTCCCACAAATAGGATTACTTATATTTGTTTACCTTTCTACTTCTGCTTGGTTCCTTTATAAATCTATATTTATGATAACCAAAGTCGGTATCTAATACCCAAGTAGAAACTTGACTTAAAGAAAAATTTATTTTAAATCATTAACAAAATTGTATTTGTAACCGAAACTTCACTAAGCTTCTTCTGGTTAGTTTCTACAAGATACTTCTCGTAGTTTCTTTTCCAGTGTCCAGGCTTATTGCAGTGGAAGCAAACTCCTTTGTTATCCGTATCAGTTTTGTTCTTATTATCCTTTATTTTTGCCTTTTCTATTTACCTTCTTAGAATCGTTCTTCTTTTCAGAAGATCATTTGGCCCCTACCAGTAAGGTATGGTCTTTCTTGGTTGGAAAGTGACTCTCAACATTTTTCAACATGTTAAGCAAATCAGCGAGGCTGATATCTAGCTTGTTCATATGAAAAATTCACAACAATTGTGAAAGGAGTCCCGGAGTGAGTGCAAGATCAAATCTTAGTTTAACTCTCCATCCATGACAAAACATATTGTCCTAATTTTTCAATCAAATTGATCATGTTAAGGACTTTTGTCTGGACTATAGTGTCATTAGTCATTCTAGATCGGAAGAACTCCCTAGATATCTGATATCTATCAGTCCTACTTTCCTCACCATCAACTACTTGATGTGCAGGAATATAGTAGGAGTATCCATAGTTTCATGCTGGCGCTGAAACACATTACTCATGGATGCGAGAATGATGCATTGAGCCAACTGTGCATCATCTTGTCACTTTCTAAAAGTAACAATCTTTTCCTCAGAGGCATTGTCTGTAACCATTACAGGGATAGACGTATTAAGGATATAAGATAGCTTTTCAGCCGTAAGAACTATTCTCAAATTCCTTAACCAAACCGTTTAATTCGGTTCGATTAATTTAGCATCTAATATGCTACACAGTGATAGTAATTTAGACATTGTAAAATTTTGTAAATGAATTTGTAATTAACAATATTTTAGCATACATTATTTTATTAATTACCAAAATAAATTAGGTCTTATTTTAAATTGGTGTCTCCTACTATTTTCTTCAAACTATATTACCTTCAATATATATAGTTCGGTAATATCTAATTAAAGACATGCTAGTGAGAATAAGGATCTCATTTCAAATGTATATATCTTGTGTGTGCACAACAAACTATATATAAATAAATAGGTAAACAACTATTGTCAATTACATCAACTATGCAACTCCTTGTATTTTGCCTCTTAGATCATAATGGTCAAGTGTGTGCACATCCGAACTAAAATGATCTAAGTTAAGTCACACCTAGCACTTCCATATATTCGGAAAAAAAAAAACACTGTCCTTGTGTGTGCACAACAAAACAGCATTGTTCAGTCTATTTAGAAGCATTAAATGTGATAAAACAACATCTTAAATATTTAATACTTGCCTTGTGTGTGCACAACAAACTCATATTAAATATTTAATACTCTATTATTTTACTATGCTAGAAGGCGACGTTCGATATTCCAAATATCTTTGAACGTTACAACATAATATAAAAAATTTGAGGGGTTTGTTATTAATTTGTCTCATCTTGTTAAGCGCGCATGCAAATATATATATAAAATAAGCGTCATATTAATTAACATGCGAAACATGTTTGCATAATATATAGTATATATATTATAAGCACGCACATATAGAATACTATATTCTACCCGGATTGATTATGAACTTTTATTCTAGTTTGGTTCACTAGAGCCACCAAGTGAACCAAAAGGTCAAACCCTAGGGGTGCAAGAATTAATATTTAAACATAACTATTACATTTAAACCCAGGCTCCATTACAAACGGGTCTTCACGCGCTCCTTGTTCCTTAATCTCCAATTCTTCAAAATTAATTCTAACTATTTCTATTACAAAAATATTTAAAATAAATAGAAACCTTGATCAGCAGTCAAGGGAAAGTACATAGTTTACATTAAGAAAAAATTAGAGAACACGAGGTACGCAGACCCCATTTAATAAAACTCATACATTCATGCATCCAACTAAAATAAAATCCAATCACATTGGTCAATAGCCCATAATTAATCCCATTTATTATCATACACATCGCCATATGCATCAATAAATAACATTCATCTCATGAATAATAAACATTCAATATATATATATATATATATATATATATATATATATATATATATATATATATATATATATATATATACGGAAAGCTTCAAGAGCATAATTTTTAAATAGCATAATGCCTTAAATAGCATAATTTTATCAAAACGACGTAGTTTTATAAAGACGCGGTGGCATTTTTATAAATACCATGTCACTGCGTATTTACAAAAATGCCACCGCGTCCTTATAAAACTACGTCGTTTTAATAAAATTATGCCATTTAAGGCATTATGCTATTTAAGAATTATGCTCTTGAAGCTTCCCGTATATATATATTGATATCATTTAATGGGCAAATTTAGTTAGTATAAAATTTAATTTTGAATCAAAATAAACTCCTTTATTTTAATCCAAATTTAAATCAAAATAAAACTATTTTATTTTAATTTA
The DNA here is from genome assembly GCA_020205505.1 of Panax japonicus. Classification (NCBI taxonomy): domain Eukaryota; kingdom Viridiplantae; phylum Streptophyta; class Magnoliopsida; order Apiales; family Araliaceae; genus Panax; species Panax japonicus. Next base: position 52,017,393 of record CM035107.1, read on the forward strand.
TCCAATTTTGAATAAAATAAACTATTTTATTTTAATCAAAATAAACTCCTTTATTTTAATTAGTTATGGAATCCAATTCCATGTAAAAAAACTTTTATTAAAGGAAAAACGAATTCTCTTTCCTATTCACAAATAAACTATTTTATTTTCAATAATATGAAATATTATTCTATATCTAAATAAACTTTTTTATTTAAGAAAATTAGGATTCTCTTTCCTACTAACAAATAAACTCTTTTATTTTGAATAATATGAAATCTTATTTCATATCTAAATAAACTCATTTATTGAAGGAAACATAGAATCCAATTCTTACTCCAATTAGTTAGCATGAAATCTAATTTTAAAATTAAAATAAATTTTTTAATTTATGATTAAACTAAACCTTTTATTTTTAAATTAAAATAAATTTTTATTTTAATTATAAAATTATTAAATTATTATATATATATATATATATATATAATAATATATATATATTATTATACATTTTTTATTAGTTATGTTTTTTTTATAAAAAAAACGCAGGGTGAGCTCAATAAGGATGAGCTTAAGATCCTTGATATATATATATATATATATATATATATATATATATATATATATATATATATATATATATATATACACACAACAAGGATCAGGTCTGGAATTCCGGACCTGATCAAAAACGGACCCCATTTTTTTTTTGCTTTTTTTTAAAAAAATAACTAAAAAAAATATTTAATATTTTTTGGAACTGAAGTTTTTTCATAATACAATGTTTTGGGGGTGATTTGAATACATATACCAAAAAATGGTGGTACAATCTGTACAGACTGTACCACCATGTTTTGTTATACGTACCCAAATCACACCCAAAACACTGTATTATAAAAAAAATTTAAATTCTATAATTTTTTATTTATTTATTTTTAGTTGTTTTAAAAAAAACAAAAAAAAAATCCGGATTTTAAACCTGTCGGGGAGTCCGGACAGGATCCCCCTATATATATATATAATATGAATTCGTGACCCCCTTTTGAGTTTTGATTGACAAATCCTTGTGAAGCAATAGGAAATCAGGAATGTAGTACTAAGTTTTGAAAAACAAACAATTCGCGAATTACGATAAAAGGAAATCATAAAGCTGCAGGCATACCTTTTGAAAAATAATTCGCTGTATTACTTTTGAAAAAACATTTCTCTTTACGAAAAAAAAAATTGCGAATTACCAAAAACAAGTTGCTTTATCCCGCAAAAACACGCAAATCAAGGGGATTCGCGTTTTTTATTTATTTATAAATTTTATACAATAAATTATGCCCAATTAAATTATTTTAAACACATATCAATATACATATCAAATTAAATAATTAATAATTCGCATAAAGGTTTGGCTCTGATACAACTGTTAGGTTTGTAATATTCATGAACGCGATCAAATTGCACAAATAAGCGAAAACGTGTAAAAAATCAAAGTTTAAAATTTTTACAAACCATATACCCGGATCATCCTTTATGCGCAATTATTAATTAAACGAAAAATATGAAGAACAAGAATCATACCTTTGAAGATTCGAACTTTCTCAGGTACAAATTCACCTCCAATCTTTTTCGCGTTCAACTTGAATCCACCGGGTTTTGTTCCTTCCTTTGATCAACATTAGCCACCCAAGTGTTTGGCCTCTAGAGGTGATCCACCATGGAAGAAGAAGGATTCAAGAAGATGGGTTGTTGGCTAAACCCTAGTTTTCTATCTCTATAGAAAAAGAGCGTACTCTCCCAACTATTGGAATTATGTCTGTTGAGAAAAAGTCAACAACAACTCTTACACCCATAATAAGACTTCTCTTATTTATAGATGTGGGCAACCCTCCTTAACAATTAAGGAAATGTGTTTTATTTTAATTAATTAAATTTTTTTAATTAATTAGTCTCCTAATCTTATTAAGAATAAATGAGAGTACTAATATTAAATTAATTCCCAAACTCCTTTAGAAATTAAAATAACAATAATTGTAATAATATTAATAAGACTCCTCTTATTAACTAATATTTAATATTTCTAAAATATTAAATAATAAATATTAAGCTATTTAATTTATTCTATCACCATATATTAAATTAAATATACTTAACATATTATTACGATTATGCCATTAACTTCTTAAATAATTATTCTTCATTTTATGGTGTGACCCTTTAGGTTCTCCATATTAAAGCAGTTGTGAATAAATCAATTAGAACAATTCTAATATTATTTAAATAAATAAATTAAACTATTAATTTATTTAAATAAATAATATTTATTTTACAATAGGGATAAGCCTCCCTAGCGTTCAACGACTTTCCAGATAATATAGATTTCAATATTAATCATAAAAGAACCTTTGAGTAAATAGTTACCGTACAATTCAATCTTTCCACCATACAATGTCTCAATTAAATATAAGACATGGAATTACTGTCAAGTCTTATTTTATTTGATTATATGTATTTCAACTCTTAAATCCATAACTCTAAATAATGCAAATTAGAAACTCCTTTCTAATTTCATTCTGCCTTGGCCAAGGACTACTGGGTTGTCATTTATCGAATCACATAGGACATTTCTCTTCTTTTACTAGAAGTGGTAGATTCTTTATTTATCATACATTATCTCCATGTACAACTTATTATACCCAAGCATACCCTTTGATATACCCTAAGGGTATTAAGGAATAAGTCAAAGTATAACTCATCATACACAAGATAATATGATGATCTCAAGTCCAAGGATCACTTGTACTACTATCACTACAGGAATTCCTATTGACAAGCAAGTAAAACTCCATTAGGTATTCCTTAGCGAGCCACGTTCAGTGAACTTATTCTCTAATAAGCACCTACATACTTGCTTTAGTGTCTCCACACAAATGATCATGAGATCAATCATCCTCATCCAATGAGCAAGCAACGTATGTACTAATCTATCCGGATTCACTAATCCCTAATTTAGTAATCCAATGATTGGAAACTATTTTAGTTTTAAGCTTTCTAAGAATTTAGATCTCATTATAATGATCATCATAATTATTCTAAAAGCATTGCTTAAAACTATGGGTTTATCACATAGTAAAAAACCGCATCATGTAGATAATTAAAAACTTTTAATAAATTAATACTTTTATTAATAAATGAATAAGATTGTTACAAAGTATATGCTTTATCATCAAAGATGATTGGCTTGTGTGCATAATACTTTCAAAAGTATCACTAAATATGATGCTGATATGACAAACAAGGAAGTCATCAATGCAATTAAACCTGGTGTTGGATGTGATCATAGGATCGTCAGCTCACTATGGTATGATGTAGCATGACAAAGTTATATAATGCATGAATCCTCAACGTACTATTAAAATAGTACGGTATCTTGACCATCATAAAAAAATTATTTTTGGTTTCCTTTAACTATGAAAGATATGCCACATGAATTGGCTAAAACTATTTTGATTGATGTCTGAGTTGTTGTTAGAAGTCTATGCTATTTGATTCAGCTAGACAAATATTGAAAGATGTTTATGCAATTCAAGCGTTTCTTGAGAAGTTATGCCAAACCAAATTATTTTGGTGCAGATTTAGATGTTGAGAAGCTGAGGTGAACAACACTTTTATATGGGATTATTTTATGCGAAAGCATTAAAATGTTTATGCACAAAACATTGCACGAAGGGCTGATTTCCTTGAGTGCGAGAAGAAAGGTCCATATAGTCTTATGACTGTTAAAGGTTCAAGTCGAGATACTTGATAACCTGGGGACGTAGTTCAAGGTCTTGTGACCCCTCAACATGATTCGAGAATCTTTTAAATTCCTGAGTTATTCATACTACTTCCTAATTATTGAGCAATTGTGGAAGATTCTTGTTATTCTAAAAGGCGAATGTGGTAAGGATGATATTCTTTAAAAAGAAGTAAGTCGTAGAATGCGACACTGAATGATGAATATATTGAATAAGTGAGAAAAGAAATTTTGAAATGAGAAGGAGATGAGTTATCAAAGAATAATGTAAAACTTTTAATAGAAAAGTTAATAATTGTAGAAAGATCTTTGTGGAAAGAAAGTGGTTATAGAACCCAATAAATGAATAAAGTATTAACGTAAAATCTATTTTGATGGATTAAATGAATAAATATTAATATGTAAAATTTCGAGGACGAAATTCTTAGAAGAAAGGGTGAATGTAATATCCCGAATGTTTATGATAACGATCCTTAGAAAAGAAAATTAATGGGTTAAAGAATATATAATACTCAAAATATAATTGAATTCAAGTGAAAGTTATGAAATAAAACCTAGAATTTGTTGAAGTAATGAATGTAGTAAGAAATATAAAACCTATATTAAGGTAATGTGTTGAAGATATTCAACGATAAATTTTGAAAAGAGATTTGGTGAAAATCGAGTAATGGAGGTTTCTTTGATTCCGAGGACGGAATCCTTATAAGGATGGAAGGATGTGACAACTCGAATTTTCATAAGTTATTAAAATAATAATTTAATAATTAAAATTCTTATTATGAGGTGTATATAATTTTAATTATGTGATTTGATGTAAAGAGAATTAGATATTCATATGTTGGATAATATGAGATTTAATAGTTAATTAAACTATTAAAGAAATTAAATAATATTAGTTAATTTAATTAAGTTGAAATTATATTATGAGATAATATAATTTTAATTGTTATTGCCTTGTGGGCAATGAAAATTATTATGAGTTAAGTTTCATAAATAGTGTGAATAATTCATTTAATTAAAATAGTTAATTAATACAAGTATAATTGATTTAATAAAGTGAGAAGGCGATATATTGCTTGAAAATATGAATGTTAGTATAATGCGAGTAAAATATTTATGAAGTACATTAAATATTTTAGTTGGAAACTTTATGGAATAAAATGAATATTTATGGTATTAAATAAATATTTGATAAAAATTATTATGGGATAGTTTATTTAAGTGTGATAAAATAGATGAGATTTATACGTATTTTATCACGCGAGAATAATGATGATATTCTAATTTAATTAAATAATTAAATCAGAGGAGTGAGAATTTGTTAAATAATGTTATGATTATAATGGTTGAATAGAAATTATAATTTTACTGATAAGGTTAATTTTATTTCTTAAGAAATTAAAGGTACATAATCTAGTTTAAATTTCTAGTTTTTGTGTTCTTGAGTTTCTTTTAAAATTGGGATTTTGGTTAATGAATTTGTGGGTTATGATGTTATATATGTTATTAGATTTTATAATTTTATAATGGTCATCTAAAAACGATTTTTCAGAAATCAAATTCATGTATTTATGCTAAAGAAGAGGAATTTAGGTTTTGATGGTAATGTGTATTTTGGTGTACTTTGAGACTAAAATTGATGATGAATTCGTGATTGAAACTTTAAATTGATGGATGATTGTTGTTCTCCTCTATAAAATGAAAACAACGCAACTTGAACGAATCGAATTGGTTAATAAACGAATTCGTGATGAATGAATACACTTAACATGTTAAAAATATGAAAAATAGTATAAAACAATTAGAATTAGTATAAACCAAGTCCCACATCGACTAAATTGAAAATTTTACCCCTTTTCTAAACCTTTAAATAGAAGGGCTTGGCCTTTTGTTTCATTCACCAACAATAAGGCCTCCAATTTTGAGAAAGGCTTTGTTGTGGGAGGACTTTTTATAAAGATTTCCTTAGTTAAATCTTGGTCGAGTATGTATTCAGTTTGTGAAACTCGTATTTTCTAGTATGTTTCTTATTTAATTTTTGGTAATGTTATTATTTTAAATATTGTATTTAGTTTGTTAGTTAAAGTTTGAATTTTGGAAGTTTAGTTAGTTTTGTTAGTAAACTAGTTAGTTTACTATGTTTATTTTGGCTTGGAATTGATTATGTAAATGAGTTCTAATGATTTTAATTAGAGATATGGAGCCGATTTGTAAAGAAAGTTGGGTTGTAACGAGTCGAGGCGAGTTTTGGATGCCAAAACGAGAAGTCCAAAAAACTAGTGGTCTGCTGATCCAAAAATGCAAATTCGGAGTTAGCTAGGTTGTTTAGAAATCTATATGTTATAGTACACTGAATAAGATTTTCATAGACTCCGGAATGGACTAATTCTGACTTCGGAGCAAAGAGTTATGACCATACAAAGTAGTCGCGTCAAAACTGTCTAACCAACTCGGGGCACTCACCTTGAAATAATTTTCTGAAATTCTGTGTTTAGAATTTGGAAAAGGTTAGTGAATAAAAGTTGTAGTCCCAGAATTAGCTTTGCGTGGGCTAAATAATCACTCAAAAATGTTTTGAAAAAGAAAAGTTATGACTGTTTTAGCGAGAGAGGGTAAAGTTGGGAAAGAATGAAAAACAGTTTTGAACGCCCCTTTTTGAACACTATTTTGGACCATCTATCTTATCCGAAATTGGTGTCCAATAACTTTTAAAAATAGGTTAATATGATGTTTACAGCATATCCAAAGTTGGATGTCATCAGACTTATGAGATATAGAGTAAAATTTACATTACAACTACTATGTGTTGCTATGTGACTAATAGTTGATGTGTATGATTATATAATTGTGTAGGGCACGTGAAGTGCAGATAACTGTAAGTTGTTAAACTGTTATTAGTAAACAATGATCAAGACAAGTTTTTCAGTTCCTATTTGCTATGTGAATTTGATGATGAACTGTTTGATATCTTTTTTACAAATAGCATGGTGTGTTATATTAAAGTTGAAAGTATGAAATGTTAAAGTCAATTTATGGTTACGTTGATTGAGTAAGAAACTCAATCTTTATACTTGTTATATGAACTACATCATGTATGTTATGTTAGTCCAATGTTTATGAGATGTATATCGAGCATGTTATTATGTGCTTTGTGATGCATGAAAACTGTTAGATTTTGTTGGGCTGTCGAGCTCAACCTTGCAAATAATCACTTTTGCAGGTTAAAGATTTAAGGTAAAGTTATGTGCTACTTGAAAGATATGAATCAGATGTGATACTTGAAGATTTATATAATTTGGTTGAGTTATTAATATTTGAACCATGTTTAAGGTTCCGAATAATGTATAAATGTTGAATTGTAATATCGTTTTGCGATGTAAACTCTTGTAGTATTAAAATGATTTTGAGACAGTTAGATGTAAAGGTTGAAAGTTTTGGAAACGAGAATAGTTTGTAATAAAAAAATTTAATTATTCCACAAATTTCAGTTGTTGTATTATCGTTTAATGATGTAAAATTAGAGGTTGAATGTATTGTTAATGACCGAAGTCGATAGTTGAATTGTATAAATTTTGGGGTCGTTATAGTTGGTATCAAAGTTGATAGGTTAGAAACCTTAGGTAAGTACCTTAGGCTAAAACCTTAGAGAAGAGAGGTGAAGATAATGAACGAATAAGCTCAAATATAGTTTGAACAATAAGAAGTAATTTAAGAAATTTATAAAGAAGGGATTAAAACATGCGTAAGAGGATTCAAAGAAGAATCTCGCATAGTTATAAGGAATATGAATGTGGGGTTACCCAACTCCAATAATAAGGATGCAAGGTGATAATAAATAGACAATGTCTATAAGAAGAGAATGATAAATAAGTTACGAATAAAAAGTTATATTTAAGTATTGTACAATCGTACTCTTTAATAGTTGATGTATGGTATCTGGGCTAAACGATTCCTTTATAGAGCGAAGGTATATACGAACTAGCAACTCGGAACCTAGTTTGTTGGTTGTTTGTGGTAAACCACTCAGCGTACCATATTGAAACTGTTAGAGACTCGATGTGTACCAAGTATAGAAAATATATACGTATGATGAAAATGTGGAACTCGAATGAAATGTTGAGCAATGTAAATGAAGTTAGAAATTTCGAAATTCTTAAAGGAAGAATTGTTATATAAACAAGAAAATTCAAAGAAGATTCTTGAAGAGATATAAAAAAAAGAAATGGGAGTTACCTAACTCCAATAGCCAAGATAACGAATAATGATGAATAGACAAAGCCTGTAAGATTAAAAGCTTATATGAGATCGTAAATGGTGAAAAAGGAAAGAAAGAGGATCGTAAAACAAAACGATCACGAGTTAATAAAAGAATTTTAAGGGAGATGATTATAGAATAAAATCACGACGTGATCTGTTTAAGTTATAAAAGAAAGATGGTTTATAATGTTTGAATAATTATAGCTTGATACTATGAAGATAATGTACTATAATATAGTACAAGATAAACTAATGAAGAGTTATAGATAATGTGATACGAGGAATTCGTATTGAGCAAGTTAAGGGCAAGTTAAGAGTATGGTAATGTTAGGTGGAATTTCAATTGAGGACTCATATGGTGACTAAGTTGTACAAACCTTTGTATGGGCAGAGATTTTGTACATGTACTTGGTTTATCACATTGATAATTATTGGAATGTCGGTGTCGCGCTATCAATGTATATGTGGTGAAAAGGTGATTCTTTTCTCATGTGTATATTTGATAGTTAGAAACTATTAAGATTAGCCAGATATTATTAGGTTTAGGTGCGGTTCTTCAAACTAATGCATATGGTAAGTTTGTGACTCATAATAATAAGATATGTTTTGAATCACTGAGCGAATGGACGCCTATGGTCTGACTAGGATAAGTTCTTAAACTCATATTTTTGTGGCAATTTCCTGAACTTCCAATGTGCGGTAAGTTTGATGAACTATACTGGGGGTATAGGAAGATTGTAAGTTGAAATACAAGAATATTTAGCATAAGAGCATTAGTGGCGCTAGAAATAAAAAAAGAATTAGTCAGTAATGAGGTAATCAAGTAAAGATTGAAGTTGATAGAGAAAATTAGATATTCAAAATCTTCTAGCTTTGCTAGATTTTCAAAATTTATTGACTATTACGAATTCAATTTCTCTGTCTGGCGGAAGACCAGGCAGATCGTCCGGAAATACATCTTGGAATTCTCTTACTACATGTATATCCTTAATTTCTACTCCTTTTTTTTCGAGTATCTAAAATGTAAGCTAAGTAACCTATACATCATTTCCTTAACAATTTCTTAGCATACATCATAGTAAGGCAACACGGTTACTTAAGAGATGAGCTACCATAAAACACTACCTTAGACTTATTCGGAGTCTAAAGGTTTACACTTTTATTTTGAAAATCAATTTTCGCCGCATGGTTATACAACCAATCCATTCACAATATTACGTCGAACTCTCCCAATCTTATCAGAATCAAGTCTATGCTTAGTTCATGATCTCTAATTTTTGGGCAACAATTCCAAAAAATGTATTCTACTGGGGATTACTTCCTTATTTGCAACCTCTATGTTCAAAAAAAATTCCTAATCGTTCCTATGGTAAATTAAGGTGACTAGTAAATTCTTTAGATGCAAAATAATAGGCGGCACCCGAATCAAATAATACATATGAATTTAAATCATTGATCAGGATAATACCTGACACCACGTCCTTCGCAGCTACCGCGTCCTGGACGTTCATGTTAAAGGTCCCGTGGTTAGATTGCGTCGGTTCGCCAATCATCAGTTTACTGCCTCCCCCTTGCTGGCCACTTCCTCCGTCGATTTCTTTCTTTGGGAAGTCCTTAATAAGGTGGTCCGCCGAGCCACAAGCGAAACAACCCTTGATATTCTTGGGCTTTGGGTAGTTGGGTGAAATATGCCCTTCTTAGGCACAGTTGTAGCAAGTACTGCACCCCTTCCAACACTCGCCCATGTGATTCTTCCCACACTTTGGGCATCCCTCTGCCCTTTTCTTAAAACCTCCATGAAAATTCCCCGCTTGATTGTTGTTATTTTTAGTGTTGTTGTTGTTATTCTCCCACTTCCTCTTTCCTACATTAATTCCCTCGTTGTTGCTTCCTCCATGGCTTTCTCCTCCTGTGATCTTACCCTTCTTTTCCTTGTTATACAAACTTAAGGCCTCACTACCTTCCTCTGCAATAATAGCCTTCTCCAGTAACATCGCAAATGAATCAATCTGAAGAACCGAAACCTTGTTAAACAACCAAGGTTTTAGTCCCTTCTCAAAATGTCTAGCTTTCCTCTTTTCATCCCCTACTTGGTGTAGTGCAAACTGGGCTAGCTCATTGAACTTAGCCGCGTACTACGCCACCGTCATATTTCTATATTTAAGTTCTAAAAATTTCACCTCCATTCTGTTCTTCATGCTTCTCAGGAAGTAGTTCTCGAAAAATAGAGTCTTGAATCTCTCCCATGATATTATCCCTTCTATTGCTCTTTGTTGATTTGCCTCCCACTATTAGTTCACCTCTCCTCTCATCATGTAGGTGGAAAACAACATCTTCTGGTCTTCACCCATATGAACGATGGTGAAGGCCTTTTCTATTTCCTTTATCCATGCCTGCGCCATTATCGAATTGGTAGTACCAACGAATTCCGGAGGTCCTACACTCCTAAAGTCCTTAAATTTTGTGACTGGAACTGCTTGGGGATTGGGGCGATCGGGTTCATTGTTCATTCCCCTAAGAGCCTCCCTTAACAGATCTACTAGTCTTTGGATAGGGTCTACTTATTCTCTCTCGTTATTGACTGACTCTTTCGGTGTCACTAGTCTATGTCTGGGCGGCATTTTCTGCATTACAAAATTTTTATTTTTATTATCGAATTATACTACCTAAACATTTCTCAGATGAAAAAGAAAATACGATTTTATAACACTTTTCTAAAATAAGATCATTTATATTCATATGCCAAATCATTACATCAACATGATATCCCTAGCATAATTCTATAAATGTTAACATATATCTCCTAATATCACAAAAGATGGGGACAAATACTAATATACTACCCCTCTAACACAAACCTATTTGGGTTTACATAACTATCCCATATCTTACACAAAAGATTGGGATTACATCACGATATATACATCACATAAAAGAACTACTACATTACTACTAGACTACTCGGTCTTATCCCAACATCCCGCGCTCCACAGCGCTCTTGTACTCGATCTGAGCTATGTATGCCATTAACTCTCTGCTCATAGTGTGTCAGGTATGTCCCTGCTCCACCGGATATTGATATAAACCATCAATCACTCAATCAATAGTCGAGCGAAACACGTAACCCATCTTGTTCACCTTCATCTTCTTACACCTAACTTCATCTTCTAAGTCATTTTCCCTCTCATTAACTGCTTCCTACTTCTCCTCTAACTGGATCTTATCCATCAGTTCCATCTCCAGTTGTGCCCGAAGAACCTCCTTCTCAGCTTTCTCACTAAGCTCCATCTTCTCAGACTCCTCGAACTTACCTGCCAATTCCACATTCCAAGCTATCGAATGGTGAAAACGAGTGCCCATCTGTACTCCTTCTTCCTTGCGATACGCAAGTTCTACTTCTAAATCATGTATCTTCAGTTGCCTCTAATGAGCCTCAGCTTCTAACTCCCCAATTCTATATCTTAACTCCAAAATCTACTCCTCATACCCATCCAACATCTGATCCTCAAATGTAGTCTCATCGGGATCTTCTACGGGCTCGTCCTCTATGGGTTCCTCCTCTAGATCTGTCTCTACGGGAAATGGCTCCATCTCCTCCTCCTCATCCTCATCATCGATAGGAGCCACTTCTAAAATGAGCTCATATATCAATGGTGCCTTGTACATCACGTGTATGTCTCGTGGCTCCTCCTCTACTACTCGGGTGAGTTCTCCCAAGTCCGTCATCCTACAACCACAAACATAAGATAACAAACAATAAACTCCATCAGAACATATATTCATTGCATGGAATGAAAATATATTTCATAATGCCACTAATTCGCTAGGAAAACTCTATATGAGTTTTATCTCCTTCTATCTTCTAAGTTCTTCTTAAGGTTATAGTGTAAGGATTCTCGCTCCTAAGGTTTATAACCTAATGCTTTGATACCAACTTGTGACGCCCCCAAATTCGGACCACTCGCGTCTCGAATTCTGTTCGCCACGTGATACATATCTAATGCCTAAATAACATCTCATGTAATGGAAATAATAGAATAGATTACATTTATTTAATATAATCATCCACGTCACAAGGTCTCGTAACCACTACTAAAATATTACAACTTAATTTATTACATAATAGTAACTAAGTCTTCATATAACATAATAATAGTAAATTCATATCACTAGGAATACAACTATTTTGAAACCTTCTCTTTACCCTTGTCCTTACTGGAGGGTTCACCACGTTCTGCCTTAACTGAAATTTATAAGGAAAGCAAGGATGATCAACAAATTTGTCCAGCAACTAATATCTTATTAAGGGTGATCATTTATAGAGTTCAAATCTTAAGGGTATGACAATGAATAATAGTTTAGGAATTATCAACAATTCTCAATAAAGGTTGCTATGGACTGAAAGATATCAATAAGGTTCAATGCATAATCATTTCAAGATTTTAATATAATGAATACTGAGCAGTCGCTAAGGACTATGAACTTCTACTAGAATTAACAGTATTATACTGAAAATACAATAAAAAAGAGTATAACATGTGATTAGCCTAAAGTACCCTACGTTATGCATAACATTTAATCATACTCATGTCCACACGTCGGTCTCCCGATAATTACATAGTTTCTCCTCCAAGGAGGGTTGTTCATCTCAGTCAATCATACGAGTCCGCACCAAGTCAATTTGGTTTGGATAGCTTTCTATCAAACGATAATAGTCTAACTGAATCAATGGCTTAGATATCTTTTATAATGCATTCAAGAACTATATGTTCAATGCTTGCAACAATCGTCAAAATATATCAATGATTTTTGAATAGTAATAGATATTTGTTGGAAATAAATATGGTTGATATGGCAACAATTCGAATTATTCAATATGTGTAATGTAAATAACTTAGGAAACTTGTTTTCAATATGAGAATCAAATGAAGTTAGACAACTTGTCTCAAAGAGATAAGGTTTAGAGACTTGCACAATATTCAAAGTCGTGTAAGTTAGAAAACTTATCTTTCGTGTCGATTACCAACTTATAGCTTACTAGCACTCCAATGAACTATATTATCCTATTTATGTATACACATTAGTCATATATGCTTGATATAAACAAACCAATCTCTTACTCATGCTTAACCATTGAACATATAATTTAAGTTCCACTTTAGATCATATGATTATCATATCAACATTGCTTTGAAAACTTAGTCTAAAAATCCTCTAGAAAATGATATGTATTGGTTCAATGTAGCCACTACATATTTAAGTACTTAAAACTTCACTTTCAATATACATTGTAACTTAAAACATTTAGATAAACATGTTACAAGGTTCTGGACAAGATAAAATTTTCAAACCTCTCCAGCATGTAACGCGGTCGAGCTACATTTTGACCTGGGAGTGACACGACCGCGCTGCTCCCTGATCAGATCAGACTAGAACTTTTAATAGCATATCTACAGTTTAGTATTTAGCATAAACAGATCATGATGCGCACGTTAAAAGGTTCTGGACTTAGTTTTATGTTCCTTAAGCTCATTTCAAGATTATTTTCAAATCTCATAGTTTCATTCCGAAAGTTTCCATTTAATGAGGTTAAGAGACTTTATTATGAAAAAGAGTGATCATATTGCTTAATATATCACATATTGATACTAAACCATTTTTTCTACGCATGCTTGCATGTATTTAGTTACTTATGCATAACTAGGATAGTCCGTTACTCAGAAACCTTATTGGAAACATGTTTGACTAGTATATATTACGCTTAACTAGTTGAATGCACATATCAACCATAGTTAGAGTCATAAAAAATGCTTTTATGTTTGTACATATAGTTAAAATGTGATTCACCTCATGCTTTTCAAAATTAGTTCTCAAACCTACATGAATCTACTATGCAACCTCCTTTATGCAAGACAACTTAAAACAATATCTTATGCTTATTTGTACACATATTCAAGCTATGTTCAAGTGTTTAAAAGTCGGAACTTAAAGAATATTATGATCATCATTTTGAAAAATCTACAAGTTTCCTTTTTAAAACTCATGCTAAATCAAGCTAATATTTATGTAACTTTATAACACACTTCATATCCATATGTTCACACAAGTAAAACATAAATATAGACTATAAATATTAGAATTTAAAATGCACCAAGTTCATCATGATTTGTATTTCAAAACCATACTATTTGTTTTCAAAATCACTATAACCAAGATAAAATGACTTATGCTCAGAAATAAGGGTCTTAACTCATAAGTTAGACTTCGTATCACACCTAATTCAATAAAATAACCTATTCAGAACATTAGAAGCAATAAAAACTATCTTCTGGGATTGACCAACCGCGTGGTCATGCTGGGTTATACTGCAAAAGTGGCGCGGCCGCGCCACTTCGGAACAACTCCAGACTTTGCTCTAGTTTACAGTAGTTCAGAATCCCAATCAAGCATACCATTAATTTAGCATACTCAGACTCATTACATAATACATAACACGCGTATAAACTCTTCTAGCACAGTGACATGTCATTTCATACTAATTAACAGAGAATTTCAAGCAATTATAAGAATTTATCAAAACTCAACATTAAGAACATGTTTTGACAATAATGTTACCTCTTGAGGTTGAATTGTTAGCTTTTACTCTCACAATACTCACTCTCTTTATATTACTCTTATCAAACAAATTCTAGCAACTGGAAATTGAGAAGGAAGAAGCTTCAATTTATAGAAAATGTATAACACAATCCATGATTTTGCCTACCATTACAAACCAACGGGAAGGAGAAAAAACCATTGGATTGAGAGGGTTTGGTGAAAAGATTTCACCAAATCCTTCTCCCCATATCTCAGCTCATCATCATAACAAAATCTAGCAGGATCGAGTTCACGCAAAATGGAGGTTAGGTTACTGTTGGGTACTGTTTACTCACTTAATATGGGATAAAGAACTTGTTCTGATTTGAAATAACGAAATGGGTACTAATACACTTAGGTTTATTCCCTTTTTGGCTTATAATGAGAGTTCTGGCTTGAGAAATTAGCATTCCTTGGGAACGTGATATCAAATTACGGAATATCTGTTGACCTGACAAAGATTGAAGCAATTCAAAGCTGGGAGCAACCTAAGTCAGTGGCCGAAGTACGTAGCTTTCTCATCTTAGCTGGTTATTATCGGAGATTCGTAGAAGGGTTTTCTCGAATCGCTACTCCATTAACTCAACTGACTTGGAAAGATACAAAATTCGGTTAGAGCGAGGAATGTGAGAAGAGTTTTCAAGAACTCAAGAGGAGGCTCATTTCAGCACCTGTTCTGATAATACCATCTAGTTTAGAGGGATTATTCATATACAACGATGCTTCAGACAAAGGTTTAGGATGTGTTCTCATACAACATGGGAAAGTCATATCCTGTGCCTCACGACAACTCAAAGAATATTAGAGGAATTATCCTAATCATGATCTAGAGTTGGCAGCTGTCATTTTCGCGCTTAAAATCTGGAGGTATTACCTGTATGGGAAAAAAGTGGAGATATATACGGATCATAAAAGCCTCAAATATTTCTTCACCCAAAAGAAGCTCAACATGCGACAACGATGTTGGCTTGAGCTGTTGAAAGATTACGATCATACCATTCAATACCATCCTAGAAAAGCGAACGTAGTAGCTGACACATTGAGTAGAAGATCATATGCAGGTACGAGTGCGTTATTGTCAACGCATAGGCCCATTTTTTATGACTTACAAAGGATGGAGATAGATTTAAAGACTCCAAGGACCCACATGATGATGACAAATATACGAGTAGAACCGACTTTAATCGATAAAGTTAAAGTTGCTCAAGCTACAGACCTGGAGCTAATGCGTATGAAGAAGAAAGTACAAGAAGGTGCTATTCCGGAAGCAAGAATCGATGTAGAAGGAATACTTCGAGTCAATTCCAGACTTAGTGTTTCTAACAACTCTAACTTAAACTATAAAATCATGATTGAGGCGCACAACACACCATTTGCAATCTATCCTGGGAGTACCAAAATGTATCGTGATCTTCAACATACATTTTGGTGGAGCAATATGAAGAGAGAGAATGCGGATTTTATCTCAAGGTGTTTAACATGTCAACGTGTCAAGGTGGAACATCAAGTGCCAAAAGGTTCATTGCAACTAATTCAAATTCCAGAATAGAAGTGGGATCACATTACCATGAATTTTGTTATTGGTCTTCCCATGGTTTTTCAAGGCATAAATGTGATTTGGGTCATTGTCGATAGACTAACCAAGTCTGCTCATTTCTTACATATACGAGAAACTTATTCAGTTGAAAGTCTTACTTGTATATACATAAATGAGATTGTAAGACTGCATGGTATGCCAGTATCCATAGTTTCTGATTGAGACCCAAGATTCACTTCACGATTTTGAGTTAGTTTGCTAAAGCTATGGGCACGGATTTACGATTTAGTTCGGCATATCATCCTCAAACAGACAGACAGTCAGAGAGACCTATTCAAACTCTTGAAGATCTATTAAGACTATGTGTGACAACCCGAAAATTTAGAAGATCTTGAATGATTAAATTAAATGTTAAAGTTTAAAACCTAGAGTGAAAATAGATGATTTATTTTAAATTTTAAGAAAAATCTAAGGAAATTGTACGTTGAAATGATTCAACGATAAGGTTACGAGAAAGAATAAGACCTAACCCGATTAAGAATGATATTATATTGCATAGTGGGTAAAAACTATGCAATATGTAATGTTTATGCTTAATAAATATATTAGTATTATATATTTATTATATGTAAATAAATTGTGAAGGCAAATTATAGAAAGGAAGAGAAGAATAATATACATTAATATAATGTTATATAAACATCAAAAATGAAAAGGAAAGCCAACATGGCTTAGTTATGAAATATTCTTGACATGAAACTACCTATGTGGTTAATGGAATAATTATATTATAATTTATTTCATCCAAAAAGTATTATTTGGTAGTAAAGAAGGAAAATGATGAGTACTCAAATAGGCTAATTAAATTACATGGAACCATTATTTTAGTAATGTTTGTGCTAATTACAATCTAGCTAGCCTAAATAAGCGTGGTAGATAAATTTACATATATTGATATGTGTAAGTGTCCACATGTAAATATTGGGTCAACTTAAATTTTTCAAGCTTGTGTGCAAGCATTTTAATTTCTTAAGTGATGAGGGTAGTTGTACTAAGCCCAAAATAAAGCTATATCCACTCTCTCTTAATGTCCAAATTCAGTAGCCCACGTTGGAAAAATAAGGAGTTGATTGCATACTTTGAGCCCAAATACTAATTTAAATCCAGCCCTGTCATTGTACATTCCAGCAGCCATGTTGGTAGAAATAAGCTACAAGTCTTGTTAGTTAGCTGATAGTAGAAACTGGTTCCAAAAAGAGAGCAGTCAGTTAGTTAGTTAACAAGTTAGTTGACCCCTAAGAGTGCCTAAGTTATCTGTTAGGAGGCTAGATCACTGCAAAGCCAACTAGCTGCTAGAAGTAGACTGCAACAGGAGAACTTTTAGAGGCCAAGATAGGGGGCTGTGTAGGGGCCAAAGTAGCAGCCAAATAGATATTATGATGGAACTGGTTGTAGGTAATGATGGCTAGGCCTTCCTTATCAGATTACTTGTAGCCATATAAGGTATCTCCAACTCAGTTTTTATGCTACAAACTGAGCTTCAAAAACCGTAGCCCACATTGATAGAAAGAAAAAGAAAGAGAGCCGATTGAGAAGTAGGAGAGATAGAGAAGCTCAACTCATTGGTAATCTTCGGAGCAGCAAGATAAGGTAATTCTGGCCTTTTCCAATCCTTTTCCCTGCTCTGGTTAATAAACAGATAGGACAGTCTTGGCCGGATGGGTTTGTGACCATGTTAGACTACTTTTGTATTGGCTATGGATTCTCTGTAATGATTATTATGTGAAAAAGGTGGTATTTGCTATAATTGTCATTATGCTTAAAGATCATTGTTGTTTTAAAGCCATAAGGCTGGGACCAAGTGACTGAGAATATATGTATTATAAGTATGTATATAAACTGCACTCCACCTGTTTGATAAATTGCCAAGCTAAGGACTGATGTGGCATCTATGAATATTAACTATGATTTAGAGTCCAAACTAGTGTCAAATTGCTTATATAAGTGTACTCTATGCTTGACCTTAACATGTCTCAAAATAACTAACAATCTAAGGTAGATTAACACTTGAGACAAAACGAAAAGTCCGAAAGATTGTGTGACTGCTGACCTTAAAACATAAATTCAGGGATGGTATATCTATCCAGAAAATTCTGGGCTTTTGGGGTATTATAGTACACTGAATAAGCTTTCCATAGACTCCAGAACGGACTAATTCCGACTTCGGAGCAAAGAGTTACGATCTTTCATAGTAGTCGCGTCAAAACTGTCTAATCAACTCGGGTCAGTCCCTTTGCACGAAATTCTGGAATTCTGTGTTTTGAATTTGGAAATGGTCAAAGAATGAAAGTTGTAGCCTCGGAAGTTATCTTCGCGTGGGCTCAAGAATCGCTCAAAAATGTTATGAAACGAAGGAGTTATGACCATTTTAGCGAAGGAGGGTCGTGCAGTTTAAAAACAGAACATTCTGTCCACATAGAGCAGATTTCTGTTCTGTTCGGTTTGGAATTTGGATTTGTGATCTGAAGAGAAGTTGTAGTCCCGGAAGTTATCTTCTCGTGGGCTCAAGAATCGCTCCAAAATGTTTTGAAACGAAAAAGTTATGACTGTTTTAGCGAGAGAGGGTAAAGCTGGGAAAAAGTTAAAAACTGTTATGATTGGGCATTTTTAAGTTCTGTTTTGAACTAAAGTAAGAAGCCTTGTATATACTCTTTAAAGCATGAATATATATTATATAGCAAGTACATGATGTTATAACACTTGTGTTAAGAGCTTGAAGGACTGTTTTTCTTTTTGTACTATGTTACTGCTGTAGACTCAAGTGACTGCTATGCTTTGGTTGTTGCTATGATGACTGTCATGCCCCAACTCTTGTTAAGTTATTTTCTGATATTGCTTAGCTTAGCCACAAGGAGATAGGTTGGTTGTGGTGTTATAAGGTGACTTAAAGGAGTAGTAGAGTAATCAAATAGCTACGACACAAGTAGTTTTAAACTGTGCACACCATGTGCTCGGCAAAAGTCCCAAGTGGACGGTTTTAAATAAAAGTCAGTTATTAGGTAAAACTCAAGGTTGGGATAACTGAACATCTTACACATATTGATAAGCAAAGAGTTTAAAGGTATATAAGGAAATTTAAAACTCAAAGCCAAAGATGGTATAGTGGTACAACTGTTGCCCACGTAGCAACAGTCATGTGCAACAGTGGGGCTTCCTTGAGCTCTAGTTTAGCACAAGTAGACTACTAAGTTTGCTTAAGTAGTATTTCCCTAAGAATAACTACTAGTTATGTAATACCCAAGACTTGGTGCAAAAAAGGGTCAAGAATGAGGAAATAAGGTGCAGCAAATTCCAAAGCAAGAGCTGCTGCCCACTGACAGCAACTGTGACAACTAACAACTGCTACAGCAGTGTTAGTAGGATAATTTTAGCTTCATGGCATAGCACAAAAGTTGAACCATAAAAACTTGATTTCTAACTCCTAATTAAACTAGGTTGAACCCTAAAGCCTATTAAGGGGTTGTTGGGGTAAAGTCAGGTTCAAATGGGGGCCGTGAGGCCAAGTGTGGCCACACCAAGCTTAGCTAATCCCCACGGGGCCAAGCCAAGCTTGGTTGTTGGCGTAGATGGACAAAAAGGGGACTGTTTTGGTGCTAGAAGATTAACATATTGTGGCAAGCATGCTAATGAATATAATTTTATGTTATAATTATATTTTTAGATTTGCTTGAGTACCTAAATGTTTCTTTCGCCTACCTAAGGACTGTTTGTAAGATATTAGCCAAATATAGGCCTAAATAAGGACTGTTATGAGCAATATTTGCAAACTGAAGTTGTGAGACAGTATGAAGTCTCTAAATAGTCTAAATATATCACCTAAAAGTTGTTCCCTAAGTTAGTTAAGGTTTACATGGTGTGTGGTGCAAATTCTTGCTTAAAAATCAATGGAAATAAGCTTTAAAGAGCAACTAGCACCTAAATGATGAACTACCATATCTGGACTATATAGACAAGTTCCAATAGCTAAAATATGACCCAAGTAAGCTACATAAGCTAAGGAAACCAAGTCTAAACTGTTTTGATCCTTAGACTTGTTAAAAATCAAATTTTTAGAGACATAGTGGACTGTTTTGGGAAATTATGAGCACCTGAAGTTAAGGGGCTGTAATAAACTCAAATAAAATTCCTAATACCTGCTTATAACAGTTCCAAATCATGACCATTACCAAGGCTAGCAAGAAAACCACGTTAAGATCTCTTTTTCAAGTCTAAAGTGAGCTTTGATAGGTCAAAATTGGCTAAATGATTAAGTAAAGTGTGGTGATGCTAAAAGTATCCTCAAGTAACTTAAATATACATGCCTAGACTATCCTAGTGGCCAGAACTGGAAAAAATTGGAAAAAAATACAAACTCAGTTTTTGTAAAAAAAGTAAGAAAATGGCTAATTTTGAGCTCTGTTTTGAGGAGCTTAATGGGCATGAACAAGAAACCTAAATCTGGATTAACATACCTTATAGTATGGTCTAGAAGAAGGGCCAAGTGGTTAAGCTCTTGTCTTAACCAAGGAGTCTAAACAAATCACCAAACTAGCATGGAAAATCACTAAAACTACAATTTAGCAAATTTGTCTAAGTATGAAATCTTGAGATTTTTCTATTCTACTTAGAACTCAATTTGGACACCTTAGACAAGTATGTTAGAGGTATGCTAGGCTATTCCAAGTGTTGGAATGCTAATATATACAAGAACTTGTGAAGTTAGTGTGTAAAAGCTTGAAAAAGCTAGGTCTAAAGGGTCAAAACTCAATCTATGCTTGGTAAACCTAAAGGAATGCTAGAACTAGTCTTAACTAGATAAAATTCAAGTGTTGGAATGAACTAAAGTGGCTAGAAATGAAATTGGCAAGAGTTGACCAAAACTAGTGAACTCAAGAACACATGAACCCTTTATGTTCTAAATCATGAATAAAATGTAAATGATGAATTTAAAGTCATTCCTATTGCATGATATAAACATGTCAAACCCCATCAAAGTGAAAGATAACTAATGAGAAAACATGGATGAGGTATTTGAAAAATGTATACAATATCTCAGATATAGAAATCTAAACTACCACCATGATAACTGAAATTACATGTTTTGCTATCAATTCCACATACAATGTAGGTTGTGCAAGGAACGCAGAAGTTGGTGTAATGGTAAAACCCCGGTACAGGCAAGTTTCTCAGTTTATTTATGTGGACTTATAATTGCTATAGATAACTGTTAAAATGATTTATGTTTATAAGTATGTAATACCTATGAACTGTATTATTTGCTTTGTGAATGATGAATGTCAAATTATGACTAATTATCGAATTGAGTCGGGGAACTCAATATATATGTGCAATGAATGACATGTACAGGACATGTGTAGTATGCTACGGTACGTATGTTGCTACCAGCAGGACATAAATGTGATAATGCATCTGTAATATGCTTGAACCCCAAGAATATAAATTCATGAACTGAATGTGAACATATGTGCTATGTGATGCATGATAGACTGTTATACTTGCTGGGCCGTCGTGCTCAATCTTGCTTAATTTGCAGGTTAAAGCTAGGATGCGATCTATCGTGATTAAGAGCGCATGAAAAGAAGGCTAGTGATTTAGTTGAGATTGTGTTGAATCATTTGATGGTATTTTCATGTGTAAATCACAGATGTGTAAATTTTTGAATTATTCGATAGATGAAGATTATTTGTTCTAAAAAGGGAATATGCTTGAAAGAATGAATTGTATATTTATACTCATATCTATTCAGATTAAATAAATCATGTAATGACTATGATTCTAGTATAAAGAAGAATTGTAAAGGTTGCGATTCAGGGAATGAATGAATGGAAAGAAAAAAAAAATTATTCCGTATTTTTAGCTATTTTAACATTAAATAATGTTTTAAAGCTAGAACAGGATAATATTAACGCACAAGATTGGGAAGAAAAATTGTACCGATTTTGGGGGCGTTACACTATGTATCCTTGACTTCAAAGGAAGTTGGGACAAGTTCTTGCCATTAGTAGAATTCTCCTACAAAAACAATTATCAAGCAAGTATTGGCATGGCTCCATTCGAGGCATTGTATGGACGCAAATGTCGTTCTCCAGTATGCTGGGATGAGGTGGGTGAAGCAACATTATTGGGACCAGAATTAGTACGTATGACTACGGAGAAGATTCAAATGATTCGACATTATATAAAAACCTCACAAGATCAACAAAAAGAGTTATGCTAATCTTAATCAAAAGGACGTGGAATTTAATGTTGGAGATCATGTGTTATTACATGTTGCACCATGGAAAGGAGTTATAAGATTTGGAAATAGAGGAAAGCTCAATCCTCGATTCATTGGCCCATTTAAAATCCTTGACCGAGTAGGAACTGTGGCCTATAGACTCGCCTTACAGCCAAGAATGTCTCGTGTTCATAATGTTTTTCACATATCTATGTTACGTAAATATGTGAAAGACCAGAACCACATTATTGAATTAGAACCGGATGAGATAGCAGAAGATTTAACGTATGAAGAGGTGCCTGTTCAAATCTTGAATAAGAAGGATCATATTTTATGCTCCAAGGTTATACCCCAGGTCAAAGTTTTATGGAAAAACCATGATGTTGAGGAAATGACCTGGGAGTTAGAATCTGAAATGAAGTCAAGATATCCCCACCTCTTCGACATACCAGTACGTACCCTAATTTCGAGGACGAAATTTCATAAGAGGAGGAGGTTGTAAGACCCCAACTTTTATGAATAAAGATTATTTTTTTCTCGAAATATATTTTTGAATATTATGGTGTGGATTTGATATAATAGTTGTGGGTAATATTTAAAATTTTTGCAAATTAAGCAAGTGGTTATAAAATATTCGTTTGGTCAGAGAATATTCATTTTAACATGAATATTTGTACGACGGCACAATCATTAGTGGACCCCACAACGGAAGTATTGTTGTAGTTAGAAAATGACAGAAATATCTTTTTATAATAATAACGGCGAAAGTTTTACCGTTAAACTGTTGAACTACCCGATGATAAAATTACAGTAAAACTTGTGGTTACATAGTAGCACACGATATTGATTATTGATGCTTACGTGAGAAGTTACTCAATTATATTCAATTATTGCTACAGTAATTGTTGCGTAATATCTCTCATATTATTGATTCAATTATTATCATAGTATCATCTGTATAATATTTTATATTTTTAAATCAATAATTGAGATGAAAAAGTTATTTATATTAGTATTTATAATACTGACGATGTTTAGAAAGTTCTGTCGAGGAAAGGGGTTTGGTCACCTAATTGCGCGCCAGTAGGGAGAAATCCTTATCGAAAAGCCCCATCTTTCCTATGAATGATCTGGTTATTAAATATTGTGAGTTATAGTATTAATGATGAATAGGTTCGTATTGATTAAAGATGAAATTGTTGATAAAAATATTTCCATTGTGTTGGGATTTTTTGTGTTAGTGGTAATTGATATTTATTTCGATAATAATTGATTTCTGGATGTTAAATTGATCAAACTGGCAATTAATTAGATAAATGAGCAATTAATTGCTATTAGTTCACATGCATATAACTATTTGTTCACATGAATGGAACTATTGATTCACATGCATGTACTATTAGGGGAAGTGGTGCAAGATTGATAATACTTGTAGGACTAAATTAAAAATAGAGGAAAAGATGAAGGTACTATACTGTAATAATTCGAGGCCCAAAATGTGTAATTATCAAAACTATGTTTTTCTATAAATAGAAGTTCATTCTTCTTTCATTCTCACCAATTCACTAAGACTCACAAGATCAATTATAGAGAGAGAATCTATAAATAGTAGAAGTTGGACTATCAGTATATTAATATTAATTCTAGTAGAAGTTCACAGTCCTAAGTGACTGCTCAGTGTTCATTATTTTGAAATCTTGAATTGATTAAGTGTTGAATTTTATTGATATCTTTTTGTCCTTAGCAACTATTGTTGAGAACTATCGATATTTCTTGATATCCTTGAACTATCATTATTGTTGTACCCTTGAAAATTTAAAACTATATTGATCACCCTTATTTCTATATTACTTGTTGAGCAAACGTTTTGCTTATTCTTGCTTTCCCTAAAAACTTTTCAGTTAAGGCAGAACAAGGCGGACCCTCGGGCACTGATAAGGTTAAGGGCAAGGGCAAAGATACGAAGTAGCTTCATATTTTTTTAGAATTGTTATGGCTATGTAAAGACCTAAATTATGTTTATGTATTAGTTATGTCTAAACTTTGTTTAAGTCTGTTTAAGGTATGTAAGAGATGTTAAGTTACGAAACCTTGGGACATGATTATTTATATTATTAAATGTAATCTATTCTATTATTTCTTTTGCATAAGATGTTATTTAGTCATTAGATTTGTAGCACGTGGCGAAGCAAATTTGAGACATGAGTGGTCTAAATTTGGGGGCGTCACATGTTGATATCAAAGCTGTAGTAATAAAACCTTAGGAGAAAGAGTCCTTAGATTATAACTTAGGAGAAGTTAGAAAAAAGGAACGGGTGAAACTCATGTAGAGTTTTCATAGAGAGAGACTTAGTGTGTTATGGAATATAATTTCATTTTATACAATGAACTTATGTTTTATTTACCATCTTGATGGAGTTTGTTATTTGTTTTCTTTTGTTTGTGGTTGTTGGATGACTAACATGGGAGGACCCAGTAGAGTGGTAGAGGAGGATCCCCGTGATATACACGTTGTGTATGAGGCACCATTGATAGCTGAGCCCATTTCGGCAGTGGCTCCTATCGATGATGATGATGATGATGAGGAGGAGGAGATGGAGCTATTTCCCAAAGAGTCTGATCTAGAGGAAGAGCTTATGAGGGATGAGCCCATGAAGGACTATGACGAAGACACATTCGAGGATCGGATGTTGGGGGAGTACGAGGAGCGAATCCTAGAGTTAGACTGCAGTGTCCAGGAGCAAGAGGTTGAGGCTAAAAAAAGGGAGTCCGAGTTTTAGAAACTGAGGGACGAGGACCATCAGAGAAAGTTAGTGATGCAAGAGTTGGAGGTGGAGATTGCCCACCGCAAGGAGGCAGGAATCCAAATGGGGAATTTGTTTCAAAGGTCGGTGGCTAGGAATGTCGACTTAGCGGGAAAGCTAGAAGAAGTGGAGCAAAGAGAGTTAAGTGAGAAGACAGAGAAGGAAGCTCTCCGTACTCAACTAGAGATGGAAGCGATGGAGAGGATTCACTTAGAGGAAAAGTGGGATAAAGCCAATGATATGACTAACGATTTAGAAGATGAGGTAAGATGCAAAAGGAGGAAGATGAACAAGATGGGCTATGCTTTGCGCACGGCCATGGTAAGATTGATTGATGGTGTATATCATTACCCAGCAGAGCAAGGACAGACCCTGTAAGACCCCAACTTTTTATGAATAAAGATTGAATTTTCTCTAAATATTATTTTGAATAATAAGGTGTGGATTTGTTATAATGTTATAGTTGTGGGTAATATTAATAAAATTTTGCAAAGTAAGCAAGTTGTCATTGTGACACCCCCAAATCCGGGTACTTCATTCCCTCAAGATTTGGTTTTAACTTGATAAAAATATTCATGTCTAACTACTCAATCATAATAAAATTTAATAATAAACCTTCCATTAAAGGATTACATTAATAAAAATCTCTCAGGTTATCTAACCTTCAAATACAAACATAATATGCAGAAAAATTAAATAACTTCATTACAATAATTAAAATAAAGTCTAACAACAAAATGTCAACATGTTTACAAGTCTTCAATACTTGTTCATCTTTCCTTTCCCTTTACTGGAGCTAGGTACATCGACCTTCTCAACTTTAGCTATAATATTTATATAAGCAAAAGTGAGCGAACAAGGCTCACTTGAAATGAAAGTGAATAAAACTTTACAACAATTGTCAAATAATAGGCTCAATAGAACTGAATAATATGCCCTATTATTGATAATCAAAATTCTGAAATATATATTTGAGGGTCATAAGACCACGAACTATGTCTATAGTTATAAGTAATCTTTCAACTTAAACTTTAACAGTCATGAGACTATAGGGACTCCTCGTACTTAGGGGGATCAGCCCTTCATACAATGTATTGTGCACAAACATTTCAACGCTATGCGTAAATTATCCCCTAATAATAGGGTTGTTCATCTCAGCATTTAGAATACAAGTCCGCACCAAAGTAAGTTTGGTTTGGATATGTTTCAAGGTAATTTAGGTTTAACGAACATCAACTAAGAATTAGTTGAATAAAAAGTTAATAACATTATGCTTATAGAATAAATCATGAGTGAATCAACATTGTATACTAAGGTCATGCTTTAGGAATAATCTAATAGCATAAACATGAAATAACATAACATACCTTGCTTGAACAATATTAAGCTAATGTTATTTAGAATTGAGTACTGAGCATGCATAACAATAGTAAATTGAACGATGAAACTTGTTCAACACTAATATATCAGAATGTAGAAACTTGCATGCTAAATAACAAGTTAAAGATTAGAGAACTTGCTCAACATAAGAATAAGGTTTAGGAAACTTGCACTACTACAAAACAGTAAATAGACAACACTTAAATCACAACGTTGTAGTATTTTTTTTACAACGTTTTTAAAAAAAACATTGTAGATATATATTCAAAAATGTTATCTATTTAAAAGGGCATTTTTTTTGTGTTAACTAGATAAGGTTTTTAAAAAAAACGTTGTCATTCGAGAAAAACACGGAGCTTTAAAAAATGATGCTGAAGTGAAAACTTAAATAATAAGTATCACTCTTATGCTAGAGCTCCCAGTCTCCAGGCGAGATCTGAAACTTCTCCCTCGCGATTGCCTTTCTCCTTGCCTTTCGACCCTCTTCCGGCACGCTGAGCACCGGTTCGGTCTGACCACCTGCTCTGCAAGCGTCGATATTGTACAAACCAACCGATCGAGAGAAGTTTCTGACAAGGACACCGCCGATGAAGACGACAAAACCACCGCCAGAGCTGGAGACAATTAAGGGTTCGGGTAGTTGAAACCTTTGGGTTCGGGCTGCGATTTTAGTGATGCAAATGGAAACAGTCACTGCTCTTTGATCTTCTATCGAAGTTGCACCGTATGAATTTGCCAGATCCGTTATTTCGATATCAAGCTTACCTGATTTCGCTCGGCTCTATACCAAATTTTGGATTAAGGTAATACTTTACTTGATAATATGTAGTATTTGATTATTGTAGAGTTTTTTTGGGGTGGGGGGTTGGGGGGGGGGGGGACTGTACGTGCAGTGAAGATAAAACTTGGGTCTTTCTAATTTTGTTTGGATTTAAAGTAAAGAAATTGTAAGCCTAAATTATTTTTAAAAATTGGTTTTGAATTTGTATATTATTCATGTTTAAATTTGAATAATTTAGTATGCAAATTATTAAGCTAATTTGAACATTAGGTATTTAACCATGTTAAGTAAAAGTTGAATTAAACTGGTTTGTATTTAATCTTGTTGGGTAAAAGTTGGATTAAGCTGGTTTTGAGCTTGAAGGGAGCATAATATATTAGTTCTGGTTCAAAAGGTTGACTTAGTTCTTAGATTTTTCTATCCAGTTCAAAATTTATCTAGTTGAATTAAGCTGGTTTGTATTTTACGGGTTTATTTGTATGTGTTTGAGCACTATCATGCTGTACTCCTAGTGTTTACATGTATTTTGATCTTTACTTTAGTTTATTATCATATGAGCTCTTCTCCCACTAGCTTGTTGAGCAACTTGTACATAGCTTACCTTAGACTTTCATGTTGTGTATGAGCTGAAACATTGATTGAATATTTACTGACAGATGTATGAGCTGAAACATTGATTGAAATTATTTTGGTGGTATAACTAGGTCCCACATTCATTAAGATGTCAAAGTTAAGTAATAAATTCTTAACCTTGTGTTGTTATCTGATATGATGATTCATATTCTGAAAATTTTCCAGCTTTGTAGCTGTTCACATTTTTAGTTTGGAAAAGAAGTAACTTAGAATATTTGACTTAATACTCATTGTTATTTGCATAAGATGATGTCCTAGGCTGCCGTTTAATGCAAGCTTATTGCTGCAATATTCTCCTCACCAAATATGGTGGAGCGCTTGCATTATATTGGTATTGGAGTCCATTTCTGTGGAGTTGCCTATCTAGAAGCTGGATTAGAAGATCATGTGGTTGAGTGTTATTCCCAGTCTCACATGATCAGGGGACTCCTGGCTAACATGATCGGTCCTCGTAATGCCTAGGATTTCTATGTACATGCATTGTAATATAGAAGTACGCGCAACTATTGCATTTCCACTTTCCACTTTAATTATAGACATTATAGTTGTTGGTTCTCTCACATGGTATAGGTGGTTAATGATGTATACCTTCTTTAAATTTGCACTAGTCATTGCATCGGTTTTAATATTTGAAGTCGTTTTATGCAATCCATCTGTGTTGTTCCACTAATTATATGGTGCCTACTCCAACTTGTAGGAGTTTTTCTCGCAGTTTCTTCCAACACCCAGTATCAGATTATTAACGGGTTGGAATGTTTGGTAGAAGTGTCTGCAATGGCAAAGCAGGTTCCACCGGTTGTAATGGCATTTACAGTTGGAGTGCGATTTGAAAACAACGTCTATGGTGGAATGCAATTTATTGACTGGGCCAGGTGGAGTGGTGTGCAATAAGTATGGGTGTTTCAGATTTATTCAAAGGAAGCAATCTATTTTGACTTTTTAATAATGAATGAGGTGGGAAATGTCTTCAACATATTTATTCATATATATGCTTCTTATAGATGCCTGATTGGTTAGTTTTTACACGGTCAGGTTGTATTGAAACCCTTTTACTGGAGCTTTGTGTTTCTTTAACAAAGAATTTTCTGTTATTCAAGATCAAAGAAGATCAAAATTAAAATCAATGGAAATAGAGGAAGACCTGGATTCTGTCATGGCAAACCTCATAAATTCTGTGGCAAACTTGAACGTTAAGCTATTTCAGTGTGTTATTGAGATTAAGGTGGAGATTTTTGCGCAGTAACTGTTGATTTTTAGCTGTATAGTGTATACACCTTTGTCAAATATTTGGATTGATTTTAGTTTTAGTATTATTGTCTTCTCACTCTTCATATACTTTTATTTTGGCAGAACTTGCTTATCGAGGAAATTTCTCATTGAAGAAGTTTTGCTGAACAAAATATGGTATCGATTGAGCTTGATTCTAAGGTATTATGTTTGCATTATATTGCTGGCACAATATGTGCTACTCACGCTTAGTGAACATATCTTTTCCTTGGTAGAGGCCCCATAACAATTCTGTAGTGTTTTTCAATTAATTTTGATAAATTCATAGCACCTATTATTACTACAAGTATTGGTGCGAGTAGAAGTCCGCTTTATTCATATAACCTCTCGTGCAGTTCCTTAACTCATGCAGGTGCATGAATCAATGGTGAGGCAACTTTACAAGGCCCAATTGAGGAGCAACTTTACAACTTTAAAGTGCTGATTCTTTTTTCAAAACATCTTAATATCTAAATACAATAATTATTTGTGATTAGTATTTTATTCTTTCAACTTCTTTCAACTTTTTTGCTTTAATAATCCAATCAGTTTCATGGTGATTAGTATTTTATACACTAATTATCTTGATTTTGTTATCTATAGGAAGTTGCTATTATGGTGATGGAATTATACCCATTATAGTTTCTGATTACTTGTAGGAAAGAAAGTACAGTTCTCTAGGTATATCTTACTGATTTTCAATTATAATTTCATTTCATTTACTTATAGAATTGTTGTGCGTGTATTTAAAAATTTCAGACTTCAGAAAGGAAATGTTAGGTTGTTTAGCAGTGACAGTGAACTGAAGCTGTACAATTATACTGATTACCTGATTACATGTACAATTATTTATGAAACAGTTATCTGTGAGTTGCATACAGGCAAGATAATGTCTCCCAATTTGTTAGAACGAAAGCTGTTTTGAGTCCAATGTTATACTGACTACCTGATTGGCAAAGGAGTACTAAAAAAATACACTCCTGGATTTTCCAAGTCAGGACTCCAGAGTAAGACCAGACAACACTGTTGTGAAGATTTTTATTTTATTTTATTTTTATTAGTTATGTTGGCCTTTCTCACACGGTTCTCAATTAGGTTTTATATTTTACAGATGTTAGTTGGATTTGGCAGTGGGATTTTGTAAGGACTAAGATTTGATTTTTTTTGTTTAAGACACCATATATGTTATTTGATATTTTATCGTCACTTAATATTTTACAAGAATTGTGTGTGGTTGGAATACTTGGAATCTTTTATAAATGATTGAAGTTAGAACTCTTTTAATCTTTCAGGCTACAATATGTTAATCTTTCAGGCATTAGCATATTGCATGTGCATTGGTAATGTAGGTGAATTACAATCCTTTTTTTAATCTACAACATTTTTAAAACGTTGTGCAAATGTGTCTAAACGTTGTCTGATATACTAAACAACGTTTTTACCAAAAAAAATGTTGTGGAATCATACATTCTACAACATTTTTAAGCATCTGCTAATTTTTGGAAAACAAATCTACAACGTTTTTTTCCTAAAAAACGTTGTGTATTGTGCTTAACTACAACGTTTTAAAAACGTTGTGTAAGGGTGTCAAATAGACAACACCCTTAACCACGATGTTTTTTTGACTGAAACCACAGCATTTTTTTCGCGTCGTCTATTTACTGTTTTGTAGTAGTGTTGCCTTGCGTGTAGGCTAAACCGTAATAGTTTGATTCACAATATCCTAATCACATATCATTAGGATACAATTGATAAGTAGGTTTTATACCTACTTATCCGGTATCTATTACTTAAATTTGTTGCTTAAACTCATGTTTCTTAGTTACTTTTCATGCATTTCATGTTCATTTTGTAGGTTATACGTTTGGGAGCGATGTGAGCGACTATTGGTAGGAAATGCAAGGAAAATTCAAGGAAAAAGCAATCCGGACATCATTTATGCTTTCATGTTCAATTCATGTTCTTAGCTTGGAGCTTATACTATATTGTAGAACGTTTTCTTAGGTTTCCGGAACATCTTGAATCATTCAAATCGGAGTTCGGATGAAAGAGTTCTGACATTTCTACCAACGGATGTTGAACTTCACCGTTTTGGGTGGTCATTTGCATAGTAGTCACTTCCAGTCCAATTTCAACCTTCATCCGTTCGTTATTTCTCAAACCTCGAAGAATGAAAGTTGTAGATCTCGTCGATAGCTTCGATTTGGTAGGTCGCGAGCCCCGTAACTCCTCTCGATTTAAAAGTTATGACAGTATTAGCAGAGGAGGTTCCAGCAGAAAATTAATTGACATTTTGCACCTTAGCCGGGGCTGGACGTTTTTGTGCCTTAGGACCCAGCTGAGGCTGGGGTCCTGGGCGTTTTAGCAACCTACTACCCAGCCGGGGCTGGCCTATGCGAAAAAGAGTAGATTTTGTCCGAATTTGAGTCCGAAAAGGATTGTTTCGAGTTGTTTGATTCAAGGACTTCCAAGAGGACTTAAAGACATGTACAACGCTTATAAAAAGAGGGGAATAACACATATTAGAACATATTATGAGGGGAGATTAGGGAGTTTTTGGAAGAATTCTATTAGATTAGATTAGAGTAAATTAGATCAAAACACTAGTTTTTCTTAAATTTGGAGATTGAAGCAACTTGAAGACCATTGAAAATCAAAAGCAGGAGCTTGAGGAAGAAGAAGATTTGCTGACAACAGATTTATTCTTTAATCTACTCTTATTTTTATCTTTCAATGTTATTTCAAAGTGTGGATTTTTAGTTTAAATTCAATAATTATGAACTAATTCTTTGTTTGAGATTACAATGGATTTTATTGTGTAGTTTATTTTAATATGATTCGTTATCAATTCTTATGTTCTATTTAGAGGATTGTCTATTGTGATTTGGACTTAATTGTTTAATTGCTTGGCCATCAATTACCGTGATAATCTATATGAACTCGAGAGATGAAGTATAGATTTAGATCTAATCATGATAGCATGTGTTTAGGATTTTGTTAATAACTTAAACTTGATGTTTGTTAAGGTAGAGATATGCTTGACATCGCATGTAATTGGATAGAAAACTTATTCTTAAACTTTCTTCAATTGTGATTTACATAGAGATATAGTGGGTTAGTTGATTAAGGTGTTTAACGGATTTCTATCTTAATTGTGGATTGACGTTAATACGGTATTAGTGCATCGAGAGGTGGTTAATACTACTTTCGTGTTCTTGATTAACAATTCGGGATAGAGAATAATTGATGAGAAGTGTGTTAACCTAAATGAATCAATAAGTGAAGTTGTGATCTTAAATCTCCATAATCTAATTTTTAATTAATGGTAATTAGAATTAGTTTAGTTAAATATTTTAATTTATAACATTAAATTCATTTGTTTAAATAAGATTGAGTTGGTTACGGGTTAGTACTTGGTGATTTTTATTAAATAATTCTATGTGGGAACGATACTCAACTTATCACTTTATTACTTGTTGACCACGTATACTTGCGTGTTGTGCGTAACTAGATTTTACCCAACAAGTTTTTGGCGCCGTTGCCGGGGAATTAGTTTAATATCTCTTTGCCAATATTAGTTTCAATCAAATTAGTCTTAATTTAAATATTTTTATTCTTATTGTTAATTCTCTTCCTATATTTCTCTCTTTTTAGGTACCATGGATGACTTTGCGTATCAATGGCCATACACGAACATAACTCAACCAAAAGAAACGGAGATTGACAGACTCGCGACACTTTCCGCAATGTCAGCACAAATTAAAGAACTTTCGAGGAAGTTGGACGTTATCGCAGCCCAACATAGTCGAAGGAGGACAATCATGTGTGACTATTGTGCTGGCAACCATCCGAATCATCAATGCACCGTTAGTTTTGGGCGGGGACAACAAGGTGGTGTATACTTTAACCAGTATGCATATGATAATTACCATCAAGTTTGGGGGTATCACTCGAATTCTTCATGGAGCTACAACTATCAAGACCAATACTCTGCTCCAAGTCCAACATACACTCCAGAATTCTCATATTCACCTCCAATGCGACAAGAAGACAAATCAGAGTTTATGGAATTCATGCTAAGGGCTATAGCAGAAAAAGAAGAGTTTATAAATAGTCAGGAGCTGTCAATCCAAAATTTTAATAATTGGATGGAAAAACGTTTCACAGCCTCAACCAATGGTCTTCAATACATGGCTTCCGAGATTGAAACAGAAAGTTCAAGGCTGGAGGAATTATTGTCCAAGTTCATAGTAGATGAGTAATCAAGCGAGGGAAAATCAAAATCTTGCGGATCAGATAGAGCAAATGACCGAAGCCGTAAGCAACCTTCCTCCAAACACTTGGCTTTATGACATGGATGATGAAATTAACGGAGAACCTGAACCAAATCTACAACTGGATGAGCCTCAAGATGTTGAAAAAGAGGAGACAAGTGGGGATAATGACAACAACGTCGGTGAAGAACTAGCTATGAGTACCAATGAGGATGAGCCGATGTTACTAGTGCCCCAAGTTCCTTCTCCGCCAAAGATCAAGGGTCCAGTTAGATTTGCAAAACCGTGCCCGCTTGGTAGTCATGTCGTCGGTAAGGCTCTTTATGACATGAGAGCTGGTGCAACAATGAAGCCCTGGTGGGACGAGAAAGATAAGATAGACGAAGAGCTCATTGTGTTTGACACACTTCCATGCCCAGATATGATTACAAACACAATAGAGATAGCACCTAATTATTTGCCCTTCTTCATGGAGATCATAACAAATCAGAGAATGCTAGGTGATTTTGATGCATTGGCTATCGTAAATGGGAACCTACCAAAAGCTATATCATTTTCGATGGATGGAAGGTTCCTCAACTTTCGAAGAGGAATTGGATAGCATTGACCAGAAAAAAGTCAGGCTAAAGACTATAAATCAAGCGCTGACTGGGAGGCAACCCAGGAATTTTTTATATTTATATGCTTTACTAGTTTATTTAGTAGATAGGAATTAAGTTGTTTATTAAGTTCTCTTATAATCTAATCCATGTTGTATCTCTTCATTGCAGGTATTGGAGGTCCAATGGATAGCAAAATGATCGTCGCAGCCATCGCCACCATCAACTCACACTTAGCTGATTATAGGGAAGTTCTCTTCTACTTATCGCTATATTCTTACAATGAGGACATTGTAATTGCTAAGTTTGGGGGAGTTTAGTTTAGTTCGTTATTGCATGTTTAGTTTCATGTTTATGTTATCTTATTTTGCATATGTTGTTAATATAGTTTAGGTTTATTATTAAAAAAAATCAAATTTTTTTCAAAAATAATAGTTAGTTACTATGTTCATCTTGCATGAGTCCAGCTATTTGATATTTACAGTTTATTTTGGCCAATGATGAGAATAAGATTGAGTAGACAAGTAGCATAATACTGACTATTAGAGCTTTGATTTGATTTTTTGTTATGAGTTGAATCTTTTTCTGTTTAAAACTGTTATAATAAGGATAGCACAATAAAAACAACTTGTTGATTGATTGAGTTTAAATTGATACATAATGGGACTCTAAAGGATAATGCTAGTTTGAATGAAAGAATGAGAAGAATAAGTAGTGATGACTAAAGTTCGATAAAAACTTAAGTTTGGGGGAAAAATTTGGGATATATAAGCTTCAAAAAAAAGAAAAAAATAATACCGTGGCTAGTTTTGTTTCGGGGCCTTTGTTACTTGAGCAAGTACGCCCGAAGGGGTGTCTTAAAACCTAGCGTCCTAAGGTCTTATATGGTCTGGGAGTCGTTGGTCGAAAGCTCGCTAAGGGGTAGCACTGTTAGCCTAATGGAATGAGACATTGCACAGTCATGGTTAAAAAGTAAAAAAAAAAGAAAAAAAATAATAAAACGGGAAAAGAGCAAAAAGCCCCCATAATGAAAAGTAAAGCATAAGTATCCCAGATTGGACTCTTGAACTTGGTGGATGTTTGACTTTAGTTGGATCTAGCTTGTTCGTGATTTTTTTTGTGTTTACACTGTATGATGCCTTTGAAGAGACTTGTTATGTGTTAAATTTGATTTTATATCAGTTAACATTGTTGTGGAGCACACACGCATTATACCAGTGATAACAATTTAAGACTTGATGATTGACTAGGAAATTGTTGATTGGTTTTGATATGAAGTATTATCGTGTTTGCTTGATTGCTCTAAGGCCGAGTGAATAGATTTGTATTTATCAATACTGCTGGATTCGTAGGCATGTAGATTATTTGCATTTCATTACATTGCATTGCATTATGTTGTGTTGCTTGGGGACAAGCAACGATTTAAGTTTGGGGGTATTTCATAAGTAGGTTTTATACCTACTTATCCGGTATCTATTACTTGAATTTGTTGCTTAAACTCATGTTTCTTAGTTACTTTTCATGCATTTCATGTTCAGTTTGTAGGTTATACGTTTGGGAGCGGTGTGAGCGACTATTGGTAAGGAAAAGCAAGGAAAATGCAAGGAAAAATCAATCCGGTCATCGTTTATGTTTTCATCTTCACTTCATGTTCTTAGCTTGGAGCTTATACTTTATTGTAGAGCGTTTTCTTAGCTTTCCGGAACATCTTGAATCATTCAAATCGGAGTTCGGATGAAAGAGTTATGACATTTCTACCAATGGACGTTGAACTTCACCGTTTTGGGTGGTCATTTGCATAGCAGTCACTTCCAGTCCAATTTCAACCTTCATTCGTTCGTTATTTCTCAAACCTAGAAGAATGAAAGTTGTAGATCTCGTCGATAGCTTCTATTTGGTAGGTCGCGGGCCCCGTAACTCCTCTCTGTTTAAAAGTTATGACAGTTTTAGCAGAGGAGGTTCCAGCAGAAAATTAATTGGCAGTTTGCACCTTAGTCGGAGCTGGACGTTTTTGTGCCTTAGGACCCAGCCAGGGCTGGGGTCCTGGGCCTTTTAGCAGTCCACTACCCAGTCGGGGCTGGGTTTTTACAAAGGAAAAAGCCAGCCGGGGCTGGCCTATGCGAAAAAGAGTAGATTTTATCCGAATTTGAGTCCGGAAAGGATTGTTTCGAGTTGTTTGAGTCAAGGACTTCCAAGAGGACTTAAAGACATGTACAAAGCTTATAATAGGAGGGGAATAACACATATTAGAACAGATTTTGAGGAGAGATTAGGGAGTTTTTGGAAGAATTCCATTAGATTAAATTAGAGTAAATTAGATCAAAACACTAGTTTTTCTTAAATTTGGAGATTGAAGCAACTTGAAGACCATTGAAAATCAAAAGCAGGAGCTTGAGGAAGAAGAAGATTTGATGACAACATATTTATTCTTTAATCTACTCTTATTTTTATCTTTCAATGTTATTTCAAAGTGTGGATTTTTAGTTTAAATTCAATAATTATGAACTAATTCTTTGTTTAAGATTACAATGGATTTTATTGTGTAGTTTATTTTAATATGATTCGTTATTAATTCTTATGTTCTATTTAGAGGATTGTCTATTGTGATTTGGACTTAATTGTTTAATTGCTTGGCCATCAATTACCGTGATAATCTATATGAACTCGAGAGATGAAGTATAGATTTAGATCTAATCATGATAGCATGTGTTTAGGATTTTGTTAATAGCTTAAACTTGATGTTTGTTAAGGTAGAGATATGCTTGACATCGCATGTAATTGGATAGAAAACTTATTCTTAAACTTTCTTCAATTGTGATTTACATAGAGATATAGTGGGTTAGTTGATTAAGGTGTTTAACGGATTTCTATCTTAATTGTGGATTGACGTTAATACGGTATTAGTGCATCGAGAGGTGGTTAATACTACTTTCGTGTTCTTGATTAACAATTCGGGATAGAGAATAATTGATGAGAAGTGTGTTAACCTAAATGAAGCAATAAGTGAAGTTGTGATCTTAAATCTCCATAATCTAATTTTTAATTAGTGGTAATTAGAATTAGTTTAGTTAAATATTTTAATTTATAATATTAAATTCATTTGTTTAAATAAGATTGAGTTGGTTATGGGTTAGTACTTGGTGATTTTTATTAAATAATTCTCTGTGGGAACGATACTCAATTTATCACTTTATTACTTGTTGACCACGTATACTTGCGTGTTGTGCGTAAATAGATTTTACCCAACAACAATTAGTCACTACAGATACTCTGTATACAAAGTAGTACCTATTTTATGTATGGCTTAATTTTGAATCACATAATCAAGTTACATCAAAAAAATAATAATAACACTCGTTAAGTATTAATAATATGCTCATTCTTAGCACTATAATACCACAATAATAAAATTATATATTTAACAATCATAGTATATTATTATATCAATAATTACAGACTCTGTGTATAAGAAAACTCATTTCTGGTCATACTGCTAACCGGCACTGCGACGCCACAATTTGCACTGTGGTCGGCGCTGCGGCGCGGTGTTAGAGCTATAGCGCAAAGCACAGGCCGTGGGTCGGCGCTGCGGTGCGAAAGTCGGGGCTGCGACTCTGACTTTGGCGCTGAGGTGCGAAGTTTAGAGCTAGGGCGCTGATTTTGGCGCTGAGGCTGCGAGTTAACACGAAGAATAGAACAAAGCTAAATTTCTATCTATATCTTAATTTCTAATTCCAATTTATCATGTATAACTTACGTAAATTACACATAAGCATTTCCTATCATACATATACTAATTTAAAACAACTAAATAATAATTTTTGAAAGATTAAATCTCTGAATGCCATGTTTTAAACCAAAAACTTCATTTTCAACATTGTTTGACAAAGTTAACACTTTAATTACTATTATACACCAAATTGATTCCTTTGACCTACGTTCTCTTTATTTCTTACCCAATTAACATACTCAAGGTTCAATTTCACAATTAACTCACAATCAAATACTAATTTTGGTACTCCTACAAGCCACGTTCATGCATATATTTTTACTGTAAAATCAATTCCTTTTTTGCAAACGTAATACAATCATATATATATATATATATATATATATATATATATATGATAGTTATAACATTACAATTACACATAATTTCATAACCAATTATGAAATATGGAATACAAAAATTTTGTAAGGAACTTTATACTATAGTCAAGAACATAGAGAACTATGTCGTAAAATAGATATATACATATAACTCTAAAGTAATGGGAAAAATACCTTTTGTTGCTTTGAAAATCCTTGCTAACCACTGAGAATTGCTTGAAAACTCAAAATTTTCTCTCAAATTCTCTCTGAAAACCTTCTTTTCTTTTCTCTATAACTTTCTTCTTAGACTTAGAAAATAACTAAAATACGTACACAAAACCTAACTGATAATCAAGTATGCGTAGAATAAAAGAAACTGATGTCCATAATAAGCCTAATAAATAATATCAGTTACAAAATATAATGTATAGATTATAAATATATTTTATTTATTATTTGATTTATTTTATTTATATTATTAAAATCCAAAATTCAAAAATCCAAAAGTCATAAGGCTCTATTTGGCAAAACTATTTAAAATTAAAGACTTAATATCTTTAAGCCTTGTTAGGCAAAACTAAATTAAACTCTTTTAATTTATTTTAACAACTCCTTTATAGTATAGTTTATGATCAGACTTTATTTAATTAAGTTTTCATACTTAATTTAATTAATTCTAATAACAATTTATTAAATTAATTTACCATATAAATCAATACAACAAAATTATAATTTTTTTATAATTATAATTTTATTTAAGAAATTAACACATTATTTTATTTACATATTCGAATTAAAATATCATTATAATAATTCATTTAATCATTATAAACTTTCTAACTTAATTATAATTTAAATTAGAATATTATCTCACGATGATCAATTTTCTTAACTCATAAATTATTTATTTAACACATAAATAATCAAATTAAATCACATTAAATAAATATTTATTCAACAATAAACACATCAATTAAATATTTATATAACTCAATAAATATTTTAAATTACAATTTAAAATTCTGGATTGTTACATCCTTCCCTCCTTACAAGGATTCTGTCCCCAGAATCATAACTCAAATAAATCATTCGTCACATTCTTCCCTACTTACAAAGATTTTGTCCCCAGAATCGAAGACGCAAATTAAACAAATAACTCAGGGAAATATTTCATCATTCTATCTTCGAGTTCCCACGTAGCTTCTTCAGCATTGTGGTTCCTCTATATCACCTTTTACGGAAGGTATTACTTTATTCCTGAGCACTTGTTCTTTCCTGTCAACTATCTGGATAGGAAACTCTTCATAGGACAAATCCTTATCAAACTGCAATGGTTCGTACTCGATTACGTGCTTGTAATCGGGTTTATACAGTTGTAACACCGAAACATGAAAAATATTATGAACGTTTTCCAACTCTGGAGGTAGAGCTACCTCATAAGCAACTTCTCCTACTCTTCGTAGCACTTCGAAGGGTCCAATAAACCTCAGGCTTAGCTTTCCCTTTTTACCAAAATGAATTTTCTCCTTCCAAGGAGAAACTTTTAAGAACACGTAATTTCCTTCGTCGAACTCTCGATCTTGTCTTTGTTGATCAGCATACTTCTTCTGTCTATCTTGAGCAGCTACCAATCTTGTCCTGATGAGTTTAACCACCTCAGCAATTTGTTGTACCAGTTCTGGTCCTAATAGTTGACGTTCACCAACTTTATCCCAGCACAGTGGAGTTCTTCACTTTCTGTCGTACAATGCTTCATAGGGCGGCATGCCGATGCTTGCGTGGTAACTGTTGTTGTAGGAAATTTCCACCAATGGTAAATGTTCATCCCAGCTCCCTTTGAAGTCCATGATGCATTCCCTAAGAATATCTTCCAATGTCTGAATCGTTCGATCGCTTTGGCCATCTATTTGCGGATGATATGTCGTACCCATTCTCAACTGTGTTCCTATGCATTCTTGTAGTCTCTACTAGAAGTTTGACGTGAATCGTGGATCTATATTTGACACTGTCACTCTATGCCTCGAAACTATCTCTTTAACGTATAACCTTGCCAACTGATCAAGATTGAACCTAATCTTTAGTGGCAAAAAGTGTGCTAATTTTGTCAGTCTGTCCACTATCACCCAAATCTCATTGCATCCTCTCTGAGTAGTTGGAAGACCCACCACAAAATCCATTGTGATGTGTTCCCACTTCTATTCTGGTATTTCCAACGGTTGAAGTAATCCGCTTGGTCTTTTATGCTTGGCCTTGACTCTTTGACATGTCAAATATTTCGCGACATATTCTACAACATCTCTTTTTTGTGTTTGGCCACCAAAAATGTCATCGTAAATCTTGATACATCTTCGTACTTCCCGGATGAATCGAGTATCTTGAATTATGAGCTTCGGTCAAGATTTATTCTTTAATATCTGGTATAGCTGGAATCCAGATTCTTCCCTCGAACCTTAGTAGTCCTTCGATATTGATCTTGTATTTCACATCACTACCCTCAACCACTTTCTCTTTAATTTTCCCACAATCTTCATCTTGTAGTTGAGCATTCTTAACTTTGTCCACCAAAGTTGGACTAGCTTCCATTTGGAATAGTCCTTCATCGGATTCTTCTGGAAATTTTATTTCCAACTCTAGCTTTATCATTGCTGAAATAAGCTCCTCCTAAGTGGTTATCAGCATTAACTTTTTCCTACCTTTCCTGCTCAAAGCATCTGCAACCACATTTGCTTTTCCTGGATGATAAAAGATCTCACAATCGTAATCTTTTATCAATTCCATCCATCTTCT
The DNA here is from genome assembly GCA_020205505.1 of Panax japonicus. Classification (NCBI taxonomy): domain Eukaryota; kingdom Viridiplantae; phylum Streptophyta; class Magnoliopsida; order Apiales; family Araliaceae; genus Panax; species Panax japonicus. The sequence continues at coordinate 52,058,479 of CM035107.1, forward strand.
TTGACGCATGTTCAGGTCCTTCTGAGTGAAAATATACTTCAGACTCTTATGATCTGTATATATCTCACATTTTTCTCCATAGAGATAGTGTCTCCATATCTTTAGAGCAAATACCACTGCAACCAACTCTATATCATGAGTCGGATACCCTTTCTCGTAGTCCTTTAGTTGCCTTGATGTATATGCAATAACTTTACCGTTTTTCATAAGAACACAACCCAATCCTTTATGTGATGCATCACTATACACCACAAAGTTTCCTGTATTATCTGGTAATGATAACACAGGTGCCACACTTAACTTCTTCTTCAAATCTTGAAAACTTTCTTCACACTTCTCCGTCCAAACAAATTTTATAGCTTTCCTTGTCAAATTTGTAAACGGAGTGGCTATCTTGGAAAAATCTTGAATAAACCGTCTATAAAAACCGGTTAGTCCCAAGAAACTCCTCAACTCTGAAGGTGTTCTTGGTTGTTCCCAATTGATTACGGTTTAACTTTTGATGGATCCACTGAAATCCCATATTTGTCAATCACATGCCCAAGAAATTATACACGATTTAGCTAAAATTCACACTTAGAGAATTTCGTGTACAACTTTTCCTTTCTTAGTGTCTCCAACGTCAAACGTAAATGTTCCACGTGTTCTTCTTGAGATTTCGAGTACACCAGAACGTCCTCGATAAACACCACCACAAACTTCTCTAAGAATGGTTTAAACACCATGTTCATCAAATCCATGAATGCAGCAGGGGCATTGGTCAAACCAAACGACATCACTAGAAACTCGTAATGTCCATACCGAGTTCTGAATGTCATTCTAGGTACATCTTTCTTTCTTACTTTCAATTGGTGATATCCACTTCTCAAATCTATTTTCGAGAAGTATTTAACACACTCCAATTGATCAAACAAGTCATCTATTCTTGGTAACGGATATTTATTCTTGATAGTGAATTTGTTTAATTCCCTATTATCAATGCAAAGACGCATTGACCCATTCTTCTTCTTCATGAATAACACCAGTGCTCCCCATGGTGACACACTCGGCTAAATGTATTTCTTGTCTAACAGCTCCTGCAGTTGTACCATCAGTTCCTTCATCTCTACCAGAGCCATTCTGTACGGGGCCTTCGATATCGGGGCAGTTCCTGGTGCTAAGTCAATCACAAACTTAATCTCTCTGTCAGGCGGAAGTCCTGAAAAATCCTCCGGAAACACATCTACAAATTCCCTAACCACTGGTATCTCTTCCAGTTTCACACCCTTCTTCTGAGTATCGACTATGTAAGCTAAATAACCCACACAGTCTTGACTCAACAATTTCTTGGCTTGCATAATCTTCAGACATCTCGCATGTCTAGACGATTTGCTACCATAGAAAACTACCTTTGACGGGGTCATAAGGTTTACACATTTTTTTGGCAATCAATTATCGCTCCATAATTGAACAACCAATCCATTCCCAAAATAACATCAAACTCTCCAAGTTTTATCAAAATTAAATCTACCATCATGACATTTCTGTGACGCTCCCAAAAATAGTTATACATCACCCATGTTGAGTCGCCAAATACATGATACAAAATTCAAATACAACTTAATTATACAACAGTAGTGTAAAATACGACAAAACATAATCTAAGAGTTTTAATAAGAATATTGTCATCTAGACAATATCCACACTCAATGGAGTCCTCATTACATTTATTGTCACACTATTTTATAAAATAGTGAGGACTACTAAAACAACCATCTGGACCGTCAATTCGTTCCCCGACTCGTCCCAACTATATTCTCATTTCTTGAAGAGAACAGTGGAAGAAAAGGTGAGCTCAACTAGCCCAGTAAGAAATATTATGACTAAGATAATGCAGAATAATTTATCGTTAGCCTTCAACAGTGTTAAACTGTAAAAATATAACATCCACCAAGTTTAACTGCAGCGGAACAAGCAATCCATTAGAAGAGTCAAGTAGATAATAAAATCAACTATCTTCTATGATTTAAAAGGTTTTTCCTCACGACTGCTGTTAAACTTCTATTCAAATACGACTGTTGCCGACTCTAGATCATGAGTAGGATAATTCCTCTCATATTCTTTGAGTTGTCGTGAGGCATAGGCTATGACTTTCCCATGTTGCATGAGAACGCATCCTAACCCTTTGCCTGAAGCATCGCTGTATATAACAAATCCATCCGTACCAGATGGTATTGCCAAAACAGGTGCTGAAATGAGTCTCCTCTTGAGCTCTTGGAAACTCTTCTCGCATTCCTCTCTCTATACAAATTTTGTATTTTTCCGAGTCAGCTGAGTTAACGGAGTAGCGATTCGAGAAAATCCTTCCACGAATCTCCGATAATAACCAGCTAAGCCCAGGATGCTACGCACTTCGGTCACCGACTTTGGTTGCTTCCAACTTTTTACTGCTTCAATCTTTGCCGGGTCAACAGATACTCATTGTTTTGACACCACGTGCCCAAGGAATGCTACTTCCTCAAACAAGAACTCACATTTCTTCAGCTTGGCATAAAGCTTGTTTTCACGAAGCCTTTCAAGTATCAGCTTCAAACGGTGTTCATGATCTTCACGGCTTTTGGAATAGATGAGGATGTCATCAATAAAGATAACAACAAACTGATCCAAATATTCCTTGAATACACGGTTCATCATATCTATGAAAGCAGCATGAGCATTAGTCAATCCAAAAGACATGACTAAGAATTCATAGTGCCCGTACCGAGTTCTGAAGGCAGTCTTTGGAATATCCTTAGTTTTAATCTTCAGCTGATGATATCCAGAATGAAGATCGATCTTTGAAAAGAATTGTGCTCCTTGAAACTGGTCGAACAGGTCATCAATGCGAGGTAGCGGATACCTATTTTTGATGGTGACATGGTTTAATTCTCGGTAGTCAATACAAAGTTGCATACTCCTGTCTTTCTTCTTTACAAATAAAACAGGAGCACCCCAAGGAGATGTACTAGGACGAATGAAACCTATGTCTAACAATTCCTGTAGTTGGACTTTTAACTCCTGAAGTTCAATAGGAGCCATTCGATATGGGGTTTTAGAAATGGGTTTTGTACCCGGCTGAAGGTCAATAAAGAATTCAACATCACGTTCTGGGGGTAGACCGGGAAGTTCTTCAGGAAATACATCAGAAAATTCTCTAACAACAGAAATATTATTCAAATCTGACTTGTCTTTGTTCAAATCCATAACATGGGCTAAGAAAGCTTGACATCCATTTTTCAATAAACGAATAGCTTTATGGCTTGATATGATAATGACTGATTTTAGCGGTTTAGTTGTTTGAATTCGTATGACAGGTTGGTTAGGAATATGAAAACTAACAACCTTACAAAAACAATCAATTTTGGCATGATGAGTGGTTAACCAATCAATTCCTAAAATAACATCAAAAGCAAGTATCTTTAAAGATATAAGATCAATAGGTAATGTGATAGTGCAAACTTGGATCATGCAAGATTTATAAACTGTAGATGTAACGAAGGTTTCACCCAACGGAGTTTCAACAGATAAGTCAAAGTCCAATTTCTCCGGAGTCAAGTTTAAACGTTGAGCATAAGCAGGAGAGATAAAAGAATGGGTAGAACCGGTATCTAGTGGCCTTCCTCGTTGAACTTGGTTTTGCATCCTCGTTGAACTTGGTTTTGCTACAGAACAATCCCGAGCTATGTGGCCTTCCTTTTTACAGTTGTAACATACCTTGGATTGTTGTGGACAGTTTGGGCTGATATGTCCATCTTTCCCGCATTTGTAACATCTAACTGGCGGTCGTTCTCCTCCCCTAAAATTTGTTGTTGGTGCTGGTGCTGCTGTTGATGTCTTCCCGTCATTGTTGAATCTCCTCTTTCTAAAATTTCCATTTGACTCACCTCTCCTATTATCATGGCCACGATGACCACCCGAGTGGTTAATGCCTTTGTTCGTATTTTTCCATCGTCATTGGTTATCATCGCTCTGATGACTGCTGTCACCGGCATGACCCTGGTTGTGGTCCCTCGGTTGAACATACTCATTATCTCGCTCTAATAATTGAGCCTTGTTTACAACATCTGAATATAAAGAAAATTTATGAGATATAAGATATTGCCGAATCTCGGGCTTTAGACCTCTCAGAAACATCCTCGTCATTCGTTCCTCATTTTCGACCAAATGAAGTGCAAACCTGGATAAGTCTGCAAACTTCGCCTCGTACTGGGACACCATCATGTTGTTTTGTTCCAGTCTGATAAACTCCACCTCCTTCATATAACTAATACTTTAAGGAAAGTACTTGTCATTAAATAGTTTCTGAAACGTTTCCCAAGACATACTGAGTGCGGCTGGCTGGGTACGCTTCACAGACTCCCACCAATAGTCTGCCTCACCGCGGAACATAAAGGTGGTGAATGGAACCATCTGTTCCCCCGTGCATCCCAAGACATCAAATATCTTGGTAATTTGTTTGACCCACGTTTCCGCCATGATCGGATCCAGCTTTCCCTTAAATTCTGGTGGTCCCAACTCCTTGAACTGCTTGGCTGTGACAAGCCGTGCATTGCTATCATTTCCACCCGTATTTTGTGCACGGGTCTCCCTCGTCTGGTTTTGCATGAACTGCAAAAAGTTCCTAAACATTCTATCATTCATCGTTTGCTCGGTAGTGTTGTTTATAGGTGGAATATTTCCTTCATGTTGCACGTTCTCCTGGTTTGTAACTAAAGGTTGTTCCACAGTCTCATACACTCTATTGTTAATGTTCTCAGTGGCCATTCTTAAATACTGCCATAAAACAAGGGTTAATTAAACAAATTAGCATGTCACATAATATCCCTATATTATGAAAGACCAACAAATAATCTTAGATAAGACACACTAGCGAAAGATTTACTCATCTCTCCCCTCCTAGTTCTATTCCCCGATCTCCGCCAGAGACCATATCCCTAAGCTCGGATACCAACTGTGATGCCCCTAAAATAGGTATACAACACCCATTTTGAGTCGCCAAATACATGGTACAGAAAGCAAACTACAACTTCAATAATACAATTGTCGTGCAAAATACGACAACACATACTATGAGTTTAAATACAAATATTGTCTTCTAGACAATATCCACACTCAAATAAGTTCTCGTTACAATTATTCAAACACTATTTTACAGAAATAGTGAGGACTGCTAAAACATCTTTCTAGAACCATCACTCCGTACCCCGACTAGTTCATGCTATGTTCTCACCTCTTGAGAAAAATGGAACAAAAAGGAAAAGGGTGAGCTCAACTAGCCCAATAAAGAATATTATGACTAAGATAATATACAACTAATTATCGTTAATCTTCAACAGGGAAAAATCTGATAAAATATAATAGACAACAAGTTTTAGATCAACAACTGCAGCGGAAACAACAATCCATTAGAAGAGTCAAGTAGAGAATGAGTTCTACTATCTTCTAAGATTTAAAAGTTCATCATCAATATTTTATCCATGTAACAACAATCAATATATATCTTTAATCAAATATTTATCTTTGCACTACAGGCCAAAGATATTCATTTGTATCACCAGTTGGTCATGTTCATCTCAACACCTGTTCATCTTTGTACTACGAGCCAAAGATATTCATCAGTTAATCATTTATCTTTGCAATACAGGCCAAAGATATTTATTAATATCATCATTTAGGACTGAGGATGATGAAAAATATTTTAAAGAAAACGAATCCAGTGAGACAGAAGGACAAATAATATGGATTCGTATAACAGTTTATCTAAGATCAATAATACTCCATAATAACCAATTTTGAAGCAAAATTCAAGAATAAAGATCAAAACATGGATACAATCAAAGATAGTAGCCATAATTGACATCTTAGACAAAAAGAAGAAAATTTTATTTTTCGGTGAATAGTGCCGTATTCATGAATAGTGCCGTATACGTGAATAGTACTGTATACGTGAATAGTAACCCCGACACAAAAAGTTCCAAATTTGATAAAAAGTTCATACCAACATTTCGGTATAATGATATTGAAGAAAATATCATTTTAAGAAGAATATAACACCCCTTACTTCAAAATATCAGTACTTCTGATCGAAATATCAGTATAAGACTGAAGGAAACTTGCACCGATAAATAGAAACTCACAAAGTATCTAAATACTCACAAAATACACTCAATAATCTAGAGAGAGAAAGAGAGAAAGCTTATGTTTCTGGTGTGATTTTCAATTCTAACTTAGCCCTCTATTTATAGAAAAATATTAGCAGACTTGACCTGCAACCTGATGGCTTTACCTGCTACTATTCTCACCCACCACATTTGAATAAAATTCAGCACATTTCTTCACTAACCACAAGTGGGACCCCACTCAATTCTAGAATTTTCCACCAAAATCATTTATAAACCTAATTTCTGAATCAGTCACCTCTTAAAATTCATAACAAATCATACGTTCATTTTTAACGGTTCAAAATTTGTGGACATATACTCAACTTATATATGTATAACATATCCAAAAATTACAACGATCCAACGGTCGGATTAAAAATTATAACTCACGAAATATATCTCAAAAACACTGGCTTAATTTTTAATACCTCCATTCCGACAAAAATACTGATAAAACACCTCAATATTAACTCCTTCATTTTTAACCACAATAAAAATATCCATCATTTATATCCACATAAAATAAATATTTGCTTATCATATGAATCAATAATTAATTATTCACAAATAATATTACAGAATCACATTTATGACAACCAGGCCGTTCCCAGGAAAGAGGGGGCTTTCCAATAAGAATTTCTCTTTACTGGCGCATAATTAGGTGACCAAACCTCTCCTTGACAGTACTTTATAGACATTACCAATAATTATATCTAACAATATTATTCAAATAATATGAATTATTGATCTGATAATGGGAAATACTGTGCAGTGACAATTATTGAAACAACAATAATATAAAATATCAACGCATCAATTATTGAATCAATAAAATAAAATATTGAACAGTAACTACTGTAACAATTATTAAGTATTGCCTTCTTACGTAAGGATCAATAATTCATCAATATTGTGCATCCACGCGTATTACTGTATTTTAACCACCGGGTATTCCAACAGTGTTAAAACGGTACCAACTACGCCGTTATTTATAAAAACTCAAACTTGTCATTTTCTTCATCTGACAATTATTCTGTTATGGGGCCCACAAATGACTGCATCATCGTACGAATATTCCCCGACAACAAGAATATTCCACGACCAAATGAATATTCCCCGACAACAATGATTATTTTATAACCACTTGCATATTTTGCAAATTTTGTACATTTCACCCATAACCAGAGAATTATATCAAATTAATACCTTATTATTCACAATAATAATTAGAGCCAATTCGATTTTATTTATAATAAGTTAGGGTCTTACAACCTCCCCTCCTTATGAAATTTCGTCCTCAAAATTAACATACGTACCTGGTGTTTCGAAAAGGTGAGGATACCTCGCTTTTATTACTGATTCTAACTCCCAGGTCATTTCTTCAATAGCATGGTTTCTCCACAAAACCTTAACTTGTGGTATAACCTTGGTGCGTAGGACATGCTCTTTCCTATCCAAGATCTTAACATGTACTTCTTCGTACGTTAAATCTTCGGCTATCTCGTCTGGTTCTAACGCAATAATATGGTTTGGGTCTTTCACATATTTACGAAGCATGGATATGTGAAAAATATTATGAACACGAGACATACTTGGAGGTAATACGAGTCTATAGGCCACATTTCTTATTCAGTCAAGAATCTCAAATGGACCAACAAATCGTAGATTGAGCTTTCTTCTCTTTATAAATCTTGTAACTCCCTTCCATGGAGCAACACGTAACAATACACGATCTCCAATATTAAACTCCACATCTTTTCTATGAAGATTAACATAACTCTTCTGTCGATCTTGTGAGGATTGAATGCGTTGTCGAATCATTTGGATCTTTTCTGTAGTCATGCGTATTAATTCTGGTCCCAATAAAGTTGCTTCTCCCACCTCATCTCAGCATACTGGAGAACGACACTTTCGTCCATACAATGCCTCAAATGGAGCCATGCCTATACTTGCTTGATAACTGCTGTTGTAGGAGAATTCCACCAGTGGCAAGTACTTATCCCAACTTCCTTTAAAATCTAGGACACAAAGTCTTAATAGATCTTCAAGGGTTTGAATAGTCCTCCCTGATTGTCCATCCGTTTGAGGATGGTATGCCGAACTGAATCGTAAATCCGTGCCCATAGCTTTCTGTAAGCTAACCCAAAATCGTGAAGTGAATCTTGGGTCACGATCTGAAACTATGGATACTAGCATGCCATGCAATCGCACAATCTCATTCACATACATAGGAGCAAGACGTTCAAGGGAATAAGTTTCACGTATCGGTAAAAAATGGGCAGACTTGGTTAATCTATCAACAATAACCCAAATCGCATCTATGCCTTGAGAAACCTTGGGAAGGCCCGTAACGAAATCCATAGTAATGTGTTTCCACTTCCATTTCGGAATCTCAAGTGGTTGTAATGGACCCTTTGGCACTTGATGCTTCGCCTTTACACGTTGACAAGTTAAACACCTCGAGATAAACTCCGCGATCTCTCTCTTCATATTGTTCCACCAAAATGTATGTCGAATATCATGATACATTTTAGTACTCCCAGGATGGATTGTAAATGGTGTGTTGTGTGACTCCATCATGATTCTATGCTTCAAGTCAGAATCGTGAAGAACACAAAGTCTGGAGTTGAATCTAAGTATTCCTTCTTCATCGATTCTTGCTTCTGGAATAGCACCTTCTTGCACTTTCTTCTTCATACACATTGTTGGTTGATTTCACAATCAAAGAAAACGTGCAAGTATACACGATCAACAAGTAATATAGTGATAAATTAGAGTGTCGATCCCTCAGAGAATTCTAATTAATAAACTCCAACTACTAGTACTATATCAATTCAATTTTATTTAAACAACCAAAAATTATGATTATTAAGAAATTATGCTAAAACTAAGAAAACTAATTGCAATTGTATTTAAGAAATTATGTTAAAACAAAGCAAAAACAAATTGACAATTATTTAAATATAATTAAGACTCCAATTTCCCCAATTATGATTATTAAATCAATTATTCAATTATCTCAATTATTATGCCTACTGAATTGTTAACAGGAATTCTCAAGTGGCAAAAGCCCTCTCTCGAGTGATCAATTGCCTTCTATTTAACCCAAATTAATTTTGTTATATCTCTATGCAAAACAATTGAATTAAACTTGTTACAATCCCAATTCCTTATGTGTTACATGCGGTAAATAGATATTCTCATTCTATTCACAAACCTAGTTATTCACTGTGCAAATAATTAAGTCACATGTCACTCTGCCCAGTTCTAACTCTAAAATTCCTCTCTCGATTCCATCTAGAGTAACCCGGTAATTATTGGCCAGATAATTAATCAATAAATACAAGGCATGATGAACAATTCACTTCAACATAAATAATTAGAATAAATTAAATAATCAATTCATAACCATAAAAGGTTCCATTAGAATCTTAATAAAAAGAATTAGTTCATAACGGAAATAAAAACCACAAATAATTGATAAATTATCTTTTAGAAGTTACGCAATTAAAAGAATAAAGGGGAAGAGAAACTCCAAGTTGTAGCCTTCAGATCTGCTCTTCCTCCTTGCTCCAGTCTTCAATTGTGTAGAGGTCTCCCAATTCAATAAGAATAAACCAATTTATATTATTCTGCCCAATTTCAACAATCCTAACCCAATTAGGCTTCCAATACTCCTTAAATAAAGTCACAACAAGTCAATAGAAATCCCACGCCTGTTCCTCACGCGCGTGCCTCTTCCTGAGCTGACCGAGGACTACAGCCCCGGTGCTATATTTAGCTTATGAAACAGCGCCCCGGTGCTCTTGAGAAGAAAATGCCTCATGCCTCCTTTTTCGGCCCAATTGCTCCCAATCGCTCCCACAACGCACAATCCTGCCACAACACACTAAAACAAGTAAAATAATTCTAAAATGCTTCGATCACACAACAAATTAAGGTTAAACGTAATTAATTCATGGGTATATTACCCAATCATAACACATCAGCTCCATGTCCGTAGCTTGAACAACTTTAACTTTATCGATTAAAGTCGGTTCTACTCGTATATTCGCCATCATCATGTGGGTCCCTGGAGTCTTTAATTCTACCTCCATCCTTTTCAAGTCATACAGAATGGGCCTTTGCATTGACAATATCGCACTCGTACTCGCATATGATCTTCTACTCAATGCGTCAGCTACTACGTTCACTTTTCCAGGATGATATTGAATAGTGTGATCGTAATCTTTCAATAGTTCAAGCCAACGTCGTTGCCGTATGTTGAGTTATTTTTGGGTGAAGAAATATTTGAGGCTTTTATGGTCCGTATAAATCTCCACTTTCTCCCCATACAAGTAGTGTCTCCAAATTTTCAACGCGAATACGACTGCTGCTGACTCTAGATCATGAGTCGGATAATTCCTCTCATATTATTTGAGTTATCGTGAGGCATAGGCTATGAATTTCCCATGTTGCATGAGAACGCATCCTAACCCTTTGCCTGAAGCATCGCTGTATATAACAAATTCATCCGTACCAGATGGTATTGCCAGAACAGGTGCCAAAATGAGTCTCCTCTTGAGCTCTTGGAAACTCTTCTCGTATTCCTCTCTCCATACAAATTTTGTATCTTTCCGAGTCAGCTGAGTTAACGGAGTAGCGATTCGAGAAAATCCTTCCATGAATCTCCGATAATAACCAGCTAATCCCAGAAAGCTACGCACTTTGGTCACCGACTTTGGTTGCTCCCAACTTTGTACTGCTTCAATCTTTGCCGGGTCAACAGATACTCCATGTTTTGACACCACGTGCCCAAGGAATGCTACTTCCTCAAGCCAGAACTCACATTTCTTCAGCTTAGAATAAATCTTGTTTTCACGAAGCCTCTCAAGTATCAGCTTCAAATAGTACTCATGATCTTCACGGCTTTTGGAATAGATGAGGATGTCATCAATAAAGATAACAACAAACTGATCCAAATATTCCTTGAATACACGGTTCATCATATCCATGAAAGCACCAGGAGCATTAGTCAATCCAAAAGACATGACTAAGAATTCATAATGCCCGTACCGAGTTCTGAAGGCAGTCTTTGGAATATCCTCAGTTTTAATCTTCAGCTGATGATATCCAGAACGAAGATCGATCTGTGAAAAGAATTGTGCTCCTTGCAACTGGTCGAATAGGTCATCAATGCGAGGTAGCGGATACCTATTCTTGATGGTGACATGGTTTAATTCTCGGTAGTCAATACAAAGTCGCATACTCCCGTCTTTCTTCTTTACGAATAAAAAAGGAGCACCCCAAGGAGATGTAATAGGACGAATGAAACCTATGTCTAACAATTCCTGTAGTTGGACTTTTAAATCCTGAAGTTTAATAGGAGCCATTTGATATGGGGTTTTAGAAATGGGTTTTGTACCCGGCTGAAAGTCAATAAAGAATTCAACATCATGTTCTGGGGGTAAACCGGGAAGTTCTTCAGGAAATACATCAGAAAATTCTCTAACAACAGAAATATTATTCAAATCTGACTTGTCTTTGTTCAAATCCATAACATGGGCTAAGAAAGCTTGACACCCGTTTTTCAATAAATGAATAGCTTTATTGCTTGATATGATAGTGACTGATTTTAGTGGTTTAGTTGTTTGAATTCGTATGACAGGTTGGTTAGGAATATGAAAACTAACAACTTTACGAAAATAATCAATTTTATCATGATGAGTGGTTAACCAATCAATTCATAAAATAACATCAAAAGCAAGTATCTTTAAAGATATAAGATCAATAGGTAATGTGATAGTGCCAACTTGAATCATGCAAGATTTATAAACTCTAGATGTAACGAAGGTTTCACCCAACGGAGTTTCAACAGATAAGTCAAAGTCCAATTTCTCCGGAGTCAAGTTTAAACGTTGAGCACAAGCAAGAGAGATAAAAGAATTGGTAGAACTGGTATCTAGCAAGGTATAAACTTCGCAAGAGTTCAAGATTAGCTTACTCTTAATCACCTAGTTTGGGTTCCTCGCATTTTGGCCAGTCACGACAAACGCGCTTCCAGGAACCGTTGATTTTTACTTATCCGGGACAGCCCTTCGAGTCACCATCCTCGTTGAACTTGGTTTTGCTACAGAACAATCCCGAGCTATGTGGCCTTCCTTTCCACAGTTGTAACATACCTTGGATTGTTGTGGATAGTTTGGGCTGATATGTCCCTCTTTCCCGCATTTATAAAATCTAACTGGCGGTCGTTTTCCTCCCCTAGAATTTGTTGTTGGTGCTGGTGCTGCTGTTGATGTCTTCCCGTCATTGTTGAATCTCCTCTTTCTGAAATTTCCACTTAACTCACCTCTCCTATTATCATGGCCACGATGAACACCCGAGTGGTTAATGCCTTTGTTCGTATTTTCCCCTCCTCGTTGGTTATCATCGCTCTGATGACTGCTGTCACCGGTATGACCCTGGTTGTGGTCCCTCGGTTGAACATACTCATTATCTCGCTCTAATAATTGAGCCCTGTTTACAACATCTGAATATAAAAAAATTTTATGAGATATAAGATATTGCCGAATCTCGGGCTTTATACCTCTCAAAAACATCCTCTTCATTCGTTCCTCATTTTCAACCAAATAAGGTGCAAACCTGGATAACTCTGCAAACTTCGCCTCGTACTGGGACACCGTTATGTTGTTTTGTTCCAGTCTGATAAACTCCACCTCCTTCATATGATTAATACTTTCAGGAAAGTACTTGTTATTGAATAGTTTCTGAAACGTTTCCCAAGACATGCTAAGTGCGGCTGGCTGGCTACGCTTCACAGACTCCCACCAGTAGTCTGCCTCACCACGGAACATAAAGGTGGCGAATGGAACCTTCTGTTCCTCCGTGCATCCCAAGACATCGAATATCTTGGTAATTTTCTTGACCCACGTTTCCGCCATGATCGGATCCGACTTTCCCTTAAATTCTGGTGGTCCCATCTCCTTGAACTGATTGGCTGTGACAAGCCGCGCATTGCTATCATTTCCACCCGTATTTTGTGCACGAGTCTCCCTCGTCTGGTTTTGCATGAACTGCAAAAAGCTCCTAAACATTCCATCATTCATCGTTTGCTCGGTAGTGTTGTTTACAGGAGGAATATTGCCTTCCTGTTGCACGTTCTCCTGGTTTGTAACTAAAGGTTGTTCCACAGTCTCATACACTCCATTATCAACGTTTTCAGCGGTCATTCTTAAATATTGCCATAAAACAAGGGTTAATTAAATAAATTAACATATCACATAATATCCCTATATTATGACTGACCAACAAATAAGCTTAGATAAGACACACTAGCGAAGGATTTACTCATCTCTCCCCTCCTAGTTCTTTTCCCCGATCTCAGCCAGAGACCATATCCCTAAGCTCTGATACCAACTGTGACGCCCCCAAAATAGGAATACAACACCCATTCTGAGTTGCCAAATACATGGTACAGGAAGCAAACTACAACTTCAATAATACAATTGTCGTGCAAAATACGACAACACATACTGTGAGTTTAAATATAAATATTGTCTTCTAGACAATATCCACACTCAAATAAGTCCTTGTTAGAATTATTCAAACAATATTTTACAGAAATAGTGAGGACAGCTAAAACATCATTCTAGAACCATCACTCCGTACGCCGACTAGTTCCTGCTATGTTCTCACCTCCTGAGAAAAATGGAACAAAAAGGAAAAGGGTGAGCTCAACTAGCCCAGTAAAGAATATTATGACTAAGATAATATACAACAAATTATCGTTAGTCTTCAACAGGGAAAAATCTGATAAAATATAATAGACAACAAGTTTTAAATCAACAACTGCATCGGAAACAACAATCCATTAGAAGAGTCAAGTAGAGAATGAGTTCTACTATCTTCTAAGATTTAAAAGTACATCATCAATATTTTATCCCTGTAACAACAATCAATATACATCTTTAATCAAATATTTATCTTTGCACTACAAGCCAAAGATATTCATTTGTATCACCAGTTGGTCATGTTCAATTCAACACCTGTTCATCTTTGTACTACGGGCCAAAGATATTTATTAATATCATCATTTAGGACTAAGGATGATGAAAAATATTTTAAAGAAAACGAATCCAGTGAGACAGAAGGACAAATAGTAGGGATTCATATAACAGTTTATCTAAGATCAATAATACTCCATAATAACCAATTTTGAAGCAAAATTTAAGAATAAAGATCAAAACATGGATACAATCAAAGATAGTAACCATAATAGACATCTTGGACAAAAAGAAGAAAATTTTATTTTTCGGTGAATAGTGCCATATTCGTGAATAGTGCCGTATACATGAATAGTAACCCCGACATAAAAAGTTCCAAATTTGATAAAAAGTTCATACCAACATTTCGGTATAATGATATTGAAGAAAATATCATTTTAAGAAGAATATAACACTCCTTACTTCAAAATATCAGTACTTCTAATAGAAATATCAGTATAAGACTGAAGGAAACTTGCACCGATAAATAGAAACTCACAAAGTATCTAAATACTCACAAAATACACTCAATAATCTAGAGAGAGAAAGAGAGAAAGCTTATGTTTCTGGTGTGATTTTCAATTCTAACTTAGCCCTCTATTTATAGAAAAATATTAGCAGACTTGACCTACAACCTGATGCCTTTACCTGCTACTATTCCCACCCACCACATTTGAAATAAAATTCTGCACATTTCTTCACCAACCACAAGTAGGACCCACTCAATTCTAGAATTTTCCACCAAAATCATTTATAAACCTAATTTCTGAATCAGCCACCTCTTAAAATTCATAACAAATCATACATTCATTTTTAACGGTTAAAAATTTGTGTACATATACTCAACTTATATATGTATAACATATCCAAAAATTACAACGATCCAACGGTCGGATTAAAAATTATAACTCACGCAATATATCTCAAAAACACTGGTTTAATTTTTAATACCTCCATTCCGACAAAAATACTGATAAAACACCTCAATATTAACTCCTTCATTTTTAACCACAATAAAAATATCCATCATTTAAATCCACAAAAATAAATATTTCCTTATCATATGAATCAATAATTAATTATTCACAAATAATATTACAGAATAACATTTATGACAACCAGACCGTTCCCAGGAAAGAGGGGGCTTTCCAATAAGAATTTCTCTTTACTGGCGCGCAATTAGGTGACCAAACCTCTCCTTGACAGTACTTTCTAGACATTGCAAATAATTCTATCTAATAATATTATTCAAATAATATGAATTATTGATCTGATAATGGGAAATACTGTGCAGTGACAATTATTGAAACAACAATAATATAAAATATCAACGCATCAATTATTGAATCAATAAAATAAAATATTAAACAGTAACTACTGTAACAATTATTGAGTAGTGCCTTCTTACGTAAGGATCAATAATTCATCAATACTGTGCATCCACGCGTATTACTGTATTTTAACTACCGGGTATTCCAACAGTGTTAACGGTAACAACTACGCCGTTATTTATAAAAACTCAAACTTGTCGTTTTCTTCATCCGACAATTATTCTGTTATGGGGCGCACAAATGACTGCACCGTTGTACGAATATTCCCCGACAACAAGAATATTTCACGACCAAATGAATATTCCTCGATAACAATGATTATTTTATAACCACTTGCATATTTTGCTAAATTTGCACATTTCACCCATAACCAGAGAATTATATCAAATTAATACCTTATTATTCACAATAATAATTAGAAGAAATTCAATTTTATTTATAATAAGTTGGGGTCTTACATTATTCCAACAGAATAATAAAGAATGGAATAACAACCCTTACGAGTATTGAAAGAAATTAACACTCTTCATGAATTCGAAAGAAATAATACCCCATACCTTAGTAGGAGATTTAGATATTGCAATAGTGTAGTAACAGAATAATCTTCTTCTTTATTTCTAATTCTCTCTATACTTTCTCCCTTTATAGCTTGAATGAATTGGTGAAAAATAATGAAGAACTGAGCTTCTATTTATAAGCTTGGCAGAGTAAGGGTAAAATAGTCTTTCAGCCATAATTTATGACTTCATCGCTGACATCATTGATCATATTACATCATTGCTTACCTCATCGTCCGATGACATCATCTCTTACCTCATCGTTCGATGACATCATCGCTTGCATCATAGGAATTCAAATTCAATTTGTTCTCTTCCACCTCCTTTTACTTTTATACCATGAATTCACTATAATAATGCTACCATTCAAATTATAAAAAAAAATGTACTATTATATAATCATATCATACTACTATAATGTAATATTATAATAATATTTTTGAATAAATTATTTTATCGAAAAAGATAAAATACCAACTTTCAACAAGTGTCACATATTAAAAATTCCTCAGTTTAATTCCACATTGAATAAATATTTTCTTATCACATATATCAACAATTAATTATTCACAAATAATATTACAAAATTACAATATCAACAACCAGGTCGTTCCCAGGAAAGAGGGGGCTTTCCGATAAGGATTTCTCCCTATTAGCGCGCAATTAGTTGACCAAACCCCTTTCCTCGACAGAACTTTCTAGACATTATCAATAATGCAAATAATAATATTATTCAAATAATATGAATTATTGATTTGATATTTTGAAATACTGTGCAATGACAATTATTGAATCAATAATATAAAATATCAATGTAGCAATTATTGAATCAATAAAATAAAATATAGAACAGTAATTACTGTAACCATTATTGAGTAGTGACTTCTTACGTAAGCATCAATAATCCAAGATACTGTATAATACCGTGTGCTACTATGCAACCATGCGTATTACTGTACTTTTATCACCGGGTATTTCAACAATTAACGGTAAAACTTTCGCCGTTATTTTTATAAAAAGATAATTTTGTCATTTTCTAACTCTAACAATAATTCTATTGTGGGGTCCACCAATGATTGTGTCGTCGTATAAATATTCCCAGACAAAAAGAATATTCCCCGACCAAACGAATATTTTATAACTGCTTGCTTATTTTGAAAAATTTATAAATATTACCCACAACTATAACATTATATCAAATTCACTCCATAATATTCAAAAATGATATTTATAGAAAATTAATCTTTATTCATAAAAGTTGGGGTCTTACAACCTCTCCTTCTTATGAAATTTTGCCCTCGAAATTAGGGTACGTACTTGGTATGTCGAATAGGTAAGGATACCTTGATTTCATTTAAGATTTTAACTCCCAGGTCATTTCCTCAACATCGTGGTTTCTCCACAAAACTTTGAATTGGGGTATAACCTTGGAGCGTAAAATATGCTCCTTCTTATCCAAGATTTTAACAGGAAACTCTTCATACGTTAAATCTTCCACTATTTCGTCCGGTTCTAACTCAATAATGTGGTTTGGGTCTTTCACATATTTACGTAACATGGATATGTGAAAAATATTATGAACACGAGACATATTTGGCGGTAAAGCGAGTCTATAAGCTACAGTTCCTACTAGATCGAGGATTAAAAATGGGTCAATGAATCGAGGATTGAGCTTTCCTCTCTTTCTAAATCTTTTAACTCTTTTCCATGGAGCAACATGTAACAACACATGATCTCCAATATCAAATTCCACGTCCTTTCGATGAAGATCAGCATAACTCTTTTGTCGATCTTGTGAGGTTTTTATATGTTGTCGGATCGTTTGAATCTTTTCCGTAGTCATACGTACCAACTCCGGCCCCAATAATGTTGCTTCACCCACCTCATCCCTGCATACTGGAGAACGAAACTTTCTTCCATACAACGCCTCGAATGGAGCCATGCTAATACTTGCTTGATAATTATTATTGTAGGAAAACTCCACCAATGGTAAGAACTTGTCTCAACTTCCCTTGAAGTCAAAGACACAGAGTCTTAATAGATCTTCAAGAGTTTGAATAGTACTCTCCGACTGCCCGTCCGTCTGAGGATGATTTGCCGAGCTAAATCATAAATCCGTGCCAATAGCTTTCTGCAAACTAACCCAAAATCATGAAGTGAATCTGGGGTCTTAATCAGAAACTATGGATACTGGCATACCATGAAATCTTACAATCTTGTTTGTGTACATATGAGCGAGACGTTCAAGTGTATAAGTTTCTCGTATAGGTAAGAAATGAGCCGACTTGGTCAATCTATCAATAATGACCCAAATCGCATCTATGCCTTGAGAAACCTTGGGAAGACCGGTAACGAAATTCATGGTAATGTGCTCCCACTTCTATTCTGGAATCTCAAGTGGTTGCAATGGACCTTTTGGTACTTGATGCTCCGCCTTGACTCGTTGACAAGTTAGACACCTTGAGATAAACTCCGCGATCTCTCTCTTCATATTGCTCCACTAAAATGTATGTCGAAGATCATGATACATTTTGGTAATCCCAGGATGGATTGCAAACGGTGTGTTGTGCGCCTCTATCATGATTTTATACTTTAAATTAGGGTCGTTAGGAACACAAAGTCTGGAGTTGAATCGAAGTATTCCTTTTTCATCGATTCTTTCTTCCGACATAGCATGTGACATCCTCAAAACAGGTATACATCACCTATTCTGAGTCGCCAAATATATGGTACAGAATACAAATACAACTTAATTATACAACTATCGTGTAAAGTACGACAAAACATAAGCTGTGAGTTTTAATACAAATATAGTCATCTCGACAATATACAAACTCAAATTCAATATTATTACATTTATTTTTCCACTATTTCACTGAATAGTGAGGACTACTAATGCAAACATCTAGGACCATCACTCTGTTCCTCGACTAGCCCCAGCTACGTTCTCATTTCCTGAAGAGAATAGTGAAAGAAAGGGTGAGCTCAACTAGCCTAGTAAGAAATATTATGACTAAGATAATGCAGAATAAAATATCATTAGCCTTCAACAATATAACAACTGATAGAATAGAATAGATAACAAGTTTTAGATCAAAAACTGCAACGGAATAAACAATCCATTAGAAGAGTTAAGTAAAATATAAAATCTACTATCTTCTATGATTTAAAAAGTTTTTCACCAACTTTATCGCTGAGACTCAGCTTAATAAATAATCCACATCATTAACTCATCCCTGCACTACAGTCCAAGGATATTTTTAGTATCACGACCACGAATTATCCATGCACTATAGGCCAAAGATAATCGTGTTTTCATCAACGGTCCTGATCATGCCATAAAACAATTCATCTTTGCACCCTTGGCCGAAGAGAATCCATAGCCATAATCACACCAAAAACTATCCATCAATGCACTACGGGCCAATGAAGACTTTTACCACATCATTTGTAACATTACGGTCATGATTACACCGAATAATCCCTGGTCATAATCATACCAAGTCCATCTATGCACTACAGGCCACAGATGACTTTCAAGAAAATATAAACATGATGATGATGACAATGATATAAGAATTCAATAAAACAAGTTCAAGAATTAATTTATCCAGAAACTAATAATGTCCAAATTGTCAACATGATACTGCTTTGTAGAGTAAAATTCAAGAATGCTCAGAAGAATATTTCCATGAAAAGATACCAGATGAAGCGCAAATATCAAAGATATTCCACTAATTTCATGGAGTATAGAAGTCAAAACTTTAACCAACTGAGTATAATAAAGAATGGAATAACAAAAGAAATCACCATGTATGCGGTACTTCGCATAGACAGGTTATTCCAATAGAATACTAAATAACAGAACCAGGTCAGGCGAAATTCGCCCCGACAGGATGTTTCAATAGAATAATAAAGAATGAAATAACAACAGAAATCACCTTGCATGCGGTACTTTGTATAGATAAGTTATTCCAATAGAATACTAATAAGGACGGAATCAGGTCCCGCATAAAACGCACAGACAGGATATTCCAACAGAATAATAATAAAGACGGAACCAGATCCGGCGTAAACGCACAGACAGGATATTCTGGCAGAATAATAAAGAACGGAATATTAGATGAATTTCACCATGTATGCAGTACTTTGCATAGACAGGTTATTCCAACATAATAATAAAAAATGGAATAACAGAAGTTATCTTCATGAATAAGAAATAAAGAATACCCATTACGAGTACAACAAATAATATCCCCTACCTTAAAAAGAAGAGTATTGGATATAGGAGTAGTGAAGTAGCAGAATACTTTTCTTCGTTCTCTCTATAATTTCTCTCTAAAATAATTGCTCTAAAGCTTTTGTGAATTAGTGAGAAATGAAGGAAGAATGAGCTTCTATTTATAGAAAAATATAGTTTCGATAATTGCACATTTTGGGGCTCGAAATATTACAGTATAATACCTTCCTCTTTTTCTTCATTTTAAATTTAGTTCTGCAAGTATTATCAAACTTGCACCACCTCCCCTAATAGTAAATCATGTGAATCAATAGTAAAATCATGTGAATAAATAGTATAATCATGTGAAAAAATTAATTACAGTATAGTGCCTTCAACTATACCTCCATTTTTAACTTAGTCATTCAAGTATTATCAATCTTGCACCACCACCCCTAATAGTATAAGAATGTGAATCAATAGTACCCCGTGAATAGTAACTCGTGAATAATAACTCGTGAATAGTACTCCGACACCAAAAGTGCTCCAAATACCCGAGTGAACAACACTAGAGTAAATAGTAACCGGGTATTTTATGACAACTTGTCTACTTTAAAAAAAATTCACATATCACCCTTAACTTTAAACTTTTATCAATTTAACTATTTACCAAAATAGAAAAATTGAATACTTTTATTTCATAAAATTCGGGATCTCACAATCTCCCCTCCTTATGAAATTTCACCCCCGAAATTTACGTACGTACCTGATATTCGAAAAGATGAGAATACCTTGCTTTCTTTTCAGATTGTACCTTCCCAGTTATTTCCTCTCTATCATGATTTCCCATTTCTCATCTCTAGTATTTCAAATATCATTCTAGAATATAGTTTCAAAATAAGGGTCAATTGGCATACCATATAATACCCCTATATTCTGACCGACCAATTAAATAACAAATAAACTTAGGTAGGTCATACTAGCAAAGGAATTCTCCATCTCTCCCCTCCTAGTTCTTGTCTCACATCTAATCCAGGGATCATATCCCTAAGCTTTGATACCAACTGTGACGCCCCCAAAACAGGTATACATAACCTATTCTGAGTTGCCAAATATATGGTACAAAATACAAATACAACTTAATTATACAACTGTCGTGTAAAGTACGATAAAACATAAGCTGTGAGTTTTAATACAAATATTGTCGTCTCGACAATATACAAACTCAAAATCAATATTATTACATTTATTTTCCCATTATTTCACTGAATACTGAGGACTACTAAGGCAAACATGCAGGACCATCACTCTGTTCCCCGACTAGTCCCAGCTACGTTCTCATTTCCTGAAGAGAACAGTGAAAAAAAGGGTGAGCTCAACTAGCCCAATAAGAAATATTATGACTAAGATAATGCAGAATAAATTATCATTAGCCTTCAACAGTATAACAACTGATAGAATATAATAGACAATAAGTTTTAGATCAAAAACTGCAGCGGAATAAACAATCCAATAGAAGAGTCAAGTAAAATATAAAATCTACTATCTTCTATGATTTAAAAAGTTTTTCACCAACTTTATCGCTGAGACTCAGCTTAATAAATAATTCACATCATTAACTCATCCCTGCACTACAAGCCAATAATATTTTTAGTATCACGACCACGAATTATCCATGCACTACAGGCCAAAGATAATCGTGTTTTCATCAACGGTCCTGATCATGCCATAAAATAATTCATCTTTGCACCCTTGGCCGAAGAGAATCCGTAGCCATAATCATGCCAAAAACTGTCCATCAATGCATTACGGGCCAATGAGGACTTTTACCACATCATTTGTAACATTACGGTCATGATTACACCAAATAATCTCTGGTCATAATCATACCAAGTTCATCTATGCACTACAGGTCACAGATGAATTTCAACAAAATATAAACATGAGGATGATGACAATGATATAAGAATTAAATAAAACAAGTTCAAGAATTAATTTATCCAGGAACTAATAATGTCCAAATTGTCAACATGATACTGCTTTGTAGAGTAAAATTCAAGAATGCTCTGAAGAATATTTCCATGAAAAGATACTGGATGAAGCGCAAATATCAAGGATATTCCACTAATTTCATGGAGTATAGAAGTCAAAACTTTAACCAATTGAGTATAATAAAGAATGGAATAACAAAAGAAATCACCATGTATGCGGTACTTCGCATATACAGGTTATTCCAACAGAATCCTAAATAACGGAACCAGGTCAGGCGAAATTCGCACCGACAGGATGTTCCAACAGAATAATAAAGAATGAAATAACAACAGAAATCACCATGCATGCGGTACTTCGCATAGACAGGTTATTCCAATAGAATACTAATAAGGACGGAATCAGGTCCGGCGTAAAACGCACAGACATGATATTCCAACAGAATAATAATAAAGACGAAACCAGGTCCGGCGTAAACGCACAAACAGGATATTCTGACAGAATAATAAAGAACAGAATATTAGAAGAATTTCACCATGTATGCAGTACTTTGCATAGATAGGTTATTCCAACATAATAATAAAGAATTGAATAACAGAAGTTCTCTTCATGAATAAGAAAGAAAGAATACCCATTACGAGTACAACAAATAATATCCCCTACCTTAAAAAGAAGAGTACTGAATATAGGAGTAGTGAAGTAGCAGAATACTTTTCTTCTTTCTCTCTATATTTTTTTTCTATAATAATTGCTCTAAAGCTTTTGTGAATTGGTGAGAAATGAAGGAAGAATGAGCTTCTATTTATAGAAAAATATAGTTTCGATAATTGCACGTTTTGGGGCTCGAAATATTACAGTATAATACCTTCCTCTTTTTCTTCATTTTTAATTTAGTCCTGCAAGTATTATCAACCTTGCACCACCTCCCCTAATAGTAAATCATGTGAATCAATAGTAAAATCATATGAATAAATAGTATAATCATGTGAAAAAATTAATTACAGTATAATACCTTCAAATATACCTATATTTTTAACTTAGTCATGCAAGTATTATCAATCTTGCACCACCACCCCTATTAGTATAAGAATGTGAATCAATAGTATCCCGTGAATAGTAACTCGTGAATAGTAACTCGTGAATAGTACTTCGACACGAAAAGTGCTCCAAATAGCCGAGTGAACAACACTAGAGTAAATAGTAACAGGGTATTTTATGATAACTTGTCTACTTTAAAAAACTTTCAAATATCACCCTTAACTTTAAACTTTTATCAATTTAACTTTTTACCAAAATAGAAAAATTGAATACTTTTCTTTCATAAAATTCGGGGTCTCACATAGCACCTTCTTGCACTTTCTTCCTCATACGCATCAGCTCCAGGTCTGTAGCTTGAGCAAATTTAACTTTATCGATTAAAGTCGGTTCTACTCGTATATTCGCCATTATCATATGGGTCCCTGGAGTCTTTAACTCTATCTCCATCCATTGTAAGTCATACAAAATGGGCCTTTGTGTTGACAATATTGCACTTGTACCCGTGTATGATCTTCTACTCAATGCGTCAGCTACTACGTTCGCTTTACCAGGATGGTATTGAATGGTATGCTCATAATCTTTCAACAGTTCAAGCCAACGTCGTTGCCGTATGTTGAGTTCCTTTTGGGTGAAGAAATATTTGAGGCTTTATGATCCGTAAAGATCTCCACTTTTTCCCCATACAAATAATGCCTCCAAATTTTAAGTGCGAAGACAACAACTGCCAACTCTAGATCATGAGTAGGATAATTCCTTTTATATTCTTTGAGTTACCGAGAGGTATAGGCTATGACTTTTCCATATTGCATGAGAACACATCCTAACCCTTTTCCCGAAGCATCACTATAGATGACAAATCCCTTCGAGCCAAATGGTATTGTCACATCCTAACTCTTGAGTTCTTGAAAACTCTTTTCACATTCATCACTCCAACCGAATTTTATATCTTTTCGAGTCAGCTGAGTTAATGGAGTAGTGATTCGAGAAAACCCTTCTACGAATCTCCGATAATAACCAGCTAAGTCGAGAAAGCTACGTATTTTGGTCACTGACTTAGGTTGCTCCCAGCTTTGAATTGCTTCAATCTTCGCTGGGTCAACAGATATTCCATGATTTGATATCACGTACCAAAGGAATACAACTTTCTCAAGCCAGAACTCGCATTTCTTCAACTTGGCATAAATCTTATTTTCACTAAGCTTTTGGAGTATTAGCCTCAAGTGTTGCTCATGATCTTCACGGCTTTTGGAATACATGAGAATGTCATCAATAAAGACGACCACAAAGTGATCCAAATATTCCTTGAATACTTGGTTCATCATATCCATGAAGGCAACAGGAGCATTAGTCAGTCCAAAAGACATGACTAGGAATTCATAATGCCCGTACCGAGTTCTGAAAGCCATCTTTGGAATGTCATCAGTTCTAATCTTTAACTTATGATATCTGGAATGAAGATCGATCTTTGAAAAGAATTTAGCGCCTTAAACTGGTCAAACAGGTCATCAATGTGAGGCAACGACAATCTATTTTTGATAGTGACATGGTTTAACTCCCGATAATCAATACAAAGTCTCATACTCCCATCTTTCTTTTTCACGAATAGAACAGGAGCACCCCAAGGAGACGTACTAGGATGAATGAAACCGATGTCTAACAACTCCTGCAGTTGGGTCTTTAAATCCTGAAGTTTAATAGGAGTCATTCGATATGGGGCTTTGGAAATGGGTTTTGTACCGGGTTCAAGGTCGATAAAAAATTCAATTTCACGCTCTGGGGGTAGGCCAGGAAGTTCTTCAGGGAATACGTCAGGAAATTTATTAACAATAGAAATATCATTCAAATCTAACGTATTTTTGTTTAAATCTGTGACATGAGCTAAGAAAGCTTGACATCCATTTTTCAATAAACAAATAGCTTTATGGCTTGAGATGACAGTGATTGATTTTAATGGTTTGGTTGCTTGAATTCGCATAATAGGTTGGTTAGGAATATGAAAGCTAACAACCTTACGAAAATAATCAATTTTTTACATGATGAGTAGTTAACCAATCAATCCCTAGAATTATGTCAAATGAAAGTATTTTCAATGAAATAAGATCGACAGGTAATGTGAGGGTACCGATTTGAACCAAACAAGACTTATAAACAGTGGATGTAATGAAGGTTTCTCCCAACGGAGTTTCCACAGATAAGTCAAAGTCTAATTTCTCCGGAGTCAAATATAAATGTTGAGCGCAAGTAGGAGAAATAAAAGAATGGGTAGAACCGGTATCAAATAAGGTATAGACTTCGCTAGAGTTTATGATAAGTTTACCCGTGATGACCTTGTTCAGGTTTTTTGCTTTCTGGGAGGTCACAACAAACGCTCTCCATTGAACTACTGGTTTTAACTTTTCTAGGATGGCCTTTGGTGCCTCCATCCCAGCTAGACTTGCCTTCCCTGAATGATAAAATCGAGCTAGGTGACCTTCTCTTCCATAATTGTAACACGTTTTGGACTGTTGTGCACAGTTTGGACTGATATGTCCCTCCCCTCCGCATTTGAAGCATATGATAGGTGGTCGTTCTACTTCCTTAACAACGGGTGCTGATGCTGACGTCTTTCCATCATTGTCGAATCTCCTCTTCTTGAAATGTCCATTCTTATTTTCTTGGCCATGATTACCACAGAAGTGGTTACCATTTTTGGCATGTTGATTCCCTCCACGTTTGTTGTCACCGATTCGATGAGTGCTACCACTGGTATTATCATTTTGCCGGCTGCTTTCTCTTTGTTGGGTTAACTCGTTATCGCGCTCCAATAACTGAGCCATATTTACAACATCTAAATACAAACACAGTTTATAAGAAATTAGATATTGACGTATCTTGGGTTTCAAATCTCTTAGAAACATCCGCGTCATTCTGTCCTCATTATCAACCAAGTGAGACGTAAACTAGGACAACTCGGCAAACTTAGCTTCGTACTGCGACACGGTCATATTGTTCTGCTCCAACTTGATGAACTCTACCTCTTTCATGTGATGAATACTTTTGGGAAAGTACTTGTCGTTGAATAGTTCTTGGAACTTCTCCCAAGACATCATCAATGCGGCAGGTTGAGTACGTTTTAATGATTCCCATCAGTAATCTGCCTCTCCTCACAACATAAAGGTGGCAAAGGGAACCTTTTGCTCCTCGGAGCATCCTAAGACATCAAATATATTGGTGATCTGCTTTATCCACGTTTCTGCCTTAAGTGGTTTTGGCTCTCCAATAAACTTCGGTGGTCCCAGCTCTTTGAACTGTTTAGCGGTGATCGTCCGAGGGTTTTCAGTGTTTCCACCTACATTTTGAACAGGAGCCGCTCTCGCCTGTTGTTGCATGAATTGCATAAAGCCTCTGAACATTCCATCGTTCATCATTTGATCGTTGTTGTTTACATGAGGATTATTGTCTTCCTGTTGTACATTATCCTATGTATTGATCTGTGGTGACTCAATGGTCTCCTGTGCTCCATTACTATTCTCAATATTCTCGGATGTCATTTTTAAATACTGCCACAAAACAAGGGTTAAATGACATGCAACATATTATCATTATACTCTGACCGACCAAATAAATACCAATTAAAATTAGGTAGGTCATACTAGCGAAGGAATTCCCCGTCTCTCCCCTCCTAGTTCTTGTCTCACATCTCAGCCAGGGATCATATCCCTAAGTTTTGATACCAACTGTGATGGCACCAAAAATAGGTATACATCACCCATCTTGAGTCGCCAAATACATGGTACAAAATTCAAATACAACTTAATTATACAACAGTAGTGTAAAATACGACAAAACATAATCTAAGAGTTTTAATAAGAATATTGTCATCTAGAAAATATCCACACTCAATGGAGTCCTCATTACATTTATTGTCACACTATTTTATAGAATAGTGAGGACTACTAAAACAACCATCTGGACCGTCAATTCGTTCCCCGACTCGTCCCAACTATATTCTCATTTCCTGAAGAGAACAGTGGAAGAAAGGGTGAGCTCAACTAGCCTAGTAAGAAATATAATGACTAAGATAATGCAGAATAATTTATCGTTAGCCTTCAATAGTGTTAAACTGATAAAATATAACAACCATCAAGTTTAACTGTAGCGGAATAAGCAATCAATTAGAAGAGTCAAGTAGAGAATAAAATCTAATATCTTCTATGATTTAAAAGGTGTTTCATTACTTTTATCACTGAGACTCAGCTTAATAAATAAATCACATCATCCCTGCACTACGGCCAAGGATATTCATTAGTCTCACGGCCACAACTTATCCATGCACTACGGGCTAAGGATATTTGTGTATTCATCAATGGTCATGATCATGCGAACAACTGTCCATCAATGCACTACAACCAATGAGGACTTTAACCACATCATTTGTAACATTACGGTTATGATTATATCGAATAATCCCTGGTCATAATCATACCAAGTCCATTTATGCACTACAGGCCCCAGTTGACTTTCAATATTTTATAAACATGGGGATGATGAAAATGATATAAAAATTCAATAAAATAAGTTCAAGGATAAACTTTTAAAGATTTATAATTTAATTTATCCAGAAATCAATAACGTCCAAATTGTCAACATGATACTGTTTTGTGGAGTAAAATTCAATAATGCTTAGAAGAATATTTCCATGAAAAGATACTAGATGAAGCTCAAATATCAATGATATTCCACTAATTTCATGGAGTATAGAAGCCAAAACTTTAACCAACTGAGTATAATAGAATATATGAAACCACAAATGGATTTTTCCTCGCCATACGATAATCCACGTAGACGGATCATTTCCATAATTTAATAAGGAATTAATACAAAGGATCATTCACCATGCATGCGATAATCCACATAGACAGGTTATTCCAACAGGATAATAAAGAATGGAATAATAGAAGAATTCACTAGGCGTGCGTAATCCGCACAGACAGGTTATTCTAACAGAATAATAAAGAATGGAACCAGGTCATGCGTAACCCGCACAGACAGGATATTCCAACAGAATAATAAAGATTGGAATGCGTAATCCACACAGACAGGATATTCCAACAAAATAATAAAGAATGGAATAACAATAGAATTTACCATGCATGCGATAGACCGCACATACAGGTTATTCCAACAGAATTATAAAGAATGGAATAACAACCCTTATGAGTATTGAAAGAAAATAACTCTCTTCATGAATACGAAAGAAATAACCTCTTACCTTAGTAGGAGATTTAGATACTGCAATAGTGTTGTAACAGAATACTCTTCTTCTTTGTTTCTTATTCTCTCTGTACTTTCTCTCTCTATAGCTTGAATGAATTGGTGAAAATAATGAAGAAATGAGCTTCTATTTATAGGCTTGGCAGAGTAAGGGTAAAATAGTCTTTTTACCATAATTTAAGACATCATCGCTGACATCATCGATTATATTACATCATTTCTTACCTCATCGTCCAATGACATCATCGCTTGCATCATAGGAATTCAAATTCAATTTGTTCTCTTCCACCTTCTTTTACTTTTATACCATGGATTTACTATAATAATGTTACCATTCAAATTATAAAAAAAACGTACTATTATATAATAACATCATACTACTATAATGTAATATTATAATAATATATTTGAATAAATTATTTTATCGGAAAAGATAAAATACCAACTTTCAACAAATGTC
Organism: Panax japonicus; assembly: GCA_020205505.1. Classification (NCBI taxonomy): domain Eukaryota; kingdom Viridiplantae; phylum Streptophyta; class Magnoliopsida; order Apiales; family Araliaceae; genus Panax; species Panax japonicus. The sequence continues at coordinate 52,087,529 of CM035107.1, forward strand.
ACATGTTAAAAATTCTTCAGTTTAAATCCACATTGAATAAATATTTTCTTATCACATATATCAACAATTAATTATTCACAAATAATATTACAAAATTACAATATCGACAACCAAGTCGTTCCCAGGAAATAGGGGGCGTTTCGATAAGGATTTCTCCCTATTGGCGTGCAATTAGGTGACCTAACCCCTTTCCTCGACAGAACTTTCTAGACATTGTCAATAATACAAATAATAATATTATTCAAATAATATGAATTATTGATTTGATAATTTGAAATATTGTGCAATGACAATTATTGAATCAATAATATAAAATATCAACGTAGCAATTATTGAATCAATAAAATAAAATATAGAACAGTAATTACTGTAATCATTATTGAGTAGTGACTTCTTACGTAAGCATCAATAATCCAAGATAATGTATAATACCGTGTTCTACTATGCAACCACGCGTATTACTGTACTTTTACCACCGGATATTTCAACAGTTAACGGTAAAACTTTCGCCGTTATTTTTATAAAAAGATATTTTTGTCATTTTCAAACTCTGACAATAATTCTGTTGTGGGGTCCACCAATGATTGTGTAGTTGTACGAATATTCCCAGACAAAAAGAATATTCCCCGACCAAACGAATATTTTATAACCACTTGCTTATTTTGCAAAATTTATAAATATTACTCACAACTATAACATTATATCCAATTCACTCCATAATATTCAAAAATAATATTTATAGAAAATTCATCTTTATTCATAAAAGTTGGGGTCTTACAATTTCCCTTAATGTTCACCCTACAATTCTTGTATATGAACCTAACAGGAATCATTCCTTATTCGCAATTTCTATATTTAAAGGGAAATTCAATTCTTCACTAGGCAATCCTAACCTCTTCGCAAATTCATCAGATATAAATGAGCAAGTTTCACCCGAATCAAATAATACATAAGCATATATATCATTGATTGGGATAATACCTGACACAACATCATTTGATTGCACAGTCATGTTGAAGGTTCTGACTGTGGGTTTGTTTGATGACGTTGGTCCAGTAATGGTCCATGTACCTCCACTTCTACGTCCCTTGCTTCCTGTTGTCTCTCTAGCTTTCTTCTTAAGGCAATCACGAGAAAAATGATCCTTTAACCCGCATGTGAAGCAAACGTTCTTCTTGGGTTGATTGCAATTTGGGGCGATGTGACCTTCTGGGCCACAATTAAAGCATACATGTTTCCCCATTAAGCACACACCCTTGTAAAACATCCCACAGGTAGCAAATGCTTTGAACTTTTTTATTCTGTTGGTTACCCTGCTGATTTCCAGCCCCCACTTTTCCATTCCATGTTCTCTTCAGGTTATTGATGCCATTTCCACTACCACCATCACCATTCCTAACCTCCTTTTTATTCTTCTTCTTTATTTGTTCTTGATTAAACTTCGTTACTGCCTCGCCTCCACATTCAGCGAGAATTGCCTTCTCCATTACTGCTGTAAATGGCTTCAGCTGGAACAGGGAGACCCTACTGTACAACCAGGGTTTCAGTCCCTATTCAAACCTCTTAGCCTTGCATTCATATGTGCTAACTTGATATGGCACAAACCTCGCCAACTCGTTAAATTTTGCTGCATGCTCTGATACCGTCATTGATCCCTGCTTCAGTTCTAAAAATTGCACCTCCACTTGATTCTTTGAACTCTCTAGGGAAATAAGTCTCAAAGAATATCTCCTTAAACCTATCCCAAGTCATCACCCCTTGACCTCCAATAACTAGCCTCTACTTTCAACATGGATGTTGCAAAAGCAGTCTTTCGATTCTTCCATACTCTCGTAACATGGAACACCTTATCTATCTCCATGATCCAGGTCTATGCCTCAACTGGATTCATGGACCCACGAAATTCTGGTGGTGCAACTGCCTTGAAGTCCTTAAAAGTTATAACTTGATTCTGCGGTCGATTCTGCAATGCACCCATCAGTAATGTCACTAGCTGCTGAACGGGGTTAGCTTTGGCGTTGTTATTATTGGCAGATACCTCAGGGGTCCCCTGTCGTGGTTGACGTCTTGGAGGCATTTTCTATTAAAATATACTCATTAGATTATTACTCAACTCCTTTAAGTATTTTCTACTTAACTTGCATCCCATAAAAGAAATCATCACATAACACATAACACTTTGAATAAAATAAAATAATAACTTTTATTCATTTATAATCTTTTTGAAAACATAAAAACAATAGCATCACTACTATTTACATTACTTTCCTGAACAACTAAAGTTTCAGGATAACATCAACATCATATCCCATTGATTACATATCACCAGCGATTTACATATTATTTATCATATTGTTAATCGCATATCAAGTACATTCCTTATGATGTCCTATTAAGATGATGCGTAGCATTACGACGTTCTTCCTCCATAATCTGGAACATTGTTCTGTAATCTAATATGTACAGCGACAGCGTCTCGAACCGAATCGAATAACCCATGACCCGATCTTGAGCTCGATTAATCACGGTGTTGAATACGTTATTCATCTCCTCCATCTTCATCCTCTTTGTTTGTGCGTCTCTCTCTGTTTTCCAGACTCTTTGATATGCTTCCTCGTATGCGTCTTCGGCTCTTGCCCTCTTAGTAGATTCTTCTTTCAACTTGTTCTTCAGCTCTACAATCTCCACTGTCATTTGTTCATTCTCTCCTTCAGTGTGGACCAGCTTCTCTTCGACATTATTCAGACATTCCTCTCGATCCTAGATCTTGTCGTCCTTCTGTGCCATCGAGGTCTGTTGTTCAGCTACTATCTCTTCCAACTCCTCAGCTGTATCCTGAAGTACCACATTGCGGCAACGATCGAGTTTAGTGGAATCTCTTCATCCTCGTCCTCGTCCTCGTCATCCTCATTCGACTATGACAGCTCAACGGGATCCTCCTCATCCATTTCTATATCATCATCCTTATCAGGTAAACCCTCTTGCTCAACCACTGTGACCAACGGAGCTGACTCCCGTGGAAGTAGTTGTTCCCAAACCACCTGAATGTCACGAGACTCTTCTTCTCTAGGCATGTGAGGTCCTTCCTCCCTATCTTAACTGGATTCTCCTATATTAGCCATCATGACAACAAAATTTTAAGTTTTAAATTACTAATCTTTACTACTCGACACTCACAAACACATAAGTTGTAATCACATAAGCACATAAGTGTTTTATTACTTCCTCCTTAAAACTCGATAAGAGTTTATCACCACTATCTTTTCAAAGGTTACTTCCTAAGGCTTTTCCCCACCTAAGGTTCATAACCTAAACTCTGATACCAACTTGTGACACCCCCAAATTCGGGTACTTCATTCCCTCAAGATTTGGTGTTCACTTGATAGAAACATTCATGTCTAACTACCCAATCATAATAAAATTTAATAATAAACCTTCCATGAAAGGATTACATTAATAAAAATCTCCCAGGTTATCTAACCTTCAAATAAAAACATCATATACGGAAAAATTAAATAACTTCATTACAATAATTAAAATAAAGTCTGACAACAAAAATGTCAACATGTTTACAAGTCTTGAATACTTGTTCATCTTTCCTTTCCCTTTACTGGTGCTAGGTACATCGACCTTCTCAATTTTATCTGTAATATTTATATAAGCAAGAGTGAGCAAACAAGGCTCACTTGAAATGACAGTGAATAAAACTTTACAACAATTGTCAAATAATAGGCTCAATAGAACTGAACAATATGCTCTATTATTGATAATAAAAATTCTGAAATATGTATTTAAGGGTCATAAGACCATGAACTATGTCCATATTTATAAGTAATCTTTTAATTTAAACTTTAATAGTGATAAGACTATAGGGACTCCTCGTACATAGGGGGATCAGCCCTTCGTACAATGTATTGTGCACAAACATTTCAACGCTATGCATAAATTATCCCCTAATAATAGGGTTGTTCATCTCAGCATTTAGAATACAAGTCCGCACCAAAGTAAGTTTGGTTTGGATACGTTTTAAGGTAATTTAGGTATAATGAACATCAACTAAGGATTAGATGACTAAAACATTATGCTTATAGAATAAATCATGAGTGAATCAACATTGTATACTAAGGTCATGCTTTAGGAATAATCTAATACCATAAGCATGAAATAACATAATATACCTTGCTTGAACAATATTAAGCTAATGTTATTTGGAATTGAGTACTGAGCATTCATAACAATCGTAAATTGAATGATAAAACTTGTTCAGCATTAGTATATTAGAATGTAGAAACTTGCATGCTAAATAACAAGTTAAAGATTAGAGAAACTTGCTCAACATAAGAATAAGGTTTAGGAAACTTGCCTTACGTGTAGGCTAAACCGTAATAGTTTGATTCACAATATCCTAATTGTGAAACCCCAGATTTTATGAATAAAGATTTAAATTTCTCGAAATATTTTTTTGAATACTATGGTGTGGATTTGATATAATGTTATAGTTGTGGATAGTATTTTTTAAATTTTTTAAAGTATCCAAGTTGTTATAAAATATTCGATTGCTCAGGGAATATTCTTTTTGTCGGGGAAAATTCGTACGACGACACAATCATTGGTGGACCCCACAACGAAAGTATTGTCGTAGTTAGAAAACGACAGAATTATCTTTTTATAAAAATACGGCGGAAGTGTTACCGTTAAAACTGTTGAACTACTCGGTATTAAAAGTAAAGCAATACGCGTGGTTGCATAGTAGCACACGGTATTGATTATTGATGCTTACGTGAGAAGTCACTCAGTTATACTCAATTATTGCTACAGTAATTGCTGCATCATATCTCTCATATTATTGATTCAATTATTGTCACAGTATCATCTGCATAATATGTTATATTATTAAATCAATAATTGAGACGACAAAGTTATTCATATTATTATTTGCAATATTGACAATGTCTAGAAGTTCTGTCAAGGAGAGGTTTGGTCACCTAATTGCGTGCCAATAAGGAGAAATCTTTATCGGAAAGCCCCCTCTTTCCTGGGAACGACCTGGTTGTTAAATATTGTGAGTTATAATATTAATGATGAATAAGTTGTGTAGATTAAAGATGAAATTAATTGTTCCATTGTATTGGGATTATTAGTGTTAGTGGAAATTGACATTTATTTTGATGATAATTGATGTCTGGAGGTTATATTGTTCACTCGGGTATTCGGAGCACTTTTCGTGTCGGAGTACTATTCTCGATTTACTATTCATGAGTTACTATTCACGAGTTACTATTCACGGGGTACTATTGATTCACATTCTTATACTATTAGGGGTGGTGGTGCAAGATTGATAATACTTGCATGACTAAGTTAAAAATGGAGGTATAGTTGTAGGTATTATGCTGTAATTAATTTTTTCACATGATTATAATATTTATTCACATGATTTACTATTGATTCACATTATTTACTATTAGGAGAGGTGGTGCAAGTTTGATAAAACTTGCAGGACTAAAATAAGGTGAAGAAAAAGAGGAAGGTATTATACTATAATATTTCGAGCCCCAAAACGTGCAATTATCGAAACTATATTTTCCTATAAATAGAAGTTCATTCTTCCTTCATTTCTCACCAATTCACTAAAGCTATATAGCAATTATTATAGAGAGAAATTATAGAGAGAAAGAAGAAAAGTATTCTGTTATTTCACCACTTCTATATCCAGTTTCTTCTAAGGTAGGGAATATTATTTCTTTCTTATCCATGAAGAGAACTTCTGTTATTCTATTCTTTGTTATTATGTTGGAATAACATGTCTATGCGAAGTACCGCATACTTGGTGAAATTCTTATGTTATTCCATTCTTTATTATTCTGCTGGAATATCCTGTCTGTGCATTCTACGTCGGACCTGATTCCATCTTTATTATTCTGTTGGAATATCCTGTCTGTGCGTTCCACGCCGGACCTTGTTCCTTTTTTATTATTCTGTTGGAATATCCTGTCTATGCGTTCTACGCCGGACCTGGTTCCGTCTTTATTATTCTATTGGAATATCTTGTATGTGCGTTTTACGTCGGACCTGATTCCGTTATTATTATTCCAATGGAATAACCTGTCTGTACGGTCTATCGCATGCCTGGTAATTTCTTTTGTTATTCCATTCTTTATTATACTCAGTTGGTTAAAGTTTTGACTTCTATACTCCATGAAATTAGTGGAATATCCTTGATATTTGCGCTTCATCCAGTATCTTTTCATGGAAATATTCTTCTTAGCATTCTTAAATTTTACTCTACAAAGAAGTATCATGTTGACAATTTGGACGTTATTGGTTCCTGAATAAATTAATTCTTGAACTTGATTTATTGAATTATTATGTCATTGTCATCATCCTCGTGTTTATATTATGTTAAAAGTCATCTGTGGCCCGTAGTGCATAAATGGACTTGGTATGATTATGACCAGGAATTATTCGCTATAATCATGACCGTAATGTTACAAATGATGTGGAAAAAGTTCTCATTAACCCGTAGTGCATTGATGGATAGTTTTTGGTATGATTATGGCTATGGATTCTCTTCAGCCAAGGGTACAAAGATGAATTGTTTTATGGCGTGATCAGGACCGTTGATGAAAACACGATTATCTTTGGCCCGTAGTGCATGGATAATTCGTGGTCGTGATACTAAAAGAATATCCTTGGCCTGTAGTGCAGGGATGATTTAATGATGTGGATTATTTATTAAGCTGAGTCTCAGCGATAAAAGTGATGAAAAATATTTTTAAATCATAGAAGATAGTAGATTTTAATCTCTACTTGACTCTTTTAATGGATTTCTTGTTCTGCTGCAGTTAAACTTAATGGTTGTTATATTATATCAGTTTAACACTGTTGAAGGCTAGGGATAATATATTCTGCATTATCTTAGTCATAATATTTCCTACTAGGCTAGTTGAGCTCATTCTTTTACTTTTATTGTTCTCTTCAGGAAATGAGAACGTAGCACGGACTAGTCGGGGAATGGAGAGACGAACCAGATGATAGCATTAGTAGTCCTCACTATTCAGTGAAATAGTGGGAAAATAAATGTAATAATATTGAATTTGAGTTTGTATATTGTCTAGACGACAATATTTGTATTAAAACTCACAGCTTATGTTTTGTCGTACTTTGCACGACAGTGTATAATTAAGTTGTATTTGTATTCTGTACCATATATTTGGCGACTCAGAATAGGTGATGTATACTTGTTTTGGGGGCGTCACACTAATCACATATCATTAGGATACAATTAGTCACTACAAATACTCTGTATACAAAGAAGTACATATTTCATGTATGACTTGATTTTGAACCACATAATCAAGTTACATCAATAAAATAATAATAACACTCCTTAAGTATTAATAATATGCTCATTCTTAGAACTATAATACCACAATAACAAAATTATATATTTAACAGTCATAATATTGTATTATAACAATAATTACAGACTCTGTGTACAAGAAAACTCATTTATGGCCATACTGCTAACCGGCGCTGCGGCGCCACAGCTTGCACTGTAGGCGGCATTGCAGCGCGGTGTTGACGTTGTGGCGCGAAGCACAGGTCGTGGGCCGGTGCTGCGGCGCGAAAGTCGGGGCTGCGACTCTGACTTTGGCGCTGAGGCGCGAAGTTTTGAGCTAGGGCGCTGATTTTGGCATTGAGGCTCTGAGTTAACACGAAAAATAGAACAAAGCTAAATTTCTGACTATATCTTAATTTCGAATTCCAATTTATCATGTATAACTTACGTAAATTACACATAAATGTTACCTATCATACATATACTAATTTAAAATAACTAAACAACAATTTTTGAAAGATTAAATCTCTGAATGCCATGTTTTAAACCAAAAACTTCATTTTCAACATTGTTCGACAAAGTTAACATTGTAAATCCTCTAATACACCAAATTGATTCTTTTGTACTACGTTCTCTTTATTTCTTACCCAATTAACATACTCAAGGTTCAATTTCACAATTAGCTCATAATCAAATACTAATTTTGGTACTCCTACAAGCCATGTTCATGCATATATTTTTACTATAAAACCAATTCCTTTCTTGCAGACGTAATACAATCACACACACACACAAACAGACACACACACACACACACACACACACACACACACATATATATATATATATATATATATATATATATATATGCTCAATATACAATCACATATATATGTGCTAGCTATAACATTACAATTACACATAATTTCATAACCAATTATGAAATATGGATTACAGAAAATTTGTAAAGAACTTTATACTACATTCAAGAACACAGAGAACTATGTCGTAAAATAGATATATACTTATAATATTAAAGTTATGGGAAAATACCTTTTGTTGATTTGAAAATCCTTACTAAACACTGAGAATCGCTTGAAAACTCAAAACTTTCTCTCAAATTCTCTCGGAAAACCTTCTTTTCTTTTCTCTGTAACTTTCTTCTTAGGCTTAGCAAATAACTAAAATATGTGCACAAAACCTAACTGATAATCAAGTATGCGTAGAATAAAAGAAACTGATATGGCCATAATAAGCCTAATAAATAATATCAGTTACAAAATATAACTTATAGATTATAAATATATTTTATTTATATTATTAAAATTCAAAAATCCAAAAGCCATAAAGCTCTATTTGGCAAAACTTTTTAAAGTTAAAGACTTAATATCTTTAAACCTTGTTTGGTAAAATTAAATTAAATCCTTTAATTTATTTTAATAACTCCCTTATAGTATAGTTTATGGTCACACTTTATTTAATTAAGTTTTTATGCTTAATTTAATTAATTCTAATAACAATTTATTAAATTGATTTACCACATAAATCAATACAACGAAAGTATATTTTTCTTTATAATTATAATTTTATTTAATAAATTAACACATCATTTTATTTACATATTCAAATTAAAATAACATTATAATAATTCATTTAATCATTATAAACTCTCGCACTTAATTATAATTTAAATTAGAATATTATCTCCTGATGATCAATTTTCTTAACTCATAAATTATTTATTTAACACATAAATAATCAAATTAAATCACATTAAATAAATATTTATTCAACAATAAACACATCAATTAAATATTTATATAACTCAATAAATATTTTGAGTTACAATTTAAAATTTTGAATTGTTACAGTCATAAAATATTCGTTTGGTCGGGGAATATTCGTTTTATCAGGGAATATTCGTACGACGGCGCAATCATTGGTGGACCCCACAACGGAATTACTGTTGGAGTTAGAAAACGACAGAAATAATTTTTTTATTAAAATAACGGCAAAACTTTTACCGTAAACTGTTAGAATACCCGGTGATAAAAGTACAGTAATACGCGTGGTTACACAGTAGCACACGGTATTATACAATATCTCTTATTATTGATGCTTACGTGAGAAGTCACTCAGTTTTATTCAATTATTACATCAGTAGTTACTGCATATTATCTGATATTATTGATTAAATTATTGTCATATTATCATTTGCACAATATTTTATATTATTAAATCAATAGTTGAGACGACAAAGTTATTTATATTATTATTTGCATTATTGACAATGTTTAGTAAGTTTTGTCCAGGAAATGGGTTAGGTCATCTAATTGCGCGCTAATAAGGAGAAGTCCTTATCGAAAAGCCCCCTATTTCTTGGGAATGATCTGGTTGTTAATAATGTGAGTTATAATATTAATGATGAATAATTTTTGAAAAATTAAAAATGTGTTTAGTCAAGTGATTTGTGATAAATAAAGGGGTTTCTCATGAAGTATTTATTATAAATTTGGCTTATTACATGGACTCCCACTTACTCATTTTTCAAAATTATCGGTAGAAAGTTATCTCAGTTTTTGTTTTATATTCCATAGTACTGCATAGTGTTTGCATAGTACCGCATAGTGTTTGTATAATGCTGCAAAGTAAAATCAAAATTTTCATCGAATTTCACAGTCTGCGCTCGTGATATTTTCCCTGTGCAGTCTGTGATTATTTTCTTAAATAGTATCTGGCATTCTCCTATAAATAGGATGCTTAATATTTATTTAATATCAAATAATAATGAAAATCATGACATAATATTATAAAGTATTTATAATATCTTAAAGTATTTTTAATACTTTATTATTACCCTTAAATGATTTTAAAGTAATTAAAATTATTATTAATTATCTGCCATTAATATTAAATATTAATGTATTTTATAAAAAAATATCAAAAATTATATTTTATAACTTAAAATATTTTTATAGCCCTTAAATCATTTTATATGATATTTAAATCATTAATTCTATTTTTCTATAATTTATTTAATATATTTATTAAATAAATAATTATCAGTAATATTAATTTATTAATGAAATTCATCACAAAATATTTAAAGTAGTTAAAAATAACTTAAAATATTTTCTTATACCATAATATAATTTTTCATGATTTTTCAAGTATTAAAATCAGTTTTAAGTAATTTATTTAATATTATAATTAAATACCATTAATATTCCAAAAATATTAAATATTAATGAAATATATTTAAAATAATAAAAAAACCCATTTTAATATTAATTTTTATTAATTAAAAACCATTTTTCTCAATTTATTAAATAAAATAATTAATTTTCTAATTAAACTATCGCTAAAGGGCCCTATAGTGACGAAACTATCGCTATAGGTGTTCTTGAGCCTACCCAGAATCTTCATGTTAGTTATCAAGATGGTAGGTTTGACCACATGTAGATTCTTGGTCATAACGATTCTGGACTTGGAATTTTGTTAGGATTATAGTATTTATGTAGCACTACAACCTACAACAACTTTTATGGCCATAACATAACACAACACAGAGATATAGACCTCCAAAAATCATGTCATAATAATAATTATTATTATTATCATCATCATCATAATTTAAGGTAACATGTTAATAGTCGTTGTAAAAAGTTGTATAAAATATGGAACCAAAATAGAAATTGTTGCCAATGAATGTGGTCCATATTAGGCAACGAAATATGACAACAAAAAAACTTTCGTTGCCCACGATGAGGAGAAATCAAGTGGTTAGAAATTTTGCAATGAATTTCTGACGAGTTTTGTTTCCAAATTTTGCAGCTACTTATGAATTTCGTTGTAAAAAGTGAAAGCCTGACACAATCTGCAACGAATTACAAGTTTCGTTGCAAAACATACACTTTTAGCAACGACTTTATAGTCTTTGCAAGCAAAATCATTGCTAAAGACTCATTTTTATCAACAAAAAAACTTTCGTTGCCCACAATGACGGGAAATCAAGTGGCCGAAAATTTTGTAACAAATTTCTAAGTAATTTTTTTCCCGCCAATGAATTAGCAACAAAATTTTGCAACGACTTATGAATTTCGTTGCAAAAAGTGAAAGCCTGACATAATCTACAACGAATGACAAATTTCGCTGCTAAACATATACTTTTAGCAACGACTTATAAAGTCGTTGCCCAAAAAATCGTTGTTAAAGGCCCATTTTTTATAGTGTCTTCATTTTCTAGGTTACCCAGAAATAAAGAACAATCAAGGTACGTAGTTTGCAAGCCTTAAATCTAGAATTTTGGGCTTGCTCTGTAATAACCTGATATTTTTTATATAAATAAAAAAGAAATTTTGCATATAATTTTTTTTATTTGAAGAAGGGAATATGTGTTGAGTAATGTGTATGTACATATGTGATAAATAAATTTTATTTATTTCATGAATAATTTCAAATAATTTTATTTTAGAATTATTGATCATTATAATGTATATACTTATAATAATTAATTTTATAGTAGAAATATCTTTATTATTTATTTTCTATAAAAATATGATTTTTATATTATTTAAATAATATATGAAATGATTATTGGAATTATTATAATTACTATTTTATTATATGAATTTTAGTTAAGATTATTAAGTTAATTATTTCAACTTAATTAATAATGTTAGATATTAAAAATAAATCAAATATGGAATCCAAACCCTAAATTTGGGTATTGATCAAGAGATGAGAATAATAATATAATATTAATTATATTTTAATTTTTCAGTGCTATAAATATGTAATGTAAATGTGTAAACTGATAATGGTGGGCCAAATATGGTAAATTATGTCATAACCCTCATATCGTGTTATTAAACTCTAATTGTTAAACTCTGTTATGTGTTCGAGACTATGTAGTAATTGTGTTATATGAATTTTACTGTGTATTATATAATTTATGTAATTAGGAAAAACCCTAATTATTATTTGAAAATCCTAATTTAAAATCTGAAACCCTAATTTGCTAATTAGGAACCCTAATTGCAAATTTTAGAAATCCTAATTATTATTTTAGAAAATTGAATTCTTAATTTGGGAACCCTAATAGTATTAAGGAACCCTAATTTAAAAACCCTAATTTCTATAAAAAAAAAACCCTAATTTAATTAGTGTGTTTAAAATTAAAATTTTATTACACTTTAATTTTTAATTGTCCCAACCCTAGTAATTATTTGGTAAACTTTAAAATGTAAAATCTAGTGATTAAATACTAGATTCAAGCACCTTGGACAAGAATACCCTTGAGATTAAAATGAAATTACTAAAAATACCCTTTTTGTCCAATTAGTTGAATTATTACTAGCCAAATCCTTGCATTATCTAGCCAGCCACCCCCTAGACCTACCTATGAGCCTACAATCTATAACACATCACATGATCAACCATCCCATACATTGGATACATGATTTGCATAATTTAAGAGAGATAAAATCCTCATTTTGGCCTAATTTGTTCACAAATACATAGCCATATTCTCTCAAGACCAAACCTCCGAAATTTCCTTGCTAGATCAGTCACAAATCAAGCCCCACGAACAACAACATCAACTCAGAAGCATAGAAATCAGAAATTGGAGCATAAAGGTGCAAACCCTAAAAATTTGAAAATCTTTTGATCTTATGTTAGATGTAATTTTTTTTCTGTTAAATATGTTGTATGGGGTGTTAATCGATGATCTGGGTTTCTAGATGTTAAACCCATAACATCTAGAGACTCGGATTTGATGATTTTCTAAATCTGGAAATTTTTGAAAATAAGGGTCTGACAGTGAATGTCAGGTCCCATAGATCTCGATCTGTTATGAGTTTTTGTTTTTGAAACTTTGTACTTGTACTCTGTCTGGAGATCATGAATCTGGAACTTGAATCAGGTTCATATCTGTTGTAGATTAAAAGATATTCGTTGTCAAAATGAGTTGACCAATCAGAAATTTTGAGTTTCTGGGCAACCCAGAAACCTAGAATTTCTGACAGTCATTTTTAGAGCTTCTGTTCTTGTTGATCCGTTATAGTATGGACATGTTCTTGTTATAGACTTGTAGTTTGACACGAATACCACATCTTAAAACCCATAGAATAACCAGATCTGTTACATGATCATAGATATGGGTGGTCAAACTAGGGTTGACCACCAGCCTGAGTTTCTGGGAAAAACCCAGATTCATGAAGAACAGTTTCTCTGGAATAGTTTGACCAGATTATATCTTCTTGTTGTGTTGTTGTTTTAGTGATGTTTTGTATTAGATCTATTTCGTTACATGTGGTCTACAACCTGGAACCTTTATATCACAAAACTATTTCACGGTCATCATATAGTGGAAGCTTAAAAGTGGTCACTCAATAACCCAGAAATGAAGAACAGCACTGACAACATGTTTGCTAGCTTAGCTCATTTTGATTATTTATGTTTAGACTTCACCATGGCTTGAAACATGTTTTCTGATAGTTTGTCTAGGCAGCTCGACAAGCAGAAAACATTTACCTTGAACAGAATTAATTTTATAACGCCATCAATACCGTTGACCGACCATGACTGGAATTTTTGGGCAGCCCAGAAATGTGAAGAACGGCTCTGACAGCATGTTCGGATGCTTAGATCTCCCTCATGTTTTATGTTTTTGTCCAGAATTTGTTATGAACATGTACTCTTACATACATACTACAACATGTAATCAATAGCATGTCCAGAAACGATTCATAGAGGGAATGATTGATGGTCAAAGGAGGTACCCTTGAGCACTAACTGTCAGTGTTCTTGAGCCTCAAGAACACCTATCGCGACAGAAACTGTCACTAAAGTCTTTAGCGAAGGATTTAATTATTTTTTTTTATGATTTCTGAAAAATAAATTAAAAATAAAAATAAATTCCTAAAAGTTATAAAATCAGTTTTAAAAATTATTTTAAGTTATAAAAATTAACTTTTAATAATTTGACATATTTTTCATAAATATTAATATTTATTTGGATATTATTGTTATTTCAATTATTTAATAAATGCATTAAATAAATTAATTAAAAATGGTTTTATTGTATTAAAAATCATTTTAAATAATAATAAGGTATTTAATAATATTTTAAGTTATAAAACATAACTTTTAATATTTTAAGATAAGTTTCATTAATTATTAAATATTAATGATATTAGATTTATTTAGTAATTATATTAATTAAATTAATTAAAAATGATTTTAATATTTTAAAAAACATTTTAAATGAAAATAAATAGTTTAAAAATATTTTAAGTTATAAAATATAACTTTTTGATATTTAAAGGTAAATTTTATTAATAATTTAATATTAATGATATTAAGTTTATTTAATAATTATATTAAAAATAATTTAAAATGGTTTTATTGATTTAAAAATCATTTAAAAAGGAAATAAATGAATTAAAAATATTTTAAGTTATAACTAATTACTTTTAATATTTTGATAAATAATAAATTAATATTCTAATATTAATGGTAATTATTTAAAAATGATTTTAAATATTTTAAAAATTATTTAATGATAATAGAATTAGTTAATATTTAAATCATTTAATAATGATTTCAGTGTTTGAAAATTCATGATAAAGTATAATAATTATTTAAAAATTATTATAAGGCTATGAAAAATAATATGATTGATATTTAAAATATCTAAACGAATATTGAACTACACGATAGAGTCTTAGACTCGATATTTACCCGATAAAATCGTCGGTACACCGAAATATTTCAGAAATTGATCTACACTTAGATAAATTGACTAGATATGTGTTTGTTAGTTAATCAATAACTGTTAAACATATGTGATAATGTGATTAGGTTATGGGTTGACTGCAATTATCAGTACTATGTGATATGATATATTATTCTAATTGAACGAATGATCTTATTACTGATAGGTAGCTATATAAAAGATTAATCTAAGTTGCGTTATTGTAAGCAACAGCTCAGGCAAGTTCCTAAACTTACTCTAATTATTATTGAGCAAGTATCTGAACTGTTCTTTATATTGTGCAAGTATCCTACTTTTGCATTTACTTTATGCAATGGACACGAGTAAGAAAGTTTCAAAATTATATTATTATTGTGCCAGATTACTAACTATTATTATTTATTATGTATCTAATCTTTGTAATCATACAAGTTCTTACATTATCCAATCATTGTATTATTGTATAATTCAGATATTTATTCTGTTCGTTAATTCGTATAGAGGGTTAGACAAGTGTCCCCACTTGGATAACCATTGTATTTAATTATATGTTGATACATACTTATTTATTTCAAGTATGTATACGTTGACTTAAAAGCCGTCTAAGCTATTTAATTCAGCTAGACATAATAATATTGTTGAACGAGATAGAACTTTATTGTATCCAACCAGATTGTTTTGGTTTAGATTCCCGACTAAGTATGAACATCCCGAATATGGGAAAACTTTTGTGCACCTAAGGTGGATAGAGTGAACGATGATATCGTTCTTGCATGTAGTATTGATCAATACAGGGCATAACGGGCTGATCACCCCCCGTGCCCGTAAGTTATGACGGTTTATAGATGAATTTATGTTTAACCTTTTCGAAAATAGAAAATAATGTTCATAGTATGTTGACTGATCTCCAGTTATAGTCAATACGTAATTTCAAAAATTTCATATAGAAGTGATATGTTGTTATTATTGGTTCAGTTTACTTCACAACTGCTGTGAGACCCCAGATTTTATGAATAATATTTAATTTTCTCAAAATAATTTTTTAAATATTATGGTGTGGATTTGATATAATGTTATAGTCGTGGGTTATATTTATAAATTTTGCAAAGTACGCAAGTTGTTATATAATATTCGATTGGTCGGGGAATATTCTTTTTGTCGGGGAATATCCGTACGACGGTACAATCATTGGTGGACCCCACAACGAAAGTATTGTCAATAGTTAGAAAATGACAGAATTATCTTTTTATAAAAATAACGGCGGAAGTGTTACTGTTAAAACTGTTGAACTACTCAGTAGTAAAAGTACAGTAATACACGTGGTTACATAGTACCACACGGTATTGATTATTGATGCTTACGTGAGAAGTCGCTCAGTTATACTCAATTATTGCTATAGTAATTGCTGCACCATATCTCTCATATTATTGATTCAATTATTGTCACAATATCATCTTCATAATATGTTATATTATTAAATCAATAATTGAGACGACAAAGTTATTCATATTATTATTTGCAATATTGTCAATGTCCAGAAGTTCTGTCAAGGAGAGGTTTGGTCACCTAATTGCGCGCCAATAATGAGAAATCCTTATCGGAAAGCCCCCTCTTTCCTAGGAATGACCTAGTTGATAAATATTGTGAGTTATAATATTAATGATGAATGTTATTAAAATTGAAGTTGTGTTCAAAGTTGAATTTGGAGACGCGGACGTGATATTTGAGTCCGGAACGATGAAATTAGTAAAAATAGTCTATAAACACAAAATTTTTTGGAATTCACTATTTGGTCAAAAAGTCAATAGTTGACTTTTTCGGGAAAAGTCAAACTTCAAAATTTCAAAATTTATATTTTTGATACAAATGGTTTCATTGTGTTGGAATTATTTGTGTTAGTGAAAATCGACAATTATTTCGATAATAATTGATGTCTGGAGGTTATATTGACCATTCGGGTATTTAACCGGATAAATGAGCAATTGATTGCTATTATTTAACATGATTATAACTATTTGTTCACATATGTATACTATTGTTTCACATTCTTGTTACTATTAGGGGAGTTAGTGCAAGATTGATAATACTTGCATGACTAAGTTAAAAATGGAGGTATAGATGGAGGTATTTGAAAATGGAGGTATAGATGGAGGTATAGATGACATCCGAGAATGTTGAGAATAGCAATGGAGCACTTATCGTTGAGTCTCCACAGATCAATAATCAGGACAATGTGCAACAGGATGGCGATAATCCTCCTGTAAATAACAACATTGACCAAATGATGAACGACGGTACGTTTAGGAGCTTTTTAGAATTCATGCAACACCAGACAAGAAAGACTCCTATTCATAATGCAGGAGGAAACAATGGTAACCCATAGTTGGTCACCGCTAAGCAGTTCAAGGAGTTGGGACCACCGGACTTTTTGAGAAAGCCAGAACCACTTAAGGCGGAGACATGGTTAAAGCGGATCACTAAGATATTTGATGTCTTGGGATGTTCAGAGGAGCAAAAGGTTCTCTTTGCCACCTTTATGTTGCGTGTAGAAGTAGATTACTGGTGGGAATCTGTAAAATGCACCAGACTGACGCACTTAAGATGTCTTGGGGGAAGTTCCAAGAGCAATTCAACGACAAGTACTTTCCCAAAATTATTCTTCACATAAAGGAGGCGGAGTTCATCAAGCTGCAGCAAAAAATATGACCATGTCGCAGTACGAGGCTAAGTTTGCCGAGTTGTCTCGGTTTGCATCCCATTTGGTCGATAATGAGGAGCGAATGATGCGAATGTTTTTAAGAGGTTTGAAACCCAATATACGTCAATACCTCATTTCTCACAAACTTTATTTATATTCAGATGTTGTGAATAGGGCTCAGTTATTAGAACGCGATAACGAGTCAGCACAACCAAAAGGCAACGACCAACAACATGATAGTAATCGTACTGGTGGCAACGACCATCGGAACAATGATAACCATCGTGGGGGAAATTATCATGCCATGAATGATAACCATTTCGGTGGTAATCATAGCCAAAACAATAAGAATGGACATTTTAAGAAGAGAAGGTTCAACAATGACGTGAAGACGTCGGCACCAGCACCCGTTTCAAAGGAAGAAGAACGAACACCGGTCGTATGTTTCAAATGCGGACAGGAGGGACACATCCGTCCAAACTGTAAGCAGTAATCCAAAGCATGTTTTAATTGCGGAAGAAAAGGACACCTAACTCGATTTTGTCGTATGGTGAAGTCAATTCCAGCTGGGATAGTGATGCCAAAGGATGTCCCAGGCAAGCCAAAGCCGGTAGTTTAAGAGAGCATTTTTTTTCATGATGAGGAACCTGAATAAAATTATCATGGGTATGTTAGTTATAAACTCTTGCGAAGTCTATACTGTGTTAGATACCGGTTCTACTCACTCTTTTATTTCACCTAGTTGTGTTCAAAGTTTGAATTTAACTCCGAAGAAGTTAGATTTTGATTTATCTGTTGAAACTTCATTAGTAGAAACCTTCGTTACCTCCATTATTTATAAATCTTGTTGATTCAAATCGACACTTTCACGTTACATGTCAATCTTATCTCTTTGAAAATACTTGCCTTTGATGCAATTTTTAGAAATTGATTGTTTAACTACTCATCATGCTTTTCGTAAGGTTGTTAGCTTTCATATTCCTAACCAACCTGTTATATTAATTCAATCAACAAAATCACTAAAGTCAATCATGGTCATATCAAGCCATAAGTAAAGAGCCCCGGTCCTTTCGCTGTTGACTTCCTTGTGTAGAATGCACCGAAGCCAGACTTTCTGTAGGCGACGCTGTGAATGACGAGGGCAAGTTGATAGGTATCAATGTGACGTGTTACCCAAGTCCTGGATGAGAGTCACAGTTTTGAATGATATTTCTACTGTTAATAAATTTCCTTACGTATTCTTGAAGACTTCTTAGCCTACCCTTAGAGCGTGAAATCGAATTTTGTATTGACCCCAGTACAAAACCCATTTCTAAAACCCTCAAATATTTCTTCAACTAAAATGAACATAACATGCGCCAAAGACGTTGGCTCGAGCTGTTGAAGATTACGATCTTACCATTCAATACCATCAGGGAAAGCGAACGTGGTAGCTGACGCGTTGAGTAGAAGATCGTATGCATTTACGAGTGCGATGTTGTTAACACAAAGACCCATTTCGTACGACTTACAAATGATGAAGATAGAGTTAAAGACTCTAGGAACCCACGTGAAGATAACGAATATACGATTAGAATTGACTTTAATCGATAAATTTAAATCCGCTCAAGA